>OX438911.1:5416564-5727074 GCA_949316265.1 Diarsia mendica | reverse complement strand
GAAGGCATGCTTGATGTTCAGTGTAAACGCAACTTGTTGCATGACGGCACTGACAAATTGAGGCCCATTGTCACTCGTCATCCGGCGAGGTAGGCCGAAGCGAAGGAACACTTCGTTAATCAGTGTCATGGCACAATTTTCTGCGGTAGCCTGATGTAGGGCGAAGAGTTCCACCCAACGTGTTGCTACATCTTCCACGATGAGAATCCAATTTTTCCCGTCTGGGGAGGTTGGTAGTGGGCCAAACAAATCAAAAGATATGGCCTCAAATCTTTGATTCATTATAGTCGTTTGGAGCAATCCTGCAGGTTTCCGATTGGATGATTTGTAGCGCTGGCACTCCAGGCAATTCTTAGTGTAACTTTCAATATACTTCCTCATGCCAGTCCAATAATACCTGTCTGAGATCCGGCGGTACGTCTTCTCTGAACCGTAATGTCCGGCTAAGGGATCTACGTGGTAAGTAGACAATATATTGGCCCATTCGTGTTCGGGTACTGCCAATTGTGCCTCCTCAGAGTCGGAATGAGGACTGTGTCGGTAGAGTAGCCCATTGTTCAGCAAATAACCCTTGTTGCTCCAATATACCGCTTTCTCGTCGTTATCCAAACTTTCTAGGTCCTTAACAATCTGTTGTAGCCTCCCATCTTTTAACTGCTCAGCTCTTATTTCAGCTGGACTCCTTAGGGGCATATCAATGGTAACTGTACAAATACCGCAGGTTTGTACTGTCTCATCATTACACGGTGGTCTGGAGAGGAAATCAGCAACAACGTTCGTTTTACCAGGTGCATATTTGATGGTAATGTCGAATGCCTGTAGCTGTAGGGCCCATCTCGCCAGCCTTCCAGTAGGCGTTTTCAATGACATGAGCCACTTCAAGGCTTGATGGTCCGTGATTACGGTGACAGGAAGGCCTTCGATATATCCACGAAACTTTACCACCGCCCAAACCACAGCAAGCGCCTCTCTTTCAGTGGTAGTGTAGTTCCGTTCAGCTGAAGTCAGAAGACGACTAGCGAACTCAAGAGGACGTTCGTCTTCGCTCTCCCCCTGGACCAAAACTGCTCCTATAGCGTAAGAGCTTGCGTCGCTTTTTATGACGTAGGGTTTGGATTCATCAGCTTGTCTCAAGATTGGGGCGGAGGTTAGGCGATACTTCAACTCATTGTAGGCGTCTTGTTGTTCCTTCTTCCACTCCCAAGTAATATTTTTCTTTGTTAAGCGAGTCAGGGGTTCTGCAATCGTCGCAAAGTCTTTTATAAATCTCCTATACCACGAGCACGTTTGCAGGAAACTTACTAAATGTTTCTGGTTGGCGGGCGTGGGAAGCTTTGCGATAGCAGCAGTCTTTTCTGCGTCCACTTGCAGACCTTTCGGCGTGATATAGTGACCCAAGTATTTGATGGTAGGACAGCAAAAATGGCACTTCGCTCGATTCACGGTAAGTCCAAATTCTTTAAGATTATGGAACACCTTCTGTAAGTCTTCCAAATGATGTTCAAATGTTTGCGAAAATACGGCCAGGTCATCTAGGTATGCTAACATCTTCACGTCAGGCATACCAACTCTCAGGCGGTCAATGAGTCGCTGAAATGTAGCTGGAGCGTTCCTTAAACCAAATGGCATTCGGGTAAATTTGAATATACCAAAAGGGGTGATGAACGCCGTTTTGTCTTGGTCTTCTTTACGTACGCCAATCTACCAGTAACCAGCTTTCAAGTCAAGCAGAGACATGAAAGGCGTGGGCTTCGCTTCGTGGAGGAGATCATCAATCCTTGGCATAGGATAGGGGTCGGGTACCGTTATGGCATTGAGTCGTCGGTAGTCTATACAGACTCGTGTGCTTCCGTTGGCCTTCGGTACTAGCACAACAGGCGCCGTCCATGGTGACGCAGATGGTTGGATGATGCCATCCGCTAACATGGCCTTGATCTCCTGGTGCAGAGCTTCCTTTCGGGGTGGTGATAATCGGTACGGCGGGACCGAGATTGGTTTGTCATCTACCGTCTTGATTGCATGCTCAATCAGCTTCGTTGGTTCTCTCTTCATATTAAAGACGTCGTTGTTTTTCTCCAGCAGCTCATCGACTAGTTTTCTCTGGTCCGTTGTGATATGTGCCACCACATCGATCGAGTCTATACGAACGTCCCAGTTGTTTGCGTCAAAGAGGCTGGCACTCTGTGGAGATAGCTCGACGTCTTCTCTGTGGACATTGATTTGAGCGTCTCGCAACATGAAATCCATGAAGCTTGGGGAGTACCCATCGAATAGCCGGGGCCTCTTCTTGCTTGGAGGTGTGGTAGTAAGGTCTATTGGAGCCAGTTTATAGTCTATTGGAGTTGCTGCATCACCTATGGGCATCACCATCATCAGAGGAGGGGTCGATGGAGGCGTAGGTATGGACGTGATCATGCTAGTTGCGTCCTCACTGTCTGTCACGGTCATCGTGCTGACTGGGCTTGGTAACTCAGTTATTTCCTTGACGGAAGTAGAATTGAAAATTGTGAACTCTTCCGAGTAAAGTTCGTACTGCAACTCGGGTTCATCGATGAAGTTCCACGTATGCGTAGGCATGTTGATCACCACACCCGCATCTTGAAGGTAATCGACACCTAGTAGTGTACGGTTGTCCCTTGCTTCTTTCAGTACGATGAATTCTGTACGTACTTTCCGACCGCTCAAGTCCACCACAGCCTTGCACACTAGCACCGCCTGCGTTTTCTTTATGCCATCGGCCAATGTCAGATCCACCACTTGCTCTTTGAATTGAGATCCACACTTCAGCAGAGATTGGTAAAGGGTGTACGACGCGACACTCCTTTTTGCGCATGTGTCCATGTACGCCGTACCCATGATCCCTTCGATTTCTAGGAACACGACAGGCCGTGAGCGTGTAAGTTCAAGAACGTCAAGTGCGCAGAAACTAATGTCTTCTTTTTTTACCAGTGCCGAGTTATGTCTGCACGTAACACAGTTGCTTCGGTAAACTCCGGGTGTTCCGCATCCATAGCAGGAGAACTTCGGCTGAGAGGGAGATGGTGCCTGCGTCTGAGTCTCTGTGACATCTTTCACCGTAGTAGGGAGAGTGCCTTCAGCCCGCTTCTTTTTCCGACACACATCTGCTGTATGCCCCGGATTTTTGCAGAACGTGCACCTTAGCTTTCCCTTTTTCCCCTGAGCCCTGCTTTCGTTGGGTTCGCCGGTCTGCGAACTAGCTGCGTACTCCTGCAAAGTCTCTTCGATTCCTCGTGCCGTCTCCAGAAGCTTCTCAAAAGTAGGCACTGTATCTCGCGGCATACGGTTTCTGATTTCCAAGCGGATGAGCGCGAAGATCAGGTCAATCTGCTTCAGGCTTCTGTGTGTGCTGGAGGAGGAACCAATGAAAATAATGACCTTTTCCTGGCAATAAATGCCTCCGTCGTGATGCTCGCCTCCTGAACTTCATGGGTAATTTGGTGGTACACCATAAATGCTGGTTTCTTCGGAGCAAACGTATGGCGTAGTTTACTACAAAAATCTTCCCATCGTGTTACACCAGTTTTTACCCCCTGCCACCACACTGCTGCTTCGTCTCGAAGTAATAGTGGGAGACCCTGCAGTGCGTCTGAGTCACTTATCTTCTCCGTTGACTTATAAACGGTAGCTGCGGCTAAGAAGGCTTCCACTGCATCCGTGTTCTTTTTCCCGTCGTACGTGAAGGTGCAGGATGCGAATGTTCCCCGTTTATTGGCCAGGATTGTACCCAGGAGCTGCTGGAACTTGTCGTCTGACATGGGCATCTTGATGTTTCGATGTGGGAGACGTCGCAAGGATTCAATCTTGTTGCCTGGATTCGGTCTCGCGTTGTGCGCCAGATTGTAACAGGTTTGAACAAACAAACACTATTTATTTCAACTAACGTAGTCGTTTATTATTGTGAACAAATATACAATAGAACTACTTAAAGTCTAGTACAGTACAGGGAGCGAGACCCCGTGCGTGCGCTAGTGTAGTAAGTACTGGTTCTCAGAGCAGTCCAACCAGGAAGGTTGAAGCAGACCGAGAGCGCAGCGAATACTGAATGTGAGCGCGGCGGTGGTCGAGTTTTATAGCGGCCGGTGTTAGGCGGGGCGCGTCGTGGGTAGTAGGCCCCGCCTCCTCGGTGACGTCCTAACATCGTGGAACGGGAGCCGCGTGCGCTGCATGATGACAATGTTTTGTTACAGGCTGAATTAAATATATACATGCAATTAACATACAATTTTAAGAACTATAAATAATAATTGTTTGTTAACATTCTACGAAAGTAAGTGTAATATTGTTTTGTAACATATGTAATGCTTTAAATTCATTTGTGTTAGTAATGAGTTTCAAGTTGAATCTCGAAGTCAGATTTTTCCATACCAAAATCTACCCTGGTCTTCTTTTTCCACCCTTTAAGGGGTGCTTTGGAAAAACTTATGATTGCAAATATTATTATTTCCTTAAATTAATATTCTTGCCATGTTTCCAAGTAAATTGATTCACACATAATGACTTTTTATACAAACTTAAAAACCAATTAGCTGCCGTCGTAGATGGATTTGGGAGTTGTAACCTAGCCAGTTTTATTTCTTTCATTACGAAGAATCTGTTGATATGTAGTTTATTAGTATCGACTCACGGGATTAAAATGTCACCATATCAATTGTTGGGTAGTATTACTAGGTAACAATAGATATTAAATACTACTGTGGTATATTTATGTAATCTACTTAATAAGTTCTAGACGATGAATATATTTTTCATTGAAATTTTAATAAAAATAAATTAAAAGTTCTTTTTATTTCTAAACCATGGCCACCCTATTAATGTTTTTGTTTTTTTCTCTAGCCTATGTCACCCGGGATAACACAAGGAATCTAATGATACCACATGCATTAAAATCAGTTCAGGCGTTTAGAAGTTATGGTGGAATAAAGAAACTCACAAACAAACATACATACATACATACATACATACATGAACGTTAAAAACATAACACTCTTTTTTTGGGGGCAGTCGTGTAAAAACTACATGACAAATAATTATATTTTTTGTAATGCACGGAATAATTCTGGCTTAGTTTCACTTCCCCTCCCCAGTCTATAAAAACAATCAAAACAATTCGTTCTAGTTTCTGGGGGCCTGAACAAGAATTACCCAAGTTTATTTTGACTCTGATTTACTTTTATGCCCGCCCGGCACGGTCCACACGATGACCGCCTCGCGTCGCCCGCTCGCGTCCGGCTTGCCACTTACAACGCGCATTCCGAAACCGCGAGCTGTAATTAATCATTTTCACAGCCACCCTACATACCTTTGTTAAGCATGTATTTAATAAAGTAACTCATCGAAAAACATTTTGAGCTTCGTGAAGCTAAAATATTAGAATTTTCCTACTTTGAGCTTCATCCAGGCACGCTTGTCCAGCAGTTTATACCCCTATAAATAATATATAAGAAGCTTTGGCGATTCGCGTTTTCCCAACTATGTTGGAGTCCGCTTCCAGTCTAACTACATGCAGCTGAAAACCGGTATTTTACATGGAACGACTGCCTTTTTGACTTGTACACTAGACAACCCAACAAGTTAGTACCGAGAAGGTATCAGTCGCATCTTCCAAACCTCCATCTTAGACGTTTAGTTCCGAAAGTGGAGAATTAATGTCAAGTATAATAAGAGTAAGCAATTTTCGTCTTGAAACCAAGTAAAACATTTCTTTATCCTCTTTCCTCTAACTTTTATTGCAGTCGGGGGACAGTTCTCTGGATCAATTCTTTACAGGTCCCCTAATTCCGATGTTGTTGCGGATTAGGCGCACAATGCCACATTCTCAAAATGACACACTGTAATTTCGCAAAATGCCACATTCGCAACTGGCTTTTGTAATTAGTCAAGTTCAAGTCAAATTTTATTTACTAGCTAGATCTAACGATAAACCACCGTACTTGTCCAGTGGCGGGGCATCATTACTGTTGATCAACTGTTTCTTTTAAAATACTGCAGCTACAAACAGCATGCTTATTCAGCTGCATTTAATGGAAGACGAATCTAACATGAGAAAAACTACTTAATAGGGACGGTCAAAATGACTTCATTGTTGGAAAATAACAGACTCCATGATTCCTGATTTTATATGCAACAATTAAAACAAACAATGATTATTACTTTATTTTAATTTTATTTTCTTATATTCAAGTGGAACAACATACAGCTACAATATCATAGTATAAAGAAAAGATATACAAAACATATGAATAATACAATAATATATCTTTCAATTAATTTAATTAAACGCTAGGAAATAACTCAAGCATAATAAAATTTAAAACTAAACTTATTTGACTTTTATGCTTATCTTTTACATACTATACACAAATCAAAAGAGCTTACGGTATTTATTTCTAGGCAAGTCAAGTTGCATTGGTCTTATAAAAAAGTTATCAAATATACATATCGGAGAACAGGGTATTCTTCATGATGATATTGATAACACAGGATGGTATATCTGACAAACGATTAAATCAACCACATGGAATGCAGTGAGGTTAGTAGGAAACACGACCACGACCAACCGCAGCGCCGTCCACCCCGGAAGCCCCTGCTGGCTCGGGCTCCTCTAAAATTGACGAGCGCCTCCGTCATCATTCATCTGACAGTTGTCGTTATAAATCGTGTCAGAACTAAACACACCCAAGCAACTACTAAAGAGGTTGAACTACACGACAATAGTTGCTCGACATTCCAGTAGTTCTGATTTTATTCACGTTCAGAGACTGCAATCTCCGACATACATAACAAAACATCAGGTTCTGCAGCCCCCGAAGTTTTAAGCAGAGGTGTAACTAACATCGCACGGTCTACATTTCAACAATAATGTTGAAGTCTTATTATCATCAACGAATCCTGAATATGTAGTGGCTACTTTGCCTGATCTGGGAATCATGGTTAGCAGTATTGTGTTTTTCTTAACTGAAGCTGTGTAAAGTCAAAAACTCGATGAACTGGGACTTATATAGCTTAAGCATACTGTGTGTCTTATAAGACACACATTATGCTTAAGATAAGGTAAATATAATAAAAGTAGTATATAAAATTGACAAAATATAACTTTAGTATCAAATAATTTATAATTAGTCAGATTACTCTGTAACTACAAAAATATAAAACATTTTCAGGCGAAAACTAAAAAAAAGAGTTGCTCTCATGAATTCTAGGGTTCCGATTCCGTTGGTTGCAGCCATAGCATTACCATTGGTTCTTGCAACTGCTATTTTCAACACCTTCACATCTGGATCCGTCATGTTTACCAACACATTGGCAGAGAGGCTCACCCACCTCGTTGAGGGTACACACACCGTTATTCAGGCAATATGCGTGGCACGCGTACACTTCACAGCGGTATCCCGAATAACCAGTTTTACAACTGAAACAATGACAATGTTATAAATCTAGTTTCAATGAACAAGGAAACTAATCCAAGGATTAGAATTGACCAAAAGCTTTGTTAAACTTTGTTCTAATAATATTATTATGATAAATACACATTATGTTATTTTAATTTAGGACTTAAAACTTTTACGGAAAACGATTTTATGTCTTTCGTATATTATTGATTGTAATATTTATGACAAATGGATTTAGGACATATTATATTTAGGGATTTCAATTTTATGGCATGTGATATTATGTGATATTTTCGTGAGAGTCGCGGGCAACCAGTGGATGCAAACGGCAGGCTGCCGATCTTTATGGCGTTTTATGGGGGAGGTCTTTGTCCAGCAGTGGACGTCTAATGGCTGATGATGATGATGAAGTTATCATTCGGACAAATGATGATTAGGACAAAAAAAAGTTATGGCATTTTAAATTATGGATAAAAAAGTTAGGTGACACAATAGAGAACCGCTTATATGTCCTGTTTATAAGGCAAAAAACTCAGTATTTGCATTAGTACCCCAAGAGCAATCACTAGAAGTGGACGCAGCATCAACCTCAGTTGTAACAACTTAAAAGAGCTTAAGAGCGTAGACGGGCTGCATTTTTCCATACAAATGTATTCCCCTATTCTCTTCCTGGATAATGCCTCTAGAGTAATCGTTTTTATTTATAAAAATCCAGGTCTATTGAAGGCATGCCCCTGTCATTTTTTTTTTTTTCAAAAAATTTATTACAAAAATAAATATGACTTACCAAAAACCTAAAAAAATACCCCGTTTTTACCTACGTAATCAGATGACTACCAAAGAAAATTGAAAAGTTTTTAAAATAAAAACAAGTAATAGGGGCATAGATCTATTCTTCCTTTAAATTTTGATACCAAATATAATTTAATTGGCTTAGGTTTCGAGGAGAAAACAGGAGAATACGAAACGTCGATCGGTCAAGGTTTTTTATAGGTAAAATCGTTCTTTGTCTCTATCGCACTCTACGGGGGGAGACTAGAGCGCAGCGCGACGGCAATAGTTTCTTCATATACCTATCTACGCAGCCCGTCTACGCTCTTAAGTATTTAAAACAAAAAAATGCTGACTGCTGACCGTGGACCTACGTTTGTTTTTCAGATTGGGCAAAGTGTGATTGGGTTTTTTCAAATTTTTTTCATTATGAATGTATCAGTAACCGCTACGAATTCTAGATTTTTTGATGACAATATGGTCGCCCTTCGTTACATGGAACTTCAACGTAACTGTTGGATAAACCTTAAGAGATTACAAAACCTGATGTTTTGTCATGTAGGTATATTTTGATAACTTTTGTATAGGTACTTAGGCAATGGAACTTTACTTGTTGAGAAATAAATACCGAAATAATCATTGTTGTTTTAAAATGCAATAAAATTAATCCACAAAAAATATGACCACATAATTGTGACGTTCTTGCGTCAGGTTAAAATTTTCAATAATCGACAAACAAAAGTACCTGATGAAGGAGTTGAAATAGTCAAGTGGATGAAGGCTGGCCACGTCACATGGGTACTCCTGGAGAAGTAGGCAATGATTGTTATTCACCGGATGCCTGATGGTGGTCAATGTCGTCTAGATAGACCAGCAAAGGTGGTGTGACGATGTGATCATGTTCGCGAGGCAAAAGTGGCCAGGAATAACACAACACAAAGATGTTTGGATGGAGAAAGGGGAGCCTTTGCCCTGCAGTAGGACTCAGCATAGGCAAACCAAATGACAAACCATTGTACTTGTCTAGTGACGGGGTCATTGCTACCGATCGGTTGCTTCATGTAAAATGTAATATATAGCATACTTATTCAGCTGTATTTCGTTTAATGGTTCCAAAGCCCGTTATTATCTATGTGGAAGTCCATAGACAGAAAAACGAGAAAGTGTATTAAAACTATGTGCAACGTACATCAAATCAAAGTTTGTGATTCCTGTGCGAAGTCATTCCTAATTAATATAACTCAAGAATGTTTTAAAAGTATTTAGTTATTTTCTAGAAGTTTTTTTTTATTTTTGTTACATTTGTATCGCTACTGCTACTGGTAAACATTTGTGAAATCAAGATGGATGAGTTAGTACCGATTTTAGTCACGCCCCGAAAGATAGATCATTTGGGGCGTGACTAAAATGTGTGTGTGAAGTTTTGCTATGAACATAGATCTATGTTCAAAGCAAAACTTCATACACACATATTAAGTCCCATGTTTTTGTGAAATATATAAAAAAATCATGATATAATAGTCCACTGCTGGACATAGGCCTCTCTCAATGCACGCCATTAAGCTCGATTATCGGAACATTCGGCAGCTGCTAACAGTACCACCCAACGCTTACACTTCAAGATTTTCATGTTTACAGCTGTTCAAAGGTCTAGTGGTCACAAGTGCGTCTGCTGTGTATGAGGTACTGGGTTTGATTTACAGGTCAGCTAAGTTTTATTGGGTTTCACCCTAAGGAATTACTCTATAGCAGCCACGGAGTGTAGATTTGTGGTCGTTTCATCGCAATAGGCTTGCCCCCCCTTTACATGGGATTTGGACATAACTAACATAATTATTTGGGTACACCTCTGTTTGACCCTGTGGGTATTATAGGTATGATCTTATGTTATAATCACACTTTACTTCGACTAGCACGTGAAATAATTCTGTAACATCATTTTCGGCAAATGGTGAAACAATATTTATGTTTAAAACTAAGTTTAGTAAAACTATTGCCATTTCAAAAACTGTGAAAGTGTATCCAAAAAGACCTTCACATCGTAGAAACAGACATAAGTTCATTGAAAGATACACCGAATAATTATATGCGAAAGCCGATAACGTTGACCTATAAGTTATCAAAATACATTTAATAATGATTTGGGGATATCCCAAATCAACGCTCGCGTTAATCAGAACTCTTATCAAAGAGTTCAATCGCCAGTATGCCTAACAGTCTTGTTAATAGGGCAAAAAGTTGGCATTGGCATCAGTTTTCTAAGAGCAATCACTAGGAGTGGACGCAGCATCGAGCTCAGTTGTACCAACTTGTTGTTTCTGAAGTAAACAATGTGTAGAACGCGGTGTGTGCTCGCGTTAGTGGTGTTGTACGTGGGGTTGGCGCAGTCCTGGGGTGAGTGGTGTTCCATATTATCAACGTAGTGCCCCTCGGGTCAATCTGTAGGGTAAACTGTGAATTGCAAGGTTCATCCGTGTATGTATGGGTAGACCCATAACCCGTAGGTTCTCTCGATGTACAGCCGCAATAAAATAGTACGTTCTAATGTACATCACAGCACTCGGGAGCCCTATTATTCACATATACCTATGAAGCTTATAATGCTCTGTGTATCTAATATGATAATGCGATCAGGATATTGTTGTGACTGCCACGCTTCTGTAGTGCCTCGGAAATGTTTGCCTACGCACGCACTGACGCATTATGGCGTAAAAAATCTACCTCGCTACTCCGCAGGCTGTGTGACAGTCATAACACTATCCTGCAATCGATAGCCACCCGGGCAGATAGCCCGCTAGTGAGGGCCCTAACCAATCGCACCCGATCTGTCCTAGCTATTTTGTACTAACATAGGCACAGGGGGCCTCAGCGGTGCCATCCGTCTTACGTCAGCCATCGTGTGGATGCTTTTGCTCAGCTGTTATCGTGCATGCGGCAAACGGGAACCGTGATGCGAGCGGTTGAGAACGTGCCCGAAGGCTAACTCTCTTTTTCGACTCTTTTTCGTTGGGTTTGCGGGCTGTTCGAAAGAGATGCCTCGGCACTGGACCTATAGGGCTAAGAAGGAACATGGGTGGTTTTTACTCAGTAAAATCTGTTACTTTCTTCCACTCCGCCCAGAGTGGAAAGATTCATTTGATGTTTTCCCACCCTCCACAAAAAAACGAACTCTTTTTCTCTTGTTTCAGACATTGCTGCAACTAAAGGAGATCGGTTAGAATTTTATACCAACGGTATCAAAACAGAATCTATTCGTTTTGACTCCAAAAACCTCGCAGCGTTAGTTTACGCTGAAGTTCTTGACATGATGCTGTTCGTCGATAAGCAGAGCGGCAGTGACGCTGTATGTGGTTATGATTTATCTTCCAAAGAAATGAAATGTTTCACTGAGAGAACCGGGCGAGACATTCACGGTCTTGCTTTCGACCCGGTCAAAGAGAAAGTGATTTTCAGTGACACACGGCAGAGAAGCATTAATTGGATTTCTTTAAAAGACGGATTAGTTGATAATAGTCACGGTTTTTTTTTAACCAGGGACGGAATCCCCACAGATATTGCCGTGGATAGCTGTAGAGGGTACGTTGACCATTGTTCAATTCGTAACAAATTCTGTTATTACTTCGTGCGGTTCTCTGCCTTTTCGCCGAAAATTGTTTGCCAGATTTTCACTTGCCAACTAACGTTTCGCAGAATTTTATTTCGCCGAATAATCATTTGCCAACTTATCATATAAGTTTGTTTTATTTCCCAACCTCACAGTTACCAATTGTACGTTTGGTCTGACTTTCATAATGACACTTTTTAAAATGCCAACTTTCATGTAGCAGAATGTTTTAATTTACGTAATATTCATTTAGTTGTTTATTGTTTACCAAATCAAATGATTGGAACCTAATCCCTCTAGTCCATTTTGACGGAGCCCCGCTCCGCGGGGCTCCTACTTCTGGGTGGTTTACAAAAAATAACCACGAAGGGGATGGCGGGGTCTATTCGCTCGCTTCGCTCGCTCACTCGACCCCGCCATCCCCTTCTAACCTAACCTGTCAGAGTCGGGGTGCCCCAAGTCCCGAGCTCGCTTCACTCGCTCTTGCATCCAAGTTTTCCTAGAAGCGGGTAAAAATGTGTGATTTTATTATAATTTATCAATGAATGAAAAGGGAACACAAAAATTCATTCGTCTAATAGTTGTGTGGCCTAGTGAAATGTTTGACAAATGATAAATATCCCAAACGTTTTGTGTCATTATAATAATCGGCTTAACAATAATTCTACCAAATGAAAGGTTGTCATACAAAAATTTGCTAATCGTTAGTTGTCAAAGTGAAACATCGGCGAAACGTTGGTTGGCAAGTGATAATCTGCCAAACAATTTTCTGCGAAAAGGCAGGATACCACTTCGTGCCTAAAAAAAGAGGTTTTATTTTTACAGGTACGTCTACTGGATCAATCAATTGAAAGAGCTCGGTTTGATGGTTCCGAAAGGGAAGTTATTATTACTTCAGTGTCTATCGATTCACCAAACAAACTGGAACCACACAGCCTGGTTATCGACCAACAGACACAGAAAATGTACTGGACTGAGCCCGAAACTAGTTACATAGACCGTGTTTATATGGCTGATTTAAATGGAAACAACAAGCAACCTTTTCATTCTTTTCTATCAGCGGAATTGCATACTCAAATATCATTAAATACACTGACTGTTTCAAAAACAAAGCTCTACTGGGTGGACAGCCAGTGGTCGCGCCAGGACTCAGCCGAACCTTATCTCGGGCCCATGGGAGACAGGTCTCAGAACAGCTGCCGTCCTAACGCGATCAAATAGACGCGATACGCGCCTCCGATAATATTTCAAATTTGAACTCACCTGATTTCTTCGAGCCGGTTTATCCGTTATCCGCTCGCAAGTTGTGTAACTGTGTATGTGTATAATGAGTGTATATGACCTTGCGATGGTTTGCTGGTAGAACCGGACCCCCTCCACGACGTTCCGTCCACGTCGCCAGGTGCAGCAACCACGTCGATAACGCTAGCCCACTCCACTCACTCCGAATGTCTAAATACAAAGCCTCGGTGCTTTCCCAATAGCACTCCCGTGACAAGGCAAACCAATGATATTATCACTAACCCGTTCGACATTCACTATGTCGCTAACCGTACTGCTTAACTAGTATAATTGGGTGCCGCGAAATGACTCCACAAGTCGATTTAATCAATGCGCGTGCGCTCTCACCCGTGATTCTAAGGCTACTATAATACTCGTCCGACGCCCAGCACGTCTCAATACGAACTCTATTCACGCCGAGCCCAGCGCTCGACCTCTACCTCCGCCCCCTCGCCTCTGTCGCACCGAGGCGGAGAAAATCAAAAATCTGAAGGTAGATTATAAACAATCACCCCCCCCGGACCGACCCGTTGTCGGTCCGCTCAAACTCCCGGGAGTCGAGATAAAGTTGAAACTGCCCGTCTAAGGATCGAGTCCCTCACCTGGACGTCTGCGATCCTTGGAAACCCATCCTTGCCCGTAATCAGGTTAACAATGCGCCCCCGTCGCCAACACAACGGTGATAGGTTAGCATCCTTAACCAGAACGAGGTCTCCAACGCCGGGTGGGGTCGTCCTGTCCGTCCACTTAACGCGTTGCTGTAGAATATGCAAATACTCCAGCGACCATCGCTTCCAAAAATTTTGGCTCATTTGCCGTAACATCTGATACCGCGACAACCGGTACAACTTAACATCAGTATACGGATATTCCGGCAAGGCGTTAAGTGGTTGGCCAATCAAAAAATGACCTGGGGTCATGGCCTCAAGGTCATTCGGGTCAGCGCTCAACGGGCACAAAGGTCGCGAGTTTAAGACCGCCTCAATTCTGCAAAACACCGTTGACAACTCCTCAAAGGTGAGAATCGTTGAGCCGATGACCCGATACAAGTGAGTCTTGGAAGACTTGACTACTGCCTCGAAAATTCCACCCCAGTGGGGGCATCCAGGTGGACTAAAATACCACGAAATGCCCCGACTGGCGAAGCCCGTGCCAATCTCTCGCTCATTCTGACTTAAAAACAATACAATTTCCTTTAAGCACCGGTCGGCGCCCTTGAAGTTGGTACCACAGTCCGACCGAATCAGTGACGGTACTCCCCGTCTAGAAACAAATCGATCTAACGCCGCCAGAAAGGCCTCCGTAGAGAGATCGGCCACCAATTCCAAATGAACGGCCTTGGTCGCCAGACACACGAAGACACACAGATATGCCTTAACCGACTTCGCGTTGCGAAGGTGCGATGTCTTGACCATGAAAGGCCCCGCGAAATCTGTCCCTACGCCAGCAAATGGCCGAGCCTCCGTGACTCGATCGGCCGGGAGATCTCCCATTTGTGGCTGCATTGTGGCTGCCTTGAGTCGGTAACAAGGCAAGCAACGAAACACAACGCTCCGTATGATTCTGCGGGCCGATAAAATCCAAAATTCACGCTGCAAAATGCCCAGAAGGGTGTTACAGCCTGCGTGTGAATTCTTGGTGTGACGGTCCCTAACCAACAACTCCACCAAAGCTCCCTTCTTGGGGAGAATTAGAGGATGTCGCGCTGCATAGGGCAAGTCGGCATTCCGTAATCGTCCTCCCACCCGGAGCATTCCATGCTCATCAATGAACGGGTTGAGGCGGACAAGACCCTTTTTCAATCGACCTGCGCCAGTCTTCAAGACCCTAATTTCGTCCTGGAACTCATTCCCCTGAACGACTCTCACCCAGAGTGAGAGAGCCTTTCGCTGTTCTTCAGGTCCCATTATAGGCGACATGTTTCGCTGCGCGACAGGACAACGACAATTTTGACAAAATCTCATTATCCATCCCGTTACTCTAAGTAACTTCCCTAACGAACTATATCGTTCCAAGAGGGTGTGGTCTACGGTGGCGGGTTCCACTGTAGTCACATTCAGCCTCAAGCCTTGGTCTGGGGGTAATGAATGTCGACCGCACTCATTAAATGGCCACTCCGCATGTGGCTGTTCCAGCCATTGTGGCCCCCACCAAAGAGAATGTTCAACCAAAGCAGGCGCCGGACAGCCGCGTGAAGCGCAGTCAGCCGGATTAATCTCACCTGGAACATGTCTCCAGACCAGAGGAGTCTCTGAGCTATTTATTTGTGAGACTCGGTTGGCCACAAATACCTCGAGCGTGTGGACCGAAGTCTGCAACCAGCATAACACGATTCGGCTGTCAGTCCATGCATAGACCGTCTCGTTCAGAGCCACCGTACCACGCAAATTCCGCACCACATGGTTCAAGAGCCGCGTCAGAAGGGCTGCACCTGCCAGTTCCATCTTCGGAATCGTCCAACGAGTCCGAACAGGTGCAACCTTGCTCTTGGCCAGTACCAAGCGTACCGTTCCCCTACCAGCGGTCTCACCTGTTCTCAGGTAGACTGCGGCCGCGTACCCCTTCTCCGACGCATCACAAAACCCGTGCAGGGTGACCTGGACTCCTGCCTGCGGGAGCAGTTTACGCGGGATCTCAATCTCTGAGATCTGTGGTAAGGTGGTGACGAATGCCGACCACTCCCGAGCCAGCTCCTCCGTGAGCTGATCATCCCAACCTAGTTGAGCCAACCAAAGCTTCTGAATGAAGCACTTTCCCATGAACGTGACCGGCGCGATCCAACCGGTTGGATCGAACGTTCGTGCGATAGTCGAAAGGACCGATCGCTTGGTCCAGGTCTTCGACAGCAACTCGGCCTCACAACTGTATGTGAAGGCATCCTGACTCGGTCGATACTGGACCCCTAAAATGGCCAACGCATGAAGATTCTCCGAATCCTCAAACAAATGCGGGTCTTGTTGATACTCAGTTGGCAGTCCTGCCAGTACCTCTGGGCAGTTCGACAGCCATTTCCTGAGTTCATAGCCACCGGAGGCCATGAGCGCCACCAATTCATCCCTTAAGATGAGCGCCTGCTCAATACTGTCTGAGCCCGTACAAATGTCGTCTACATAGACGTCCCTATCAATGACAGCAGCCGCGCGGGGAAAGCGGAGCCGTTCTTGATCAGCCAGTTCTCGTAGCGTACGCATGGCTACATATGGGCTGGGCTTTAATCCGTACGTGTTTGTGTTGAGCTCGTACGTGACCATCGGTTCTTCTGGGCTCTCTCGCCACAATATCAGCTGGAACCGACGGTCGTCTGGATGAATCTCAGTTTGACGAAACATCATCCGTACGTCCGTAACGAAGACAACCTGGTGTCTCCTGAAGTCCGTGAGAATGTCTGCAATGTCTCTGGTCAGCTTCGGACCAGCATGGAGACATTGATTCAGGGACACCCCGCTAGACGTCTCCGCGCTCCCGTCGAACACGACCCTAATCTTTGAGTCAGGTGTCTTCAAAACAGCATGATGAGGCAACACATAATGCTCCTCATGACGATAGTCAACCCTGGACACCGACATGTGACCCAACGTCAGGTATTCGCGCATGAACTCCACATACTTCTGTCGGAAGTTGGAGTCCCGCTTCATGCGCCTTTCCATTGCCACTAACCGCTTTTCTGCCAGACTCCATGAGCTCCCCAGCGGAGGTCGAGTTGACAGAAATGGCAACCTTGTCATAAATCTACCCGATGGGAGGCGCACCGTGTTACATCGATAGAATGTTTCGCACTCCTCATCACGTGGGTTATTTCTAAGAGCGGTGGGTGGCTCTTCCGTTGCCCAGAACCGTTGCAGGACGTCGGATAACACGCTGCCATAATATATGGAGCTATAATCCGTTGAGTGCTGTGGTTCCCGTACTGGGCCCAATAACGCGTAACCACCTGCGGTACGCATGGCCACAACCCCGTTTGGTTGCAGCTCCCGTTTGCCGCTTCGGAGCAGCTTCCCGAGGACGTCAGACCCAAGCAAGACGTCCACCCGTCCGGGGATCGCGAAGTGGGGATCGGCTAACTCCAATCCATTGGTCAACACTTTTACCGCAGACGGTAACCGAGTCTGAGGGAGGACCCCAACCACTTCGTCCAAAACGATCGCCGTGGCATTCACCCGCGTGACCGATGCCGTGTCACCCATCTCGAACAGGAATGTCGTCTGACCCCTGAGGTGAGGCACCCGATTGCCACCTATACCTACGGCGCCATCCCGTGATGGCTCTAATGTAAGGCCCAGCTTTTTCACTAAACAGCTGGACACAATACAACCTTGTGCCCCTGAATCTAACAGTGCTCGCACGTGCACCGGCTGTCCGTCAGTACCCCTGACAGTAATCCTAGCCGTCGGTAATAATACCGTTACTGTCGGGGTGGGCACCACTGACGAACAGGCTGCTAGTTGCTAATAGGAGGCACCTCCCTCCTCCCCTGCCGGAGGGGGAGTAAATACTGTCCCAGTATACGGGTCCCAACCCGGGTAGTAACCCTCCCGACCCATTGGTGACATCCGTGCCGGTCGGAAGTAGCCTACTGGCATCCTTCCGAACGGTGGCGGGCGCGCCGTCAGCCGAGGGCGTTCTGCGAGAGGCGGGGAGAAGCGACTACTCGGGGGTGGCAACATGCCCCCCAACGCATTCGAGTACGCCGCGTAACCCGTCTGTACTACCTCCGGGCCCCTGCCCGAGTCTCGGTGCCTATCCCCCCCCCCGCGGGGGAGACGACGGTATCGGGTTGTGCTCTGGATCAGCCCTTGACCCACCCCCCCGAGGGGGCGGCGACCGCTGATTCCTGGCCGACCCACCCCCCCTAGGGGGGGGTGACCGACCACCCGAATCTGGCTTAGGAGAGGGGGGGTGACCTCCCGGCGAGGCTCCGTGCACCTCCCTACTCTCCGCCAGGCATAGCAATTCGTGATGGGCTCCTCCGCAGGTTCCACAGTTAGTGGTCCTGTGGCACTCACGTACAAAGTGAGTCCCCAAGCAGCGGAAGCACAAATAGCGCTGCTTGACCACCCCTCTTCGTCTATGCACCCGCTGCGCCTTAAAGTCCGCGCATGCGGCGAGACCGTGCCCTTCCTTCCGACAGAAGGCGCACACTTCCGATTGGAGGGCGTGGTATTTCTTCCCCCCCCGACGGGGCTCAACCGGCTTGGGCCCGCTCGTACGTCGGGTTGACGGAGGAGGGTGCGACGTGGATGCCCCTTGGCAATCCGCCCGCCGGCACTCGCCTTCTAAAAACGCTCTCAAGTCATCGTAACTTGGGAGGTGGTCCGTCGATTCGCCACCATGTGACTGCTCAAAGCGCGCCACCACGTCGATCGGCAACTTCCGTAAACCCCTATTGACGATGATATATTTATTGTCCCCTAACGACAACTTAAGTCGATCTAACGTGTTCACCGCAACCGTGACCGGATTAAGGATTTTCGACCTTATTTCGTACTAGGGCTTTCAATACCGGTATTACGGGATCCCGTAATACCGTGATCCCGGAAAAATATGGGCCATTTTCAATACCGGTATTGAAGCCCTCAATACCGTGATCACGGTATTGCAAGCATTACATGTATTATCGTAAATTAAATTCCATTTTTAAAATATAATAATGACACACGAAACATATGAAGAGACAGTGAGACAATGACTGATAATGAACAAGATATGACCATAGAAGAACCTTCTACTTCATTGAATTCGAGCAGTGGAAATGATATCGGGAGGCTGGAAATCGTCAAACCTGCGCGGTTTGACGATTTCCAGCCTCCCGAAGGAACCAGATTCCGAAAAGGCTTTAGTACCGTAGACAGCATACCTACATACGCTGCGTGGTTATGTGGCTGGATGTCATACAAGAGACCGAAGAGTAGGTATAACCTGCCTCTCTGTTTAGCGGTTGTGGACTACGAGAAACCCTTTAATTCGACCGAGACTTGGGCCGTACTGCAGTGTCTCCAACGGTGGCAAAAACGCCACCATGTCAGTTCGACTTCAGGACCAGACCTCGGAACCTTTTTTTGTGTGACAGGGAGACGTCATATCTCCGAAACTGTTCACCCTGCATTGGATGCCTTTAAGGTTCTGGATTGAAGAGACCTCAGTGAAATGCTCGATGACCGCAGTAGAGCTTCCGAAAGAGTGGGTCTTAAAATAAACACGGGCAAAACCAAGGTCATGGTGACTGTCCACGTAACACCCTCACCTATCAAAATCGGAGACTCTACACTCGAAGTTGTGGACGAAGTCTACCTGGATCTAATGATGTAAAATAGGTCCAGTTCGACCAGTCAGTCAGTTCGAACTTCGAGAAGAAAGAGTAGAAATCGTCGTGGTGGGCAGGGCACATTGCTCGCAGAACAGATGGCCAATGGGGCCTAAAAGTTTTGGAGTGGCAACCGCGAACAGAAAGACGTTGTGTTGGAAGGCGTCCAACAAGGTGGAACGATGACCTGGTGAAGGTTGCGAGGTCACGCTGAATGCGCCCATAGGACAGGCCACTGCGGCAACACCTGGGGGAGGCCTATACGCCCAGCAGTGGACGTCTTGGTTGAAATGATCATTAATGATGATGTGTGAAAATGAAGACACGTCCATTCCTACCGGCAGCTTAGAGATATTTACTGTCTGTGATACCTACGAATATTGATGCAGAGCGTGCTTTTTTTTTCAGTAGGCTATTGTGAATGATGGCTAATAGCTAATTAAGCTATACTTACGTTTCTACAAATATTGATAGGTAGCTATGTTGATTACATGATACATTTCAATAATAATAAAAATCGACTTTTTTGATATTTATTCTTTTCAAACGCTATGCGGAATGCCTTCCTACAAAAAGGCTTGAGTTACGTTTTGATTATGTTCTTACTTAGTCCTATCTAATTAAATAATCAACCAATACCAAATTGTTATATAGAGCGCTATTTATTAAAGTTATTTAAAATAAAATAAAACAAAAAAAGACTGTTTTTACAAATAAAAACACATACTTTAAATGTTGGTATGTAATACCGGTATTAGTACCGTGATCACGGTATTGACGTCCAATACCGGAATCGATACCGGTATTGAAACATCCGGTATTTTGAAAGCCCTATTTCGTACACGTTAGACACCTTCGGGATTTCAAAAATCTTATCAATGAGGCCATCAACTATTAATCGCCGATTATCGTATCGGTCGATTAATAGGCCCCATGCCGTCTCATAACTGGCGTCCGTAATCTCCAGGTGGGTCAAGATGTCGTGCGGCTCACCGTTAAGCCTACCCATTAATTGAGCCATCTTGTACGCGGGCGAGAGATCTGTACGCGAATGCACGACACTATTAAAAATATCGCGGAATCGCGGCCAATCGGCATACTCGCCGCTAAACTCGGGTACATGTACTGGTGGCAACGGCGCCTGAATCCCTACGCCTGCTGGCCGACATGAATCCCTGACGTCACCCTTGCGCGATCGCTCAATGTCGGCCGCCGCCTGGATTATGCTCATGGACATTTCCCCACACTGGTCCACATTGCCCCGTACCACCTGAGCATCCTTGTCCACCGACGACAGATCCGTCGATTCGAGACATGCTAAATACTCAGCGTGACACTTTAACACGGCGTCATATCGTTCGTCAACTTGCCGAGCGCGTGACAATAACGCATCTTCACGATCTGTGCGACCTACCAAAGTAACAACCGATGAAAACCATCTCAATTCAGCTTCGATTCTGGCTGCGATAGTTTTCGTTACTGACGGAGCCATAGTACCAACTTCAATACGCGATTATGCAATAATAAATAACAATAACCAAAAAAAAAAATAACAATTATTGTATCCGGAACTAACAATAATAATATTCGTTGAGCGAATAAATTTACGACGCTATGCCAACTCTTGAACTTATTCCTCTACGTGCTCTAGAGGTTATTCCTCTATGTCTCAAATGTTGACAATCATAACACGATTTGTGATGAGGTTATATTGGTGCGTAACCGAACGAAAATAACAAATTATTTTATCAACGAATATTCACATTCCAGTTATGTACTTATTATTAATAATTCCAAACTCAACTTGAGGTGTACACTGGTATGTAGGTCAATGTACTACTACCTACAAGTTGAATTTGTAAACATGAACACAATTTTTTCCAAGTAAATTAGTACCTACTAATTTTACAAAGTGGTTTTAACCACGCTCTGCTACCATAATTTGGTCGCGCCAGGACTCAGCCGTGTTAAAGAGTTCGGAATGTTTATGGAAACGAAGATAGAAATAAATCAATATAATGTATTTACACATTTACACAACGAAAAATCATGAGTGACACAGTCAAAGTAACAGTTATCAAAAGAATAAAACATAGTTTCAATATCAGTCTATGAAACCTCCTTCAACATCCTCCCTTTTTTGATATCACTGTTACTAATCAGTGCTCATCAGGCCAATCTTCTTTAGAAGTACCAGAAGCCTTGGCCCACTTACTGGTTTTGTCAGCATATCTGCACATTGATACTCAGTTGGAGTATATTTCACTTGGACTTCCTTGTCAGTCACCAATTCTCTAATGTAGAAGTGCCTAAGTGCTATATGCTTTGTTCTCCGGTGTAGTTCAGGATTTTGAGATATCTTTATTGCAGCATCATTGTCCACCAGAAGGCTCGGAATCCCATTCATTTGGGAGACTTCTATGATCAGCCTTTTCAACCAGATCATCTCCCTTGCAGTTTCACTGGCTGCTACTAGTTCGGCTTCAGTGCTCGAGATCGCTACGCAGGTTTGACGCCTGCTGGCCCAGGATATAGTTCCGCCGGAATACGTGCAGAGGATACCCGATGTAGAGCGTCCTGTCTGTTTATCTCCTCCATGGTCTGAGTCACTGTAGCATAGTAGTCCTTTATTTCCTTTTCGGTAAATTAGACCATAGTCAACAGTACCCTTGATGTAGCGGAATATACGCTTTACTTTTGTAACATCCTCCCTGCTGGGATTCTCGAGATTGCGCGAAACAACACTGACGGCATAAGATAAGTCCGGTCTAGATCCAGTCATCAGATACATAAGTGCTCCAACTGCTTCTCTGTATGGGAATTTAAGTTTCTCATCGGTTGCAGTTGGTTGTGCTATAGCATCCTTGATAATAGGAGTGCTCACAGATTTACATTCATGCATTCCAAAGCGTTCTAGCAATTTCTCAGCATAATGCTTCTGCGTAAGCTTGATACCGTTCTCATGCTTTAATATCTCAATACCTAAATAGTATGACGCAGGTTTTACGGTTATTTTGAACCGTTTCTTCAATTCAGCTAAAAATATTTCTGAATCCTTAGGGTTCGTGGCAGCGATCAAACCGTCGTCCACGTACAATGCAAGTATGATCTTGGCACCTTGTTTAACTCTCACAAATAAACAGGGATCATTTTGACATTGCTTAAATCCAATACTGATCAAGTAATCGACAATACATCTGTTCCAACATCTTGGAGCCTGCTTTAAGCCATACAGGCTTCTCAGAAGTTTACACACTTTGTTTGTTCCGTCATTATAACCTTCCGGTTGGTTCATGTAAATATCTTCATTAAGTGAACCATTGAGGAATGCCGTTTCAACATCAAATTGTGTTAGAGTAAGATCTTCATCGACTGCGATTTTTATGATCAGTTTGACTGTAGCTAGTTTTGCCACAGGGCTGAAAGTTTCGTAGAAGTCAACTCCTTCCTTTTGGGTGAATCCTCTAGCCACTAGCCTAGCTTTGAATTTGTCGAGGGTTCCATCCGCATTTGTCTTAACTTTATAGATCCATTTACATGAAATTGGTTTTCGACCTTTGGGTAAGTCTACCAAAATCCAGGTCTTAGTTTCAGACAGCGATTTCATCTCGCTTTCCATAGCTTTCAGCCATTTCTCCTTTTGTGGGCTTGTCAATGCTTCTTTGTAAGTCTTGGGTTCAACAAAGGAACTCAAATTTAATACGAAGTCACTGTACCTCGCAGGTGGTCGTAGCTGGCTTCTATCTCGAAGGACCCTATCTACACTTTCTTCTTCCTCAGAATCATATGGAGTATCATAACTTTCCTGTTCTACTTCATCCGTTGAGTCAGAAAAATCTTGGCTTGTCTGAGGCATACAGATAGATGGCCGATTGGCTTCATCTTGCTCATCCTCCCTTGCATCTGACATGTCAATAGGCGGTTGAATGGCTTCGCTAGGCTCATCCTCCCTTGCTCTTGACACTTGACCGTTTTCTTTGATCGAGGGAAGTTTGTACTCGATTTCATTTTCAGGTTCTGATTCAATCTCATCATTTAATCCAATCGACTCTATTATGGATTCATTAAATATTACGTCTCTGGATCTGATGATCGTGGGCTTTCCACACTTGTCAAAGCTTACTAGACGGTACCCTTCATCACCTTCGTAACCGATTAGGATACATTTCTGAGCTTTCTTGGCAAGCTTCTTACGCTTCTGTTTGGGCACATGGGCGTAGCATTCACTGCCAATGACTCTTAAATGCTTTATTCCTGGTTTTCGTCGATACCAAAGTTCGTATGGTGATTTGCCATCTATGCATGTGGGCCCTGTCCTATTAAGAACATATGCGGCTGTACTTATCAGCTCGCACCACAAGGCAATCGGAAGTTCTTCGTGAGAGTGCATCATACTGCGAGCGGCTTCTACAAGTGTCCTATTTTCCCGTTCACTTGTCCCATTTTGCTCTGGGGTGTAAGGCATAGTAAGCCTTTGGGTAATACCAGCATTTTGTAAAATTTGCTTTACTCTAGCATTGTCGAACTCTCCGCCATTGTCACTGTAAATTTCTTTTACAATGTGACCCCTTGTTTTAATTTCTTTCAGAACTTGAACCAGTTTATCTGCAACTTCCGATTTATTTCTCATGAAATAAACGTAGCGATATTTGCTATAGTCATCTTTGAATAGGACAAAGTATCTGTTCTTGCCGAAGGAAGGTGGGAATGGACCACAAACGTCAGTATGTAGTATTTCACCAGGTTCTTTTGCTTGAGCTCTTGTCCCAAATTTTTTACGATGTGTCTTTCCATATACACAACCAGTACATAATTCGGAATCTAGCTTCACTTTGATACCAAGTTCCTTTTCAATGACCTTCTTTACATGTCTTTTGTTCTGGTGAACAAATCTTTCGTGGTAAAGTTGTAGGTTGGTCATTACGTTGGCTTCAATGTTGGAAGCAGCTTTATTGACTATTGTCTTCGCCAGTAGTTCATAGAGTCCTCCATTCTTTGAACGTTTTCCCATTAGCAAGACCTTTCCTTTTTCTTTTAACCAACAAGATTCTCTCTCAGATGTGAATTCGCTATTTTCCAATGTGTCTTGTGCCGCAAGTACCGAAAACAAGTTTTTAGTAACACCCGGTACATACCATACATTATTTAGTCGAATGTCTTGCTTTTCTTTATGCACATACGCAATCAAGTCAACTGTACCTCTTCCAATCACTTTAACAACAGCACCATTTGCGGTGGTCAACGTATAATCCGTTGTAGAATCTACAAAACTTTCGAAAGTTGTAAAGTAGTCTCTACGACCTGTGACATGGACTGTCGCACCATTGTCAACATACCAACTCTCGGTATTTGTCTTGGAAACAGCGGCTTTCTTTAACACTTGATGACTTTCTGCTGTTAAAATTGTCAGGTTAGCTTTGCTTGTAGTAGAAGCTTTCGGTGGTCTTCCATCTGAGATCCACTTTTGACATCTCTTGACTTTATGGCCTGATTTTCCACAATAACCACATTTTATTTTGGAAAACTTTTTATTTTGATTTGGTTGAACGGTCAACACATCTGAATTTCCGTTCCTATTACCGGCTAATGATTTTTCAAAATGACACAATTGGGCAGTTAGATTTTCTATATTGCGATCTGACTTTGACATTAGTAACCATGTTGATTTGAAACTGAAGTAATCCTCGGGAAGTGTGTCGAGAATCTTGCAAATTAGGAGGACATCCGGTAGGTCACACTTGTACTCCTTCATCAGCTCTGTTTTCAAATCATGCCATAGGTTTTTCACCTTGGAGATATGTGTTGCCATATCATGTGTCGGATCTTTACAATAATGGTAGAAATCCAGTGAGTACGTGTACGTTCTGTCATCAGACGATGAGTCGAACAGGCGATGTAGCTCGTCCCAAATCTCTTGAGCATTTTGAAGTCTCATGACTTTTTGCAGCGTCTCGTCCGTCATGTTGGCCGTTAACAACAGAACGGCATTGCTGTCAACTTCGTTGTAGTGTTGAGTTTCCTTTTCATACGTAGCCACTTTCTCTGCAGTCGCTGCTGACCCTGGGTGGATAGGTTTTGCGAGTTTGCCCTCGACAGCGCTCAATCCGCCTTGGCTGCCCCTTAAAAGCTGAGTGACTTTGTAGCGCCATGTGGCCCAATTTTCTTTCCCTTTTAGTTGCCCGATGTCGATCTTACAGCTGGTTGAGCGTGCTGATGACATTTTCGATAAAACTTTGGAAAATAATTTTTACGTAAATATTTTTCGGAAAACTTACAACTTTATATTTTAGATCATTTCTTATGACTTCGAACCACGCTCTGCTACCATGTTAAAGAGTTCGGAATGTTTATGGAAACGAAGATAGAAATAAATCAATATAATGTATTTACACATTTACACAACGAAAAATCATGAGTGACACAGTCAAAGTAACAGTTATCAAAAGAATAAAACATAGTTTCAATATCAGTCTATGAAACCTCCTTCAACAAGCCGAACCTTATCTCGGGCCCATGGGAGACAGGTCTCAGAACAGCTGCCGTCCTAACGCGATCAAATAGACGCGATACGCGCCTCCGATAATATTTCAAATTTGAACTCACCTGATTTCTTCGAGCCGGTTTATCCGTTATCCGCTCGCAAGTTGTGTAACTGTGTATGTGTATAATGAGTGTATATGACCTTGCGATGGTTTGCTGGTAGAACCGGACCCCCTCCACGACGTTCCGTCCACGTCGCCAGGTGCAGCAACCACGTCGATAACGCTAGCCCACTCCACTCACTCCGAATGTCTAAATACAAAGCCTCGGTGCTTTCCCAATAGCACTCCCGTGACAAGGCAAACCAATGATATTATCACTAACCCGTTCGACATTCACTATGTCGCTAACCGTACTGCTTAACTAGTATAATTGGGTGCCGCGAAATGACTCCACAAGTCGATTTAATCAATGCGCGTGCGCTCTCACCCGTGATTCTAAGGCTACTATAATACTCGTCCGACGCCCAGCAAGTCTCAATACGAACTCTATTCACGCCGAGCCCAGCGCTCGACCTCTACCTCCGCCCCCTCGCCTCTGTCGCACCGAGGCGGAGAAAATCAAAAATCTGAAGGTAGATTATAAACAGCCAGTATTGCTCAGATTGCGATGTCTCGGTATGGGAATTCCCAAAGTCTCGAATGACTCCATGGAGTTCTTATGTGGCATTAACAGCGCACAAAAAAGGTCATACAATCGGTATAGTTGCAAACTACAAAATTGAAGAAAAACTTCCAAGAATTCAAGATTGCGAGCCTCTAACGCGTCTTGTACAAAATAAACCAGGTGGGCTGTTTTGTATTTATGGCAAGAAAATTAAAGGACAATCTCGTTGTACATGTATCCCTGGTTACATCGGTGAGCGATGCGATTTTACAGTCTGCGAAAACTACTGCGTGCAAGGAGACTGCAGTTTGAATGATGCGGGAGTTCCTAGATGCAGGTAAAACTTATTGTGACCCTCGAGCCGCGTATCCACTAGAGGCAGCCTCGGGTCGAATGGCTGCCTCGCTCTGAGTCCGCGCAAGTTTAGACTGGGCCTCTACCTCAAGGCAACCCGCGACATGAGGCAAATTCGTCGCCGCGAGCCGTGTCATATTTTGTCGGTATTTCTGCCGTGCTCAAAGGAGCTTCAGCCCAAGCCGTGCGTTTGATGAATTCAGGTGTGTTGCCTTCGAATAACAAGTGTTCACATCCACGTCGAGTTCTATTGCGATGTAAATCTTTTATCTACCATCGATGTTTTCTCTTTTGTATAGCTTTTTATTGCCTTCTCCTTTTTTAATTAATGTTATTTATTTATTTATTTATTTATTTAACAATTTATGTACACACTAAATACAGAAAAAAAAGAAAGGAACAGAAAATAGTACAAAGGTGATGCTTATTTCTAAAGAAATCTCTTCCAGCATACCTGCGAAAGGAGAATCTAAAAAAGAGATGTAGACACAGTGTGTAAAAGAAGAAGAGAAAATGGAATACGTAAAACATCAGAACTAATTAAAAATAATATACCATATAAGAATAAACTAACGTACTTCTAAATACAAAGATAAAACATATAACAATACTATAAATACAATAAGATAACTAATAATAAATAGTTATGCAACTATGACGAAATTGAAATTTTTTATCGTTATTGCTATTAAAGCAACAGATAGTTTGGCTTTTAACTGCTCAGGTTGCGGATCAAGCTGAGGCGACTCGTTTCGTGACTCGAGTCTTTGCCTCAGTGCGACCAGCCTCAAACTGAGGGTGTTTGCTTCAAGTCGAGGCTGCTCGACCCGAGTTTGCCTCTAGTGGATAACCGGCTCGATTACTTCCCACGTTTATTGAAACTATAGACTATAAACATTGGCGTTGTTTCAGATGTAATGCTGGTAATTCGGGATACCGCTGTGAAGTGAAAGAGTAATCTGACTAGTTTGGTCGATTTGTTTCGTGTTTTTGATAAGTGCTGTTGAATTTTAACCCAACCTAATTTAATAATAAATATAAGTTTTATTGTTCTTTTCTCAAGAGCCAGGGCTCTTGACAACAATTATACACATCACAAAAAACATCAATACACATATGCACACAATTTTTTTAAATATTTTTAAGTTCCGTATTTTTTTTTTTATAAATGGGTTGTGTAAATTATATAACATGTTGTGAAAATGAATAAACAAATATTACATTATTACCTAATAAGACAGACAGCATGAGTCACAGTTTCATCAAGTTTTGGGTATTTGGGCAAAAACCATCAGTAAAAAAAAAACTAACAACTGCTGACGACTTGCTGTGATACGGTCCTGGATTCGATGCCTGGATCGGCAAAGTGTTATTGGGTTTTGTCCCCAATCTAATTTAACTCTTATGTTTCCTCATTTTTATTAACGATACTTTCTGAACCGCCCTTTTAATGTGGACAACATTTGTAATGGTAATTATTTTCATCTCAGTAACTGTTTTGTTTTATGATTTAATTAATTCTGATATAATTGGTTTTTTTGGGGGTAGGTGCAAAAAAGTATACATACGTTCTTGAAATTTTAATTAGATTTTAATTGTATTTTTTAATAATTAAGTGAATATTTCTATTGGATATTTAATAACTTCCTACCATTAAGCACATATTGTGTGGACAGTAGTTTACACATGTACTAAACTGTGCTAATTGCATTTACTTGCTGGCTTGAGCTGTCACTTGTATTTTGACCTCATCAAATCACTGCACTTGAACAAAAAGTCACATCATGAGCACTATAGCGGATATTGCGGAGACTCAGCGTTTGGCAATAACGTCACTCAACCAGCGGATGGCAGACTTCGAAGGGCACCTGAGGGCATCATCTCCTGGTGCAGACTTGAGCGGACTCCATAAGGATTTTACTGCCTTCAAGGAGCATGTGTGGTGTGTCCTCGGTGCGCTGCAGCTGCAGATTGCTGAGGTATGCAAGAGTGTTGACATCATTGAGATGAGACACAGGAAGCAGTTCTTGCTGCTAGGCGGAGTGCCTGAGAGGCATGATGAAAATCTCCCTGAAAGTGTGGCATCCATTGTCCAAAATAAGCTGAGTATAACTGATCTGGCACCCTCTTCACTATCAGTATGCCACAGGCTGGGAAAGGCTTCAGAAGGTCACACTAGACCAATCCTACTTCGTTTCAGAGAGTCTAGCATGAAGGATCAGATCTGGAAAACCAAGGCCAAACTGAAGGGATCCTGTTATGTGGTGTCGGAGTTCCTCACTCGTCAGCGGCAATCGGCTTTTACAACTGCTCGCAAGTTGTTCGGTGTGACCAATGTGTGGACTATGGACGGAAATATCAACGTCAAGCTTCCTAACGGCAAACTACGCCGCATCTTCACCGTTGACGAAGCCGTCACGCTGGGAGCGGAGTATGGCAAGTCGCTGGATCCAGTAGTTCCTCCAGACTCCAACCGCACCTCGAATAACGCAAGCCCGGCGCCGGCGCAGGCTCAGACGCCTCATACTCGGTCAAGGCGGCAGGCAAAGAAGAAGTAACTTGGCTTGTTTTGTTTACTCTCATAATTCTGTTTCCTTCTTATATGTTTAACTTCTTTAATGCTAGTTTTTTGTTATTTTGAATTTTTGATATTGGTACGAACACGTCACAGAGACTTTACTTGAGTACCGACACTCTTATTACTTTTATTGTTTTATTTTGTTTATTTGCACGTATTTGTAATGTCATTAATTGTCAAGTTATTGATATTATCACGATATGTCACTGTCAACGGCGTGTATCAGTTTCGTTCGGAAACGCGCATTTGTCTTAGATTTTTTTCTGTGAACGGTCTGCCAGCAGGTTATGCAATTAATTCCTACGTGAATTTTATTTCTTATCCATTTATTATATTATTTATTATAGCTTACCATATATATATATTATATCTATTTACTTAATTTGGTAATAATTATGTCTGACGATGACAGAGCCGTCTTAGACTGTGCTGGGGCCCTTGGGCACACAAGAATTTGGGGCCCTTTGGCACACAAGAATTTGGGGCCCTTTTGGAATTTACCCAAATTACATTAAACAAAATTAAATCACGACACTTCTGTGAAAATAACTAAAATAAGTGATATAATAAGTAATAACTTTAGGTAAAAAGTTCCGACTGAAAGTTTTTCATAATTTATCCGGGGATTCCCCCAAGGCCCAACCATAGACAAAGTCGAAATTTTTTATGGTCGCTTGAATTTGGCATTGGAGCGGTTTGCATGGATGATCGCTAGATGGTGTTCTTAGTAAATTAGGTAGGATGCGTTCAGAAATACTTTTAAATTACTGAATAACTGAATAAAAAATCAAATGATATGTAACTTGAAAAAAACTAAAACCCGACTACGACAAAAAAAAACGACGCTGAAAAAGTATGAAACAAGATTTTCAGGATAGAATAAAAAGAAAAGCCGTAGTCACACGGTATTAAAGTGTTTAGGTTGGTACCTATAACGTGTGACTACGGCTTTTCTTTTTATTCTATCCTGAAAATCTTGTTTCATACTTTTTCAGCGTCGTTTTTTTTGTCGTAGTCGGGTTTTAGTTTTTTACTTTTTTTATTTTAAACAATTTTGGTGTTACTTAAATATTTTTTTTACTCTTGACTTTTTGTCCGCTAGAGGGCGTGATTTTAAATTTGAGCAATATTTTGGAAATGTACAAGTGAGGCCCTTTCAAATGATACCAAACACGGCGTATTTATCTCCATTTTTATTTTTAAGCACTTACTTTTTGTCCGCTAGAGGGCGCCATATCGACTTTTGTGACACGTCACGTAGCCTATGTTCAGCGAAAAATTAAGACGGTTCTAATGATACCTCATATGTCGAGTTCCGATAAGTAGATTAGAAGCTATGAGGGAACAGATGAAGATACACACATACATACATACATACATACATACAAACATACATACATACATAGCCAGTCAAAATCATAACCCTCCTTTGGCTTTGCCGTAGTCGGGTAAAAATAGACATTACAGACTCTAGATTATAAAATTTATAAACTCAAGTAAATGTCTGGTAAGTTATATCAGACCAAAAACAGCCCTTTAGTACAGCCAAAAAGCGCACTAAGTTTAAATTAAGCAAGAAGCTACAGTGTCTTTATACCGCACACAACCGAGACCCTGTACGCTTGATGTCACTCAAATTCATATAAATATATTGATTCGAATAAATCTGAAAATAATCGATATTCGGGCATTGAGAAAAGTGTAATGAGTTTTTTGAGATTAAATGTGAGAATGTGAGAGAAATTGTCGGCCCTTCGGGGCCCTCTGAGGATGGGGGCCCTGGGCACTGGCCCCTTGTGCCCTTATGGTAAAGACGGTACTGGACGATGACTCTTTTTATTCTTGTTCTTCCACATCTTTTTCAAGTCTTGATGACTCTTTGTCGGTGAATGATTTTCTGACTAGTGAGTTCCAGCGATTTAACAAGTGTTTTAATGTATGTCACGTTAATGCCCAGAGCATTCCTCAGCATCACTCCGAGATATTGGATTTATTTTCTGACGTCACTTTACATGCTGTGTTGGTTTCCGAGAGTTGGCTGAAGCCCGAGCTCCCCTCACATTTTTACGAGCTTCCTGGCTTTATTTTAATCCGTAACGATCGTATTGGGAAAAGAGCCGGGGGTGTTGCCATTTATCTGCGCAGTAATATCTCCTACAAAATTTTACATTCTTCGTCTCCAATGTATAGTGGCAACCCTGAATATTTATTTTTGGAAATTGTTGTTACAGGGGTTAAAGCCGTTCTAGGAGTTGTTTACTGCCCTCCTACTATAGATTACTTTTCCACTTTAGAATCTCTCTTTGAATCAATTTCCTCAGAACACAAACATCTCATAGTCATGGGAGATTTTAACACTGACCTTTTGAAGGATAACCCTAGATCACGTAGGCTGAGTGCGATCCTGGAGTCGTTGAGTCTGTCACTTCTTAAACTTAGTCCAACACATCATAATGTTGGCTCAAGCGATTCCTGGCTCGACCTTATGCTTGCTTCTTCTGCGGATCTCGTTGCCAACCATGGTCAGATCGCTGCGCCTGGTTTATCCAGGCACGATCTGATTTATTTATCATACAAAATTAAACCCCCTAAGCAGCGGCCTGCCATTGTTTTTATCCGTAATTTTGCAAGGTTGGACAAAGATCTACTTAATAGTGATACACAAGCCCTTGATTGGGTTGATATCGCCCAGTCATCATCGGTGGATCAGAAAGTGGATATATTTAATAGATATGTGCTCCAACTCATTGACACGCATGCGCCACTGAGGGCTGTTCGTGTCAAGCGCCCCCCTGCCCCATGGATAACCCCTGGGGTTCGTATGGCCATGAGACGCCGTGACCGGGATTTTAGAAAATATAGGCGGGACCGCAGTGGAGAGAACTGGGACCTGTATAAGCTGAGTAGAAACCGCTGCAACCAGATGGTAAGAGCATCTAAACGCCGATACATTTGTGAAAATGTCCTCAACTCTTCACCGGCTGATATTTGGAAGTTTCTCAAATCACTTGGTATAGCAAAATCACCCTCCAGTGTTGTATCTCTTAATCTGCCTTTAGATGATCTTAATAATCACTTTTCTACATCTTCTACGCTTGCAGTTGACGTCAAGAATACAACTATCCTTGACATTACTTCCAAGCCAATGTTTCCTCCTGACTCTTTTTCATTTTCCCCCGTGACTAACGCTGAGGTCCTTAAATATTTCAATTCAATTAAGTCTAAAGCGGTGGGTTGTGATGGTGTCGGTCGTACCATGTTATCGTTTATGATTGAGAACTTGATTCCAATTATTACCCACATCGTCAATTCATCTCTACAGACTGGTGTATTTCCTGCAATTTGGCGAAAGGCTTTCATTATTCCTCTTCCTAAAATCTCCAGTCCTAGTTTAGTCAATCACTTCAGGCCTATCTCCATTCTCCCTTTCCTTTCCAAAATCCTAGAAGCAGTTGCCCTTAGTCAAATATCCTCCTACGTTTTTAGAAATAACCTGTTGTCCACTTTCCAATCCGGGTTTCGGCCTGGTCACAGCACAGCCACAGCTCTTCTTAAAGTCACTGAAGACATTAGGGATGGTCTGGAGAATTCGAAGTTAACGGTATTGGTTTTAATAGACTTCTCCAATGCTTTTAATACTGTTGATCACGACATTCTTCTGGCCATACTGTCGCAAATTGGGGTCTCATCGTTGTCACGGGATTGGTTTTCATCTTATCTTCGTGGTCGCCAGCAGGCAGTGCGTGCTGATCAGAATCGCTCTGACTGGTGCGACCTGGTAACTGGCGTCCCACAAGGCGGTATACTCTCTCCTCTCTTATTTTCTTTATTTATAAACTCTCTTACTGCTATTCTCAAATGCTCTTACCATCTGTACGCTGATGACTTGCAACTGTATGCTCAATCAGACATTGCCAACCTGGACAATTGCATTTCAGCACTCAATGCTGATCTTCGTACTATCGAAGAATGGTCTGGCAAATTTGGGGTCTTGGTTAACGTCGAAAAATGTCAGGCTATCCTCATTGGTAGCTCGTACTATTTGAGGAATGTGAGCATTAACCAACTTGTGCCACTGATATACGGGAATTCAGTCATTTCTCTGTCACCCCACGTAAAGGACTTAGGTCTTTACATTGACAGCAGTTTGAGTTGGGAAAAACACGTCGCTCAGGTGAGTCAGAAAGTCACGTTTTCACTGCGGTCTCTCTATAGATTCAAGCATTTTCTCCCATCTAGCACGAAACTCACTTTGGTTCAGTCCCTTGTGCTTCCCATTATTGACTATGCTGATGTTTGTTATTCTGATATTATATCCCAAGAACTTCTAAATAAATTGGATCGACTTCTCAATAATTGTATTCGTTTTGTTTTTGGCCTTCGTAAATACGATCATATTTCATCCTTCCGTTCTCAGCTTAAATGGCTGCCTATCCGACTCAGGAGGTCCCTCAGATCTCTCTGCATGCTCTTCTCGATTATGAACGATCAACGTGCTCCCGATTATTTAAAAACATATTTCAAGGTGTTGGGCAGTTGTCATAGTCGTAGTCTTCGAGCTTCCAAAAACCTCATTCTCCAAATTCCTTCACACCGCACTGGTTTTTTGTCAAATTCTTACGCTATATCATCTATAAAACTCTGGAACGCGCTACCCCTTGGTATTAAAAAAGCTGAAAGCAAATTCACTTTTAAAAGGAAAGTACGTAGCCACTATTTAAATCTGACCAAATAGCTTTTAATTATTATAAGTCGAGTCATAAGTCGTCAAGTTTTTCGTTATTTAGTTTGGTATTTGTTTAAATATTTATTAGTTTATTTTATTTTTTATATGTGTATTAGTATATATATTATTATTATATACTTACCTATACTTTATTTTTTATTTTTTTTATTAAAGTTGATATTGTTTTTTTGTACCCTACCACAATGTTGTCTTGTTTGACCCTAAGGTTGACTGGTAGAGAATGCCTTGTGGCATTAAGTCCGCCTATGTATCACTATTGTGCATAAAGTTTAAATAAATAAATAAATAAATAAATATAATGAATGTAACGCACAGTTTTATTTCAAACTAGCAGCTTGCCCCATAATATATGGAATGCTTAAACCTAAATGGTGAAATGTAAGTGGACTAATAGTTTTAAGTTACATATACTAAATGTTGTTAGTATGTATATTTAAGTTAAGGTATTTGTCTATGGATCTTTGATACCAGAAAATAAATCTATTCTATAATAGTACTAGCTGACCATCGCAACTTCGCTGCGTCTCGTAATAAAGCTTAACCTTCACTTCTTCACCATTCTATAAGTTTGCAGAGAGGCTGAAAAATCTTCCTATTGTAAGCCTACAATGGGGAGGTTTATCAAGCTAAATTGGCAGCAAATCTTTTTAAACCTTTCCGTGTTTGTTATTGTAATTATCTTTTTGCTGTTTATTAATCCTGCATGTTACTAACATAGTTTTTAAGTAACTGTAACACCATATAGGCTTTAAAGCCTGACATCTTTTTTAATATTTTTTATTTAATAATGGACTCTATCCAACAAAAATTTTTTTTTCGTATCCACCCAGCATTTCCTGACATTTATCAGACAAACCAACTCTTCAGCTTAATGATATAAGTTATTTGATAAAAATTATAAATCTAATCCAAATACATATAAAATCACACTAGCACAAATTCTTTGATTTGTGCTAGTGTGATTTTTTTTCCATTCTTCGAGATTTATCTCATATTTTTGTCTAAATAAAGCCCGAAGGTTATCATAGCTTTCTGTTGTTTAACTCAACGCACGTAAAGGTATGGTTTGTTGAGGAACAAGCGCGGTTGAGAGGAATAGGGGATCGGACAAAAAAAAACTAATTAGTCCGTCAGATAGATTTCCAAAAATTATTGGACACGTATTTTTTCTTTTTTCACGTAAACTTACAATGAAGACTATACAGTGCTTTGAAAACTCGTGTGACGTCATATGATAGTAGAGGAGGTAAGCCTAAAACGGGTAGCCCGCCTAAAACGGGTATGCGTTTTAAATCGCGCGCCGTTATTGCCTAAGAGAATGTGTGCGCGCAGGACGCGCCGACTGCCTGTGATTGGCGAGCGGCAGGCGCCGCGTCCTGCGCGCACACATTCTCTTAGGCAATAACGGCGAACGCATACCCGTTTTAGGCGGGCTACCCGTTTTAGGCTTACCTCCCCTACATTTTGACGACACAAGTGACGTTTCAAGCCCCACTCCAAGATCTTTGACGCGTTTAATCTTCGTCATTTTTTATTGATTTGATAACAAAAAACACGTATTCAATATTTTTCGATAATCTAACTTACGGGACTAAACAGAATCATAATTATTTTGACCCAGTCCGATCCCCTATTGAACTAATGGTTGTTATCACAAACTAGCTTCGCTTCTACTTTTTGGGACGCGGCGTTAGAATTTTGAGAAGTTTTTTTTTGTCTATAATTTTTTTTTGTCATGGATTTTTTAAGGAAGTTGTTGAGAACAGGATAGAATTAAACCACAAAATTTAGGCCTTTTTTTATTGTCACAGCTTCAAAAGCACATATTTTTTCTGAGACTGACATCGACTGACATAGAAGTAAACAAAAGAAAAATTGACAAATAAAAAAGAAATATAAATTAAAAAGTTTGGTAGCTGGTCGCCAACATGGCCCCCGACGGTGTGAAGCACCAATTTACTGGCCGGCGACCAGCAATACCACCTTTCGAGTGGGTCGTCGCAGCACGCCCCCCTTCGTGGTGACGTCCACAACTCTGACGATGCCGTCTTTCCCTGGGTGCACTGCCGTGATTCGCCCTCGAGGCCATTGGTTCCTGGGTAGCGTGCCATCTGCGATGAAGACTAGATCGCCCACCCTCAATGGACGAGCGTCCTGCAACCGCCTCCTAGGTGTGAGCGTGGGCAGGTACTCGAGCATGAAGCGCTGCCAGAAGTGGTCTGCCAGTCTCTGCGCTTTCCTCCAGTCAGCGCGTCGAAGCAAGTCGGCGTCGTCAAAGACATTAATATCAGGCTCGCTGCTTGGGCTTCCGATCAAAAAAGTGAATGGAGTTAGGGCGTTCTCTGCGTCCGCATCCACCGAGACGTGCGTCAGTGGTCTTGAATTAATAGTACACTCGGCCTCTAGGAGCAGGGTGTTTAACACATCTTCTTTGGGAGTCCGCTGCTTCAGAGTGACGGCGATAGAATTTTTCACCGAGCGGACTAACCGCTCCCAACATCCCCCCATAAAGGGTGCGGATGGGGGAATGAATCGCCATTCGATTCTTCTATTGGCGCAGAAGTTGAACAGCTCTGGCAGCATTTTTGCTGCGCCAATGAATGACGTTCCGTTGTCGGAGTATATCATTGTCGGGCATCCTCTTCTCGAAATGAACCGCCTGATTGCCATCAAGGCGGAGTCCGACGATAGTGTCTCCACAATCTCTAAATGGACAGCTCGCACCGTTAAGCATGTAAAAAGGGCAATCCATCTCTTGGCGGTGCGTCTGCCAATAGCGACGTTCAGAGGGCCAAAATAATCCAGCCCTACGTATGTGAAGATGATGAGCCAATCTGGCTTTTGGCAAGTCTCCCTCTGGTGGTGATTCCGGCTTAGCCTTCCGGTTGCGGCAAAACTGGCATCTCTGCGAAGTTCCTCTGACAGCTGGTCTCAGGCTTAGAATGTAGAACCTCTGGCGCAGTTCATTAACCACTAGCTCGTTATGTCCGTGGGCGTATCTGGCGTGATAGGAGTGTATCATTAGCTTGACGATAGGATGTCGGCCATCCAGGACAATCGGGCGTGACTCTACATACTCTGCGGCGGCAGTGCGGCCAGAAAGACGAAGGAGCCCGTCTTCACCGAACAAAAGCGATAGGTTCCGAAGCCTACTATCAGTCGAAACGGGACGTGCTGTTAGAACGTGCATCAAATCTTCGGGAAAGGAATCTATTTGGACTTTACGAAATAAGTGAACCTCCGCAACGTTGAGGTCTTCGACGGAAAGGGTAAAAAGGTTACGAGCATCTCGAAGTGCGTTTTGAGAGAATTTGGAATTTGGGCGCAAAATTGATCGAAACTTTTCAATATACTGATGGGTTCGCGCTGTGGCGCGAAGAAACCGGGTCCAACTGCTAAAACGTTGGTGATCCGCTACTACCGGTGAAGGTAGTTGTCGCGGTGAAGCAACTATCAGTCCCACCGATTCCGAAGCTCGTTTAAGTTCTTCGGATACCGGAGGGATGGCACACGTCGGTTCACATGGCCAGTCAGAGGGTGGAGACAAAAGAAATGTGGGTCCTGTGAACCAACGTGATGAAGTCGAAAAATTGTGAGTGTCTCGCGTAGCGTCGTCCGCGACATTTAAAGCCGTGGGGACGTATCTCCAGCTGTGGATGTTTGTCGTTTCAGCTATCTCTCCCAACCGGAACGAAACAAAAGCCTTAAATATGCAAACGTCGCTACGAAGCCACTTTAGAACGGTTAGAGAATCCGTCCAAAAATAAACTTGATTTGGTGTTCGTCTGTGAGCTTCAGTGACGTACACGCTGAAACGCGAAGCGATCAGGGCAGCCTGGAGCTCCAATCTTTGGATTGAAACGGGTTTCAGGGGCGCCAGCCTACCCTTTCCCCCTATCAGGGATAAGCTTACGTTGTCAGCGTCGTCTGTGAAGCGCCAGTAAGCCACACAGGCATACGCGCGCTCACTAGCGTCGGCAAAAACATGAAGTTGGGCATTCTTAATCCGCCCGGTGTCGCGAAAGTAGCATCGGGGAACGGAACTGTTGCTTAATTTTTGAATTTCAAGCAGCCAACTTTTCCAGTCTTCAATCAGATCAACTGGCAGTGTATGCTCCCAGTCGATGCCCAACTTCCAAGTTTTCTGGAATAGTGCGCGGCCTTTCATGATAACGGGAGTTAAAAAACCTAAGGGATCGTAGATAGACATCAGTAGGGACAAGGCTGAACGTTTTGTATATTTAGTAGGGGCCTTTGGAAGATTCTTGACGACTGTCCTTACTGGTGTTCCACGTAAGACCTAATACCCGGATTTGTGAGGGAGACGTTGGACCTAAGCTCACCTCAGTAGTAGCGTCTGTTGCATGTAAGTCTGCAGGGATTAACGCTAGGGCTTCCTTCTGGTTCGAAACCCAAGAACGCATCTCGAAGCAAGCCGCTTTATGTATAGACCATATTTCAAAAGCTCGCTGAGCCGCCTCGCTGATGCTGTCAAAACTCCCTAAGAAGTCGTCCATGTAATGGTCCTCGACGATAGACCGCACAGCGTCCGGGTATCGTGACTGAAATTGACTAGCATTTTTATTTTTCACCCAAAGCGCGGTACACGGGCTAGATGCTGCACCAAATATCATCGAGGACATACGGAATTCCTGAAGCGGCAAATCGGGGTTATCTCTCCATAAAAAACGTTGGGAGTCCCTTTCCTCCGGTCTAATTTTAATTTGTGGGAACATCTCCCTGATATCTCCAGTCAAGGCAACCGGGCCTTCCCTAAACCTCATCACGATGCTAAGAAGCGGCTGCAATAGATCCGGTCCAGTCAGCAGCAGTGAATTGAGGCTGACACCTGCACACTTCGCTGCTGCATCGTGGACAACGCGCAACTTCTTCTTAAGTGGGTGGATAACTCCAAAATGTGGAAGATACCAAGGGACCTGGCCGGACGGCGGACCCGAACATAATTCAGCGTACCCTTTGCTAATCATTCCTTGAATATTTTGCTTGTAGGCATCGGCATAAGCACTATCCTTAGCCATTTTACGCTCGAGACTAACAAATCTAGATAAGGCTAGATCGCGGCTTTTAGGGACGGTAGAGATATTATCGCGCCATAATAGGCCCGCTTCGTACCTGCCAGAATTTAAGCGCTTGGTAGTCTCCTCTAGAATGTTTAAAGCACGTTGTTCGCTAGCACTACGATGATCTACCTTTGTTATCCCTATAGAATCCAGTCGAAAGTATTCCTTGATGAGGTTGTCCAATGAATCATTGTCGACGGCGGCTGATATATGATTAACGGAAGTAGCGGCGTAAGACCTACTAGAAATATAACCGTATAGAACCAAACCAAGCGCGGTCCGAGCGGCTGCAGGTTGTTCACGGGTGCCGTGACGTACCTCTGAAGGGAGCGACATGTGCCAATTGTCCGCACCTATCAGCAACATGGGCTTCGCATCATCATAACAGACGACGTCCACTAGATCAGATAAGTAATCGTACCTGGCTACATCGTCTAAACGTGCTGCCTGCCTTTTGATGCCCAAGTCGGGAATTGTGCGTGCTCTGATGTCAAAACTGTCCGTAGCATATCGACCCTTTACTAAAATATTAACATACCTCACGTCGGCTTGCGTACTCAATCCACTAATGCAGTCAATATTTAGCCTACACATAGGGCCCTCAGCTCCCACTGAGTCCGCCACAGATTGATCCAATAAAGTCACGTAACTCCCGTCGTCAAGAAGTGCATACGTATTAACGCTTCCCAGGGGTCCAGAAATAGTGACTGCTACAACCTTTAGGAGTGGCTTAAGGCAGGAGGAGTTCAGTGGAGAAGAGTTGTGAGCTACGGTGACTGATCGCTGCTCTTCCTTCGACGTGCTTGGTTTCTTGGGGTCGAGGATCTCCGCGGCCGAGTGTATGGGCACATGGAGTACATGGGCTGTCGTCACAGGTGGGGGTCTATGCAAGAGGGTGTGGTGTCGACTCTCGACCGGGCAGAATTCGAACTCACACTTCTTTTTGCAGTGGCGATATTGGTGCGAACCTTCTTTAAGACATCTACGGCAGACCTTGTTCTCCATCACCCATTGCCACCGATCGTCCAGAGGCAGAGACTTAAAACCTTCGCAATCGCTAACCTCGTGCTTACCGTCATGACAGTATTGGCATGAATAAAAACTTTTCGGCTTTGACGTGACGTTTGACACTGTCGCAATTGCGTAAGTTTTGTCTCTGGTGGTTTTGATGGGATGACATTGACTTTTCACAGAATTCGGCTCTGATACTATGACATATGACATCAAATTTAATTTGTAATTTTGCCTCGATTTCGAGAAAATCGGCCAAAATTTCCAATTTAAACTTACCGTAGCCAACTCTGGATGAAGCAAAATCTCTCCATTTAGATCTAAGGAGTGGGGTCAACTTGCCTATGATGATGTTGGGCAGGTCCGGTGAAGCAAGGTGCTCGGGCAGATCCAGCAAACGGATTATTTCAACACAATTACGGATGTGACAGGCAAAGATGTTCAGCTCTCGCGCAGACTCGTACATACTTATTTTAGGGAGGGTTTTTACCGCAGAGATCTGGTGTAGTACGATGACTTCCGGCTGAGCGAACCTGGTCTCGAGCGCTTGAACAATCTGCTCCGGGTCGTCAGCTGCTATTAATCTGATGGAGACTGCCTCTTTAGCAGCACCGTGTAGCGCCGCGCCAAGTCGTGTGATGTTGTCGCTAGGAGAAAAGTGCGTCTTGGATTGTTCATAGGACTTCTTGAAGTGAAACCAATCCGAGACGTGACCATCAAACTTAGTTATATCACAAACCTTTGTTGCCTTCTTCCCTGTGCCTCTAATTGCGTCGGCCAGCTGATTTTGGATTAAATGATGTACGTAGATCTGGGCAATGATTTTTATTTTTGTAGCAACAATTTTCATCATTAGTAAGTGTGTGAGGTGTGCCTAAACCTAGTGCATGTTGATGTTGTGTATGTTCAGCTGGCACAACAGAAAAGTACGCGCCCACAGGGAGCGTACAGACACAGAGAGACGGGTGCGTCAGCGTGTCGGCTGGGGCCGGATGCATTTTCGGGTGAGCAGGAGCCTGGCGTGGTGGCGCGCAGGTGAGGACAGGGCGTGCTCCGCGGGTACAGTCCAGTACATCAAGGGGAGGATGTGTCACTGTCACTGGACCATCTCCGTAGGCTGTGGCGGGCGACGAACGCGGCCGGTCCTGCGGTACAACGTTAGAAAACCTCGGCTTGTTTGCCCCCCTGTCAACAAATGAATGCGCTTTGTTATCTCGCTTAGGAAACATAGTACATGATTCAGCTAACCAGTCTTCGACTCTGTGCTGTGGTCTGGTGCAGTGGGAGTTATCGGAATGGCGGGATCCTGCACTTATAGAGTTAGCCTGGATAACGGCCAGCTTCGCCTGCAATTCCAACTCCGCAACGGCGGTTTCACGTTCCGCTTGGATGCGGTCACGTTCCGCTTGGATGCGGTCACGTTCCGCTTGGACGTTCGCGAGCCGACGAGCGTGTTCCGCCTTTGCAGTCAGGATTTGTGCTTTTAATGTGCTGCTAGAATGACCTGATCGTGCACTTTGAGGCACGATGCTTGACGAGGTCCTGCTGGCGGGTGGTAAGGTCTCGTTAGGGTTGGCACAGGGCGGCGCCGGTGCGATGGCACCGAATGTGGAGGCACCGCCCTCCTGAGGAGTACCTGTTGGAACGATACCTGCTGTACCAGTCTCCGCCATTGCTGCCTTTGTCTTCGATCTTGTGGTGGGCATTTAACCGTTCACTTCTGACACCAATGTTGAGAACAGGATAGAATTAAACCACAAAATTTAGGCCTTTTTTTATTGTCACAGCTTCAAAAGCACATATTTTTTCTGAGACTGACATCGACTGACATAGAAGTAAACAAAAGAAAAATTGACAAATAAAAAAGAAATATAAATTAAAATGTTTGGTAGCTGGTCGCCAACAGAAGTGCAGGATTAAAATGTTGAGTTTTGAACTGTATTTTTTATTCATTTCTTAGATGTTAGTTTTTATTTATTTAGGACGAACCCGCCACACTATTCCCAAACTTGCAACTCAATAGAAACAATCTAGCTGTCCTGGATCCCGCAATGAAATTAATCAGAAAAACGGCGAAGGAGTTGGAAAAACATAATTTCCACTTTTAGATGTAAACAATGGAATGCACAGAATATAATTATCATAACATCACGCCTGTAACTCGTCCAGGTTAGGCAGAGGTGTACCTAATAGTAGGTACACCCACATTTTGCCAGTTATGTTTCAGTCCCATGTAGCAATGGTCGAGCCTATTGCCATCATTCGGGTACGAATCCAGACTTTGTTGCTTTATGTTCCCTGAAAGAGAAACTCAATAAAACTTTACTTCAATCGGCAACAATCGAAATTGACCCGAGAATCGAACCCAGGGCCACATGCTCATTGTCGAAAGGATAACCGGCTCCGACACATGCAAGGGCGAAGAAGGAACATGGGTTCGGTTTTTAGTCAGTAGAAGTCTGACACTCCCCTTCGCTCTGCCCAAGAGCGGGGGGGGTTATTCGATGATTTTCCACCCACCAAAGGGCCACATGCTCAGTCAGCACTCGCGTTTGTGACCAACTAAAACTTGGCGTTGACTATGGACACGAGACTGGGTCAGCGCAACAAGTTTTCTTCGATGTCAGGAAGACAAAGAAAGTAAAACAAGAAACAAACTCCCTCTTTAATGACGATACATGACGATAACTGCCTCCGTGGTCGAGTGGTTTAGGCGTTTGCCTTGTGACCCGGTGGTCGTGGGTTCGATTCCCACGGGAAGCATACTTTGTGAAGTTGTTTCCAGTTTGCTTAGGACATTGCAGGCTTGAATCACCTGATTGTCTGATAAAAAGATGGTTCCGTGCTTCGGAAGGCACGTATAAGCCGGTGGTCCCGGCCGCCACATGGCGGTCGTCAAACCATGTCAGAGGCCCTTGCGGCGGTTTAGAAACTCTGACACTAGGGTGTGTGGGGTCGTTAGACTTTACTGCCCACACGTTATGAAGAAGAATGACGATACACATCACGTTTGAAACAACCGCACAAAACAGACCTCATCATTACCAACCATGGCTGCAATTACCACCATAACAACGCCAATCTTCTTCCACCCAACCTCATTACCCACAATAAATCCAACCTATTCCAGTCTGCATGGGACTGATTAATAGTTTCCTACCTAGATTGTGGCCTGCATAATCAAGGCCTATCGATCACCGGCCGGATACATGCAGGCTATGGCCACGGCTATCGGCTAACGAATCGTGAAACTAAAGTACTAGGCAATAGATTTTGATCGAAAGTAATTATAATTTGGTGCAAACTAGCTGGCTTTGCCTTTTTTTGGTTTTCGAAGGTGGGAAGTCGCAAATGCGGTAAACTTTGCCTTTTTTTTTAAGGAACGGAAGTCATCAAATGATTCCGTCCGCTCTGGGCGGAGTGATCGAGGGAGTGTCAGGCTTCTACTGACTAAAAACAACCCATGTTCTTTCTTTGCCTTTTAATTGACGGCATCGGTTGGCGCAGTGGCTAAGCGATTGGACTACTGCGCTGCGTGTCGCGGGTTCGATCCCCGCACGGAACAAATATTTGTATGACCTGCATATAGTTGTTCCGGGTTTGGGTATTTGTGTATGTGACTTTATATGTTTGTGAACGCACCCACGATACAGGAGAAATTCCTAGTGTGGGGCAACGTTTCTTAATAAAAAATAAAAAAAAAATATAAATAGTCATGTTATTTTTATTATTTGAGAGTTAACGCATCTCTTTCGAACAACCCGCAGCCCTAAGTTAGCGTAGCTTGGTTTAATTTCCGGCTAACCGTGTTTAATTTTAAGCTGCACTTAATGGGTATGAATTACGCTTCTCCTTCAACCTTTGACCACCCAATGCTGAGTGTAGGTCTTTTTCAAATCTCTCCACTTTTGACGGTTTTGTGTTATGGTTATCCAGTTTCTTCAGGTAACTTTAATAAGGTCGTCCATCCACCTAGTTGGTTGTTGTTATGTACGTCCGAATCAAACAGCGCGTTGCTTAGCACTGACAGTTTATTAATAAAAAGAAGTAACATGACATGAGGTTGAAACCTACATAGACTACCTTCTTTCATATATACATAACAGTTGTCTTCCAACATTCCGTCCCGTCCGTGGTCTCCACTCCAGCACTTTCTTCCTCTACATGATACTCTCTACGAAGAAACAATACATTTTTCACCCCAAACCCCAATCGTGCCTGAGAACCTTTACTTCTAGTTACGGAGGTAATGAGGATCTCTTTCTTTTTACATTACAAAAAACCAAGGTTTTAATGTTATTCCGTTAAATACCTCCACGACCCCCGTAGGTACAATTCAATGCATCTAGCAATCAGCACGATGTATTGAGTGCGTTACATTGATTCTTACGGTAAAACGTGATTTTTCACCCCAAAATAATAAATCGTTTCCCAGCAATAATTTTTCAGTAGAGTTTCTTAGTTAGATGTACACGATGCTTGATTGGTGGACCCTTAGTGGGTCCAATTATTATCCTGTTTATAAAAGCAACATTAGGGTTGGTGGGTGAGAGTAAACCTACTCTAGACTGGCCCTCACCCTCTCACCCTAATTACACTAAATTCTTAGAAATATCTACCTTGGGCCGATGTGTAACTTTGTAAAGTAACTGAACCATACCATTAATCGGCAAAATATATGTTCTTCTCTATATCTTTGTAGTGTGTGCTTAACTTGGCAACATTTTTATGTCGCCCATGGCCATCTGACTTGGCTTTACAAGCCATCGAGAAATATTTCTCGGGCATGCTGATTCGGTTACCTCACGATATTTTGCTTCACTAAAGCATGAGCTAATACAATATTATATTTTCCGTGTAAGAAAAAAAGAACGGTTTCTGCTCGAACTCCAGCAAATCCAAAACTCAAAACTCCATTATTTAAAACCAAGTTATTGCATGCGAAATCCTTTCTTTCAAACAAGGACTGCAGTTTTTAAAACCTGTTTGCCATCACGTGTTTCTGAGCGGGTCAAGCGACACCATTTTTTATTTTTCACTATTTGCGCGGGAAAAACTGCACAGTGCACGTACAATGTTTTAAATTATAGGCGGTGGCGACTATTGTATTTTTCCTCCTCATGCTCAGTCATGGCTTACAAACAGGATACGTAATATACCTATAATTATACGTTTACAGAGGGGTTTGATCATATTCCTTGCCATTTCTATATAATTCAAGGTTATTTTCATCGCCTATAGATAAATTACTCCTGACTATTCTAATTTTCATGACGATGAATTAACACCAGAATAAATGCAAAATAGTAAGTGTGAGGCCAGACCGCAAACGCGGGCGCGGGGCGGGCGCACGCGACGAACTCAAACGTATGAACTTCATTTGAGTGTCCATAGTGGCCACGCGGGCGCGGGAAGCGGCACCGGCTACTTTCCGCGGGGAGCGCGCGGGCAACTCGTGCCATAGCTCGTTCATACATAAGTGGCCGCAGTGAGTGCGCGGGCGGCAAGCGATAAACAGCGCGGGAGCGGGTATCTCAAACTATTCGAGCTATCGCGCGCGTTGTTGTGATGGCGTCTTCGCAATTAAATGCTGAAGAATTATTACGTGCTATTCAAGCACGACCTGCACTGAGGATGTCGAACATCGTCAATACAAAAAAATAAAAAACAAATTGCTCTCGCAATCTTTCATAGAGTGTGTAAAGTTCTCCTTCATTTTCTCTGGTTAAAATAATTTTATTTTTTAACTTTTATCATTTGCCATTTAAAGTAAGAATTTTCCAGTAAAAACAAGAACAACAACTTCATCCATATTATAGTTTGACAAACACTAGACAATACAACATTCGGAACGAAGCCGCACCCGCGCCGCTCCCCGCACCGCGCTGCCAGTGTGGCCCAGCGCAAACAGGTTGTGTTGTTGTCCACGTAACCGCAGAGTCACACGGTTTCTGTTTGTCCATCTTCATTTGCCTATCGTTCTTCAAGGAGCGCTACTGCCTATCTAACCTCCACAGCCCAGTTAGTGCTGGATATTACGGCACCCCTGGGTAAGACTGGTTGTCAGACTTTCGGCCTCCGATGTACGGAGGAAATTCGATATGTTTATTTATTTATTTATTTATTAGGGACATAAAACAGTTACATGCTATAGAAAATACAAAAATCCTTAAAAACTAAAGCGCACAAACATGTAACCCACACCAATATCCACGTCTTAACAAAAGAATAACAGACTGTGGTAATTTTTTTTTACAGAATACAGAGCCTTCTGTGACGGCCGTATTAAATATTGTATAAACCTAATTCAGATAAACTTTTACTTATCTTAATTTCATTTGAATACACACAAATGATTAAATTATTATTATTTATTTCACTAATTAATTCTAAATACCTAATTGATTCCATTCAATTTAATTCAGTTCCATTAAATTGAGTTCAATATGCTTATTTCAAATAATAAAATTCAGTTCAATATAATTCAATTCAGTTCATTATAATTCAATTCAGTTCATTATAATTCAATTTAGTTCAGTTCAAATTAATTCAAAATAAAATACAAAATAATTCAAATCAATTAAATTACTTATCTTACTGCTTTTTTGACAGAATATCTATAGCTTTTTTTTTAAACATTTGGTATGTTATGATTATATAAGCTCTAAACCCTACAAACTTTCAGAAACCTTATTCACATAAATAGGAAGCTACGTAATCATCTCGTGTCATAGACTAAATTATACAACGTTCCTGTGGAATAATTTCCGAACAAGAGAGAACACAGAACTCGCTCACCGCTTGTATCTTGGTCTTGGGATCGCAAGTCACGCTCCATGCCCAAACGCAAGCTGTAAGGCATACTAAATGCAGTTTTTGGCGCAACCCAGCTTAACCTGCACCGTCTCTGTTACAAATTGGTCTCACCGAGATTTGGAGTAGGATTAAAGAGGAAAAGTTACATTTGTAGGGTTCTATTTTCAGAAACAGCTTTCGAATTCAAGTCTAAGTCAATTTCAATAGGGTGTTCAACCGTCTTTTTATTCTTCCAGAGGTCGCATGATCGACTTTGCGTAATTTTGTCTTGTCACCTGTTAAAATTAATACTTATTCTGCCCTGTCAGTCGTCACGTTATCATTTATTCCCTTTTCCTTCATTTCACTCTTCACACACTCCATCCATCTTTTCTTTGGTCTTCCTCTCCCTCTCCATCCATCCACATTTTTATATTCATCACTTTTTAGTCACGTGCGATTCATCTCTCCTGCCATACATAATGCATAGTCGATTCCCTTGTAACTTTTCTGTAATTGGCGGTTCTTACTTTATCTATTCTAGTCACACCACACATCCACCTCAACATTCTCATCTCCGCTACATACAACCTTTAATTAAAATAATTAAACGAACAATCAGTTCCTGCTTATAATCTTATAAATAAACAAAAGTGGTAAAGCTCATCCCTTTAATTTCCTTGCATCTAACCATTACATTGGACCAAAATAGCCAAGAAAACTATACACATTGACCACTATAACTAACATAAATTAACGTAAACTATCCCACTGGTGGGCAAATCCGCTCCATTACGAGCCCAACTGAAAATCCAAACTTACAAAAATAAAGTCAAGCCCCGTCTCCCAATGATAAATGCGAAGTCACACTCAAAGCGATGCGATAAAAATATCTCAGCATTTCTTACACGAGGTTTACCGCATTCAAACCGCAATGGAGGACATTTCTCCCGAAACTCGGGCAGTAAGTCTCCGAATGAATGAATAAACAGGTTATTTTTGTGACAAAACCACTATTTTTCGTAAGTAGTAGCGATCTTGAACATAATCTCGACTGCTTTTGCACGTTTGAAGTGTGGTACAAGTTATGGGCATGTAGCGTTTAGTGAATTTAGTGGTTAGTAATAGGTATTTGTGGAGTTTTCTCATGAAAAATTATATTATATAACTAGATTTGCCCGCGACTTCGTTCGCGTGGAATAGTGACTTCCGGCAGATTTTTGGTTTATCTCGCAAAAAAAAAAAAAACTATCCTATGTCCTTTCTCAAGTTCCAAACTATGTCTGTACCAAATTTCACACAAATCGGTTCAGTAGTTTAGGCGTGAAGCAAAGACAGACAGACAGAGTTACTTTCGCATTTATAATAATTATTAGTTAGGAAGTTAGGATGACGCACACAAAATACAATACAGGGCATAGCATTAAAATGGAAGGCGCAGAGGTTCTATTTACCATGTATTTGAAAATCTCTAACCCGATCTAAACTATTGCATTTACTCGCTTCAATGCATGTTCAATCCATTTCTTTGAGACGTTATTTTAACATGCGAAATAAGCGACGGCCTTTTGTCCTTGGTCACTAAAATGTCCGGCGAGCATGGGTACAATTCCGAGCAAAATCGTCTAATGTCTGTTAAAATTACTGTTTTATTTTCGTGATTGATTGTGAACTGCCTTAAAATCGCCTCAATAGGGGATCGGACAGGGTCAAAATAATATGATTCTGTTTAGTCCGTAAGTTAGATTATCGAAAAATATTGAATACGTGTTTTTTGTTTTATCAAATCAATAAAAAATGACGAAGATAAAATGCGTCAAAGATCTTGGAGTGGGGCTTGAAACGTCACTTGTGTCGTCAAAATGTACTATCATATGACGTCACACGAGTTTTTGAAGAACTGTATCGTCTTCATTTTAAGTTTACGTGAAAAAAGAAAAAATACGTGTCCAATAATTTTTGGAAATCTATCTGACGGACTAATTAGTTTTTTTTTGTCCGATCCCCTATTGCGTAACGCTCTTGCTAGACATTTGGAATACATTGCTTCGACAAAATCGTAACAAATGATGTTAAATTCTCAAATTAGTAAACGCCGAAATATTCCCCACATATTTTATTCCTTATGTTTCCCGGCCTGCGTCCCAGCAGTGGGAACATTAAAGGCTGGTGATGATGCCGAAATATTGAGAACTCGGAACAAACAGTAAACATTGTAAATATCCCGTTTTAGTGTACCAAGATAACGAATCCCTTTTCCTCTCTCCTAACTTGGACCACACTAAGAAAGTTGCAAACCGGGCCAAGTGTTACGGTTTATAGGTATATAATGTCAAGCGGTCTCTCTCCCTATATTTTTTATAATAAATACTTAAGAGACCATTACGAATAAAGAAAATTCTAGTTCGTGTAAAAAACTAACAGATTTTTATGGGAAAACTAGGGTGAATAACGCAATTCTGACTTAGAAGAAACACTAAATATTTTTTGAAAATTACCCTCTCGGATGCTTTATACAGATTTTTTAAAAGGCACAATAAAAGCACGCAATAAACCACTTCTTTTTAAGAACTTTTGTTCTCCTTTACTGCTGCTGCGTTTAAAAACAATTGAACTCACACTCCTTAACAATCAACCTGGAACAACTAACTATAGATCAAAGAAACAATTGATCCGCCCAGGGATAGAACCCACGGCCATGACTTGCAGATCTTCGTACCTGAAGAACATCTTCTATCTATTTTCTATCATTCTTAATCTATATAAATAAAAAAAACTTTTTTGCAAAAAAAAACAACCGACTTCAAAAAGTGAAAAATAAACTTCAAAAGAAAAATCAGCTTCTGAAGTCGGTGACATTTTGTTTGTTTGATTTGGCTTTTTTGCCACCGACTTCAGAAGCTAAACCTATGCTTGTATAGCGACAGAAAAAGCACGAAACACGTAATACGTGCCTATGTTTGAGGGTTGCCCTCGATTTCTCTGGGATTCCATCACCAGGATCTGGTTTCCATATCATGGTACCACTCTTGAAATATCTCCGTTCTAATAAAAAAAGAATCATCAAAATTGGTTCATAAACGACGAAGTTATTCGCGAACACACATAAAAAAACGAACGAAAAATGTTCATAAATTATAAAAAAATGTCAAAAAATGAAAAGTACTGGGCCAAACCATGCTAAATTATGGGACCAAATGGCAACTATTCCGCATCAAACTAAAATAGAATCACGTAAATCGGATCTTATATCGCAGCGTAATCGGTGGTACATACATAGAAAAAAAAAAACATACCGATCGAATTGAGAACCTCCTCCTTTTTGGGAAGTCGGTTAAAAAGAGAAGTCCTAACTGACTGACTGACTCATCAACGCCCAACCCAAACCCTTGGACCTAGAAAGCTGAAATTTTGCACAGAGGTTCCCTTTATAATGTAGACAAGGAATAAGGAAGGATTTTTTGAAATTCAACCCCTAAGGGAGTTAAATAGGGGATGAAAGTTTGTATGGAAAGTCGTTTCTTATCACGCGGGCGAAGCCGCTGGCAAAAGCTAGTGACTTATAAGATCAGTGTACCAGTAATTACCTTTAACTGAATACCTATTTTTCAAAATAACTTTTCTCTGAAAAATATTAAAGCACTAATATTGGCAGCACCTAATGTCACCGGAAACTGTCAAACATTCAGCACAAACTCAGTTATTTGAAAATAGACGTCATATTTCCGGTTCCGGCGCAACGGAAATGACGTTCAAAGGGCACGGAGTCCCGGACAAAATATATCCGGGACAATCCGGGTGAATATTTTAAAATGTGTTTCGACAATTTCTTCAGCGTAATTATATATTTGAGTTCTTAGGAAATAAGTCCTAACATCACCCCTGTAATTCGCAAAGGTTAGGCAGAAATATTCCTAATAGGGCAGTTGACAAAAAAAAAATAGTCCGTCAGATTTTCCAAAAAATACGACCCATAATATTTTTCCTTTTTTCACGTAAACAAAACGACGATACAATGCTTCGAAAAGTAGTGTGACGTCACAGTTTGCTAGATTTTTTACCAGAAATTGATGTCAGAGCCCCCCCCCCCCCCACTCATGATCTTTAACACGTTTTAAAATTCGTAAATTATTATTAATTTGATAAAAAACACGTATCGATTTTTTTTTCGATAATCTAACTGACGGACTAAACAGAATCATATTTTTTTTGTCAGGAAACATCCCTTTTCCTTGGAAATTAGTAGTACAAGTAAAACATTTTCTCATTTTCTCTATGTAAAATAGTTTTAACAGCGTCCACAGTTCAGGTTTACGATTATAGAGAAAGTTAGAACGGCTCTATGTAGAGTCTAAATGTAGAGTCATTTGAAACTGTAGAGCCAGTTCCGTATTCTGTACAAAGGTAGCTTTAGGATGATTGCGAGTGCATTTTGTGATGGAATTTAGATTTAAAAACTTTCTTCATAATGGTTCTAGTAATAGTAGAGCTTTAGAAGTTCGAGGCTTAATAATAACTGCCACTCGGGTCGATCTTTAGGTTAAGCCGCGTTTACCTTACCGTAAATTCCAGAAAACTGAATTCACTGAATGGGTGTTACTACTGATTAATGTTTTATAACTACTGAATAATGTGTAATGCATGATGAACTTTTATAAAATATTTTATTTTATTTTTTTAAACGTTGCCCCACACTAGGAATTCCTCCTGTATCGTGAGTGCATTCACAAAAATTTAAACTCACACAAATACCCCGACCCGGAATATCTATCTGTAGGTCATACAAATTAAATATTTGCTCCGTGCGGAGATCGAACCCGCGACACGCACCGCAGCAGTCCATTGCTTGAACCAGTTGCCAACCGTGCCATCAGCACATTAGCTTAAGGACATCTGATTCTGTTCTCATGTAAATGACTTTGTGTCTTTTTTGAGAATAAAATTTATTTAAACCGTTACGGTACACACGGCTACACATCAAGCTATACAAAACCAGTTAATCTTGGCCTCACTTTACTAGATCTTTTCGCACAATGAACGATCAGATTATACTGGTTTTGTATAGCTTGATGTGTAGCCGTGTGTACACTACGATGGGCATCTGCGAAACGACAGGTTTATGTCCATAACTCCTATTCACAGCGCATTTAGCGGCCCAACAGCGATTGTTTAGAATTACTGCCAAAACATTAATTGAAACCGTATTTGGCAAACATTTGATTCGTAAACTATTGACTAAATTCACAGTATGTTGTGGCTCGGAGCCAAAGTTTGGACTATTTATTGAGCTGTATAGCCTAGCTGACAGTTTTTATGATATGGTGATTTGTCGCGGTAGTTTTGTAACACACTAATGGCCTGTCATATTGACTATTCAATATCCTCATAATACATCTTCTTCATCATTGTCCTGCCCTTAGCCCAATTTATTTGCGGCCGGCGCAGTATGTCTTCTTAGAAAAGCACTCATTACTCGTTATCTCAGTAGTGACCTCCTTCCTAGCCACATTATCCTTCAAGTTCTCTCATTTCACTAGTTATGTTTAAGTGCCATATAATAGGGGGTGAGTTTATGGCCAACAACCGAGCACAAGTCCAGAATCGAACCCAGGACCTCATGCTCAGCAGTCGCGCTTGCAACCACTAAACCAACAAGACAGACTAATGCGCCTACCACACGCTCACACTTCCCCACAGTCTTGCCTGCGCGATTACACGATGCACACAGTACATCGCGCGTGTGGTTTGTAATGGTAATACAGTTTTACCAACCATACGCGCGATGTACTGTGAAGTGTGAACGAAAAGTGTGGTGAAGCTTGAGCGTGTAGTAGGCCCATAAGACTAACGTAACATGCAAACATGAAATTGGCCACTTTAGTCAAGTTGTAAAACTGCAACTAACTACCCAGGTTACTAATTGCAAATAACTCAAGTCAATGCAAGTTTAATATTTGAACAGTTTCCGATACAGCTTTGACTGCACACATTATAAGCATAAAGGTGTTACACCACTTCTGCGTTGAATGTGCATGAAGTAAACAGCTTAACTATACCATCAAGAAAAGAAATCATGCAAGAAATTAGTTCTCACCCGCAGCTTCGACCGAAACGTTTTTTTACTATATGTTGTAAGCGAATGTAACTTATGTGTGATTCTGAAGTATGAAATATAATACTATAAAGTTTCATCAAAATCACTTCATTAATTTTGTCCAAAAAGAGTTACACACATCTTTCTGTATATCCTAAAAAAACTTTTGCGTTCGTTTGGCTGACTAAGAGAAGACAAAGATGTTTCCTCCAACACATAAAACATGTTGCTGAACAATGTTTGCAACTTTAGTCCGTCGCACTAGAAATGAAGAAGAGCCGAGAAACGACGAATGACGAAACGAGACGAGAAGAGACGGAAATCCCCGATGGGTTATGCAGAGTTGTACACGCCACTGTTACACACCCTTATTTCGCCAGTTATCGTGCTTGCGATCACTAGACCAACAATGCAGTCAACGAAGAAAATGAAATGAAATGAAAATGAAGGATACTGCCTACTGGCGGAACGAGAGAGGGAGAGAACCTCTCAACGTCCCAGCCGCCGCGGAAGGCGCTCCGGGCGTCGGAGGTCACGCGATGACCTCCAGCCACCGTAGACGCGGGCCTGTGGACGGTGAGTAACGGGCTAGCTCGCCGTCCGGCCGTCGTCATGACGGCAACAGACCGTGTCGGCGGCGCGTACGTGTTCCACGCGCGCCTCAAAGAGATGTCAGCAAGGAGGGGCCCGCAAGGGCCGACGCCCGTCGGGGCTGTGGATATCGAAAGGTTACCGCGGCTCCGACACAAGGGCGAAGAAGAAGGAACATGGGTTGGTTTTTAGTCAGTAGAAGTCTGACACTCCCCTTCGCTCTGCCCAAGAGCGGGGGGGGGTTATTCGATGATTTTCCACCCACCAAAAAAAAAAAAAAAAAAAAGGATACTGCCTACGGCCTGTGGACGGTGAGTAACGGGCTAGCTCGCCGTCCGGCCGTCATCATGACGGCAACAGACCGTGTCGGCGGCGCGTTCGTGTTCCACGCGCGCCTCAAAGAGATGTCAGCAACATGGAAGGGGCCCGACGCTCGTCGGGGCTGTGGATTATCGAAAGGATGACGCGGCTCCGACACAAGGGCGAAGAAGGAACATGGGTTTGGTTTTTAGTCAGTAGAAGTCAGACATTCCCCTTCGCTCTGCCCAAGAGCGGGGGGGATTATTCGATGATTTTCCACCCACCAAAAAAAAAGGATAGGTACTGCCTACATTTTTATAAGAGCGAGCGTGTTTCATGCGTAGGTATTATATAGCCGTTAGCCGCAATGGAACCACACACTGCTTACTTAAGTAAGTAGACCTTAACTTAAACCACGACGTTACAGTTTCATAACTTACTACGAGTACTTATTACTTAAGTTTATTCTGATCGCAAGGAGGCAAGTTTTCAATCAAAGTAGTTTTGTTTACGTAACATCACGCTTGTAACCACTGAAGGGGTATGCAGAGGTGCGTGGCAAACATTACGCATAGTTATTATTAAGGGTAATATTTATTTCGAAATGAAGCTTTTGCCAGTTATTTGAGTGTACTGAGATTCACGGTACAATCAAAATGTTTTCTTGAAATCGAATCAGACACATCTGTTGGATTCCTATATTACAGTTTTACTAGCGACCCGCCCCGGTTTCGCACGTTTACGATGTACTGCGTTTACACCTTGTTTCTGAATCACTCTATCTTTTGCTGAAAATCTGTTGTATAGTTTAGAAGATCTAAGCGTACAAACAGCGGGAGCGACTTTGTTTTATACTATCTATACTTATACTTATTACTTATTTACTTATATTTACTTATCTATACTCTATACTAATATTATAAAGAGGTAAAGTTTGTGTATTTGTTAATTTGTAAGGGGTAATCACGGGATCTACTGAACCGATTTTAAAAAATCTTTCACCAATAGAAAGCCACATTATTGCTGAGTGTCATAGGCTACTTTTTATCCCTGTATTCCCACGGGAACGGGATTTACGCGGGTGAAACCGCGGGACGTCCGCTAGTGTAAGATAAAGAAGATGCGGATATCTTTATTTGCGGGAGTCAAAATGTTTATGTTAGTTCTTTATTTGTGTCGTAGATGGCACTGCACTAATTTTTGCAGTGTCGCTACAGGTTTTCTATTTTTGAAAAATAAAAGGCCAATTTTTGTGGACCATATTTTGGAAATAAATCAGTGCGCTTGTTCACGCAGTAATGCGCTACATTGGATTTTCATCTCTTAGTTCAACGTGGACAGTTAAAAATCCAGTACGCGGTTAAAAACGCCTTAAAATCGCCAGTGCGTAAAAGGGTTCAGCCATATTTTTACGGTTCCACGACGCTAGTAATAATTAAAAAAATTAAAAAACACGCCTGCCATCACTAAAAGAAAACTAAAAACGAAAAAACAAGTCGAACAATTTCAGTGATGAATGAGTGCAAGGTCCCGTAAATGGAAAACTGAAAACTAAAACTTTTCTTGCAGTCGGGGGACCTGTAAAGAATTGTTCCACCGAACTGTCCCCCGACTGCAAGAAAAGTTTTAGTTTTCAGTTTTCCATTTACGGGACCTTGCACTCATTCATCACTGAAATTGTTCGACTTGTTTTTTCGTTTTTAGTTTTCTTTTAGTGATGGCAGGCGTGTTTTTTAATTTTTTTAATTATTTGATTTTTATTTCATATTTTTTTGTGATATATCGGTATTTTGACCTATAACCAATATGCCACGATATATAAGTTTATTTTTCAGGAAAGCAATATCGCGCTAAGTATAATGCGATACTAAATCGATTATTTTTTATGGACAATAACTTTGAGATCTGAGGTGATTTAGTTCTTGTAGTGACACGTAAATTAGAAACCTCTTAACTGTGTCAGGCGTCTCGATTTACTATGCTTCTGTCCAATGTTTTAACTTTTGCAGCTTGTGTACTGTGTGTACTATGGGCACTGTCACAGGTCCACATAATATGAGTGGTAGCTTGCGCCGCTTGATATTACCTTCTCCGTTAATCGTTCTGTTTTATTAGGTGCTGGCCAGTTGGACATTTTTATCTGGATGGACAATTTAGAAATAGAAGTAGATGAGCGTTTTAAGCGAAATAGAACGCAGAAAGAATAGGATGGATGCGCGAGCGAAGCGAGTGCGGCAATTTTTGTATACCTTTTATATGTTAAGAATTGGAGGTGGGGGGGGGGGGCAAATATATTGTCATCGAGAGGAAAGAGAATAACGGACTGTTTCACTTGGTTTCAAGAAGAGAACTGCTTACTCTTATCATGATTGACATTAATCCTCCACTTTCGGGATTGATTATTATGAAAAAAATATTTGTATGTACTTTGTTAATGTGTGTTTGTAGTGGTTTTGGTCTGTAAATGTGACCATTCTGGCCTAATCTTGTAAAGGATAAACTGATTAACACTATACATCTTTGACGGTCGTCACACGTAGTCAGTGGTTCGAAAGTCTGACAGCCAGTCTTACCAAGGAGTATCGTATTACCCGGTACTAACTGGGTTGTTTAGATGTGCAGTTAAGTAGTCCATGTAAAATACCGGTTTTCAGCTGCATCTAGTAGTTAGACTGGAAACGGACGCCAACATAGTTGGGATAACGTGGATCTAAAATGCGAATTGACAAACCTCATTTTAGCTTTACGAAGCTCAGCGACGAGTAATTTATTAAAGTAGGTAATCTGAGTCAAAAGGGACTTGGGTCATTTCTGCTCAGGCCCCCAGAAAGGAAAATGAATGGATGCGCGAGCGAAGCGAGCGCGATTTTTTACACGACTGCCCCAAAAAAAAGAGTGTTATGTTTTTAGCGTTTGTTAAGATTGGTAGAATTTAATTATTACATTATTGTGTATTTTATTATTTACAATGTTGCCAACTGTCAAAAATAAGTAATAGTAACTTTTGCGTATTAAAATTGACATTAAAATCAATTATAATGCTATTTAACCTCTTAGTTTTATCCATAAAAATAGTATTTAACTAGCTACGAACATTTTTAATACTTTAGTCTATATTTTATAGTTTGTTATTAGTTACAATCAATTCTCTGAACTATCGGTTAATATTCATATTTTATCCGATAGTCATAAAGATTACAAATAAAAACATACTACACTGCTAAATTACCTAATGACGTTTTAAAATAGTTTCACTACATAGGATTTGTTAATTATTATTTATGTTATTTGTTATTTAGCTATAATGTAATATAATTTGCCATTGGTTTATTATGGCAGTAGTCGTTGATGTACTTTTTAATATTTGACGGTTATATAAGTAGAAGTACCGCCAATTCAGGGTTAGTTACTCTGCAACTGTTAAAGGGTAAAGACCGACCCAAAGTAGTTTATTGTATAAATTTGTGTTTCATTGTGTAATGGTGTATAGAAAGTTTACATATTGTAACCTAGTTATGAAGATACCAAATGTGTAAAAGCTGAAACCTATTGGTATTACTCTAAAGGATCCACAATGTTTATGTAAGTTAATTTGATATTATGCTATGAATATTACTGATAACTATGTGTGAGAAATATGTACTATAATATGGTTTATATTGATTGTTGTTTATGTAAACTGATAACTTGCTGTAACTTGAGACAGTCCAAGACAATGTCAGGTTGTCTTTGCATAATACTTTAAAATATGTTCCCTTGGAGTTTCTTGTCCATTCTTCTCCACAAAGACTAGGGACCTAGCGAATGGAATCGAGTTTGATGTAGTTGACAAGACCAAAATAAATAAAATGAATAGTCTTGTCTTTTGTCCTTTTACTTCATAAAACCCCTGTTCCCAACACACCCTTTTAAAGAGACTTTCAAACACAGTAAATAACTAGTAATCATTCTGACACTCAAAGTTTATTAATTGGTGGATATTAATACATATACATATAGATTTACATTCAATTTCTAACATCAGAAGTGGGATAGTCTCTGGCTCTCTGATATAATTTCTAATGGTCTTCCTGTTTTATTTTCATGATCAATGCTGGAGCTGCTGCTGGTGTGATGATGAAAGCTGTGACGTCGATAGCTCACCGCCTCGACTAGGCTATGATCAGAACGTCGACAGTGCGTACTCCGACAGCGAGATTGAGAAGCTGCTGGAACCACTGGAAGCCAGGCCATGGACTAAATCAAGCAGCATTTAATTAGCTAATGTCGGTAAGGCCTTTAGAGGCTTTGCTTTATTTTTATTTAATTGTTTTTTAAAAAAACGTAGTAATAAAAATCCTGAGGGATATTAAGATCCTAGCAACTGTAAAAATAAAACTAGAATTGTTTATGAAAATATTGATTCAAAGTTAAGCTTCTTTCAAAAAGTTTTTGATGTACCAGACATCAAAAACTTGTGATAAAAATATTTATAGTTTTTTCGTAATGCAAATCATTACCCTGGCTTGGTTAGTACCCCCAAATTCATGCAGAATGTTAGTTTTCATGAAACATCCATTATGTACAATTCAAAGAAAAATAAGTATCTTATCTTCAATTCAATTAATGAGATTATGGGATTGAAGATATTCAAATATCTAACGTTATTTTTGAACCTTGTCTTGTAAATAGTATTAATGACAATATCAATATTTGTTCTCTTGATTATTCTAGTTCTCGCAAAATAAATATTGTGAATATAATGTAAAAACGTTACATAGTATGAAGTTTGAAACTACAATAAAATTCTAATACGATCTAAATAGATAAGATTGAGAATTTGTCTAATAAGTAGATAAGTTTAAAAATTTGTAGGTAAAAATACAAGTTACTAATATTAAATAGTGTTTCCTAAGTTAAACAATTTAAAGATATGGGAGATATATTATTATCGGTCATGAGAACTTGTTACATTTATCAGGAAGAAAAGGAAATTCCCACAAATTGAGTAAAAATATTTGTTCGTGATTTTAAGCCCTATTTCCTGTGTACAAATTTAATAATCGTTTTTCAATTATTGCAATATTCTATTTAATCTGGAATCATGTACCATCAAAGAATAAAATTAAATAAGCTAGACGTTAAATGTGAAAAATAGGTGATGTTACTTGTTCTTCAATGCTTGTAATATTCATTACTTGTATTATTCTCATAAAAATCTTTTTCGACTATTTAATAAGCAAGTGTGACGATTTTATCACTTTGAAATACTCATTTTATTTATATTTTTCTAAAGTGTACTTCAGATCAAATAATTCAAATTGAGATTTTGTTTTGTAAACTTCTTACAACCCAAAAACCTTTCATAACTGTAACGACAAGCAGTTTTAATTTTTATTTACAGTGAAATGAAAAATGTTACTTTGTTCTGTACAGAGATTAGTTTCCCAACTTTCTTATAGGACACAGATTATGGCCGAAGTTACATACAAAAGCTTACCGTCTCCTTTCTAAACATTAAAAAAAAAAATATAGTATTACGTGACGTAATAAATAAAAACATCATAATTATTGTCATAATTTAGTGTGACAAGGTAGAGGGTTACTGATAGTTCCCTTTATTTGGTTGCGCATTGGGTTGATATGAAGATAACTCTTATGTTTAATCAATGCAAAAGACTTGTTGATTCATACGAAAACATGTAAAAAAAAAAAAACTAAAACAATTATATTAGCTAATGTATTAAGAACTTTATTATACTCAATGCTCAGGGGTTTCCTCATCAAGAATAAACAATAATTCACTTGCTGATAACTTAAATTAAACAAAAAAAAAACATGTTCATGAAAACGCAGAAATTTACGTTTATAAACCCTTCGGAGATTACAAGGCGTGATGTTAATCTATCTTAAAAAATACGTTTGGCTTTGTTAGATTCTAGATAAAAAGTATGTTAAAATAATAATAACAATCTGTATTTTTTATGGTTTAGTACAAAATGGTAAACTAGATTTGCAATGATATTGTCAGATTGACCGAGCGGTGACTGTTCGGTGATGTAAATGAGATTTGTATGATTCATTGGTTAGAGTATACTATTCATAACGATCTGGGTACATTTTACCAAAAAGGAAGTCAAAGAAACAGTACCTACACGATAAAGTCATAGATGAAAGGCAAAAAGGTTGCTATTCTAGTGTGGTGAATAAATAGATACCTAAACGAAAACATTGCTGTTGAGAATTCTATGTGGACAGAAATTTTGATGTGTTATTAATAAGAAATATTATATTGTACCTTTAAGAAACTTAAGTATTGGATGTCAGATGTGACAAATGGATTGAGAGAAAAATATTGGATGTCAGATGTGACAAATGGATTGATAGAGAAATATTTGATTGGAACTGCTGAAGTCAATTACTTTGTTCTAGGCCGTCTCATGTGCAGCAGGTGAGAGGTTTAGATTGATGTCAAAGTGCTGACCGTTGTTGTTTTGTCCCCTTGATGTGATAAGTTGGACTACAACAATGAATAATATGTATTAGCATTAAGTTTCCTTACAAAAGTGTATTTAGCAATAATTAGTATTAAAATTAAGTTTATATTTAATGTAGTCCGAGAGCGAACTACAAGTCAGCATGGCCGTGTTAAGATTGGTAGAATTTAATTATTACATTATTGTGTATTTTATTATTTACAATGTTGCCAACTGTCAAAAATAAGTAATAGTAACTTTTGCGTATTAAAATTGACATTAAAATCAATTATAATGCTATTTAACCTCTTAGTTTTATCCATAAAAATAGTATTTAACTAGCTACGAACATTTTTAATACTTTAGTCTATATTTTATAGTTTGTTATTAGTTACAATCAATTCTCTGAACTATCGGTTAATATTCATATTTTATCCGATAGTCATAAAGATTACAAATAAAAACATACTACACTGCTAAATTACCTAATGACGTTTTAAAATAGTTTCACTACATAGGATTTGTTAATTATTATTTATGTTATTTGTTATTTAGCTATAATGTAATATAATTTGCCATTGGTTTATTATGGCAGTAGTCGTTGATGTACTTTTTAATATTTGACGGTTATATAAGTAGAAGTACCGCCAATTCAGGGTTAGTTACTCTGCAACTGTTAAAGGGTAAAGACCGACCCAAAGTAGTTTATTGTATAAATTTGTGTTTCATTGTGTAATGGTGTATAGAAAGTTTACATATTGTAACCTAGTTATGAAGATACCAAATGTGTAAAAGCTGAAACCTATTGGTATTACTCTAAAGGATCCACAATGTTTATGTAAGTTAATTTGATATTATGCTATGAATATTACTGATAACTATGTGTGAGAAATATGTACTATAATATGGTTTATATTGATTGTTGTTTATGTAAACTGATAACTTGCTGTAACTTGAGACAGTCCAAGACAATGTCAGGTTGTCTTTGCATAATACTTTAAAATATGTTCCCTTGGAGTTTCTTGTCCATTCTTCTCCACAAAGACTAGGGACCTAGCGAATGGAATCGAGTTTGATGTAGTTGACAAGACCAAAATAAATAAAATGAATAGTCTTGTCTTTTGTCCTTTTACTTCATAAAACCCCTGTTCCCAACACACCCTTTTAAAGAGACTTTCAAACACAGTAAATAACTAGTAATCATTCTGACACTCAAAGTTTATTAATTGGTGGATATTAATACATATACATATAGATTTACATTCAATTTCTAACACGTTCATGTATGTATGTATGTTTGTCTGTGAGTTTCTTTATTCCACCATAACTTTGAAACGCCTTAACCGATTATTATGTATGTGGTATCGTTAGATTCTTTGCGTTATCCCGGGTGACATAGGCTAGTTAAAATTTTGAAAAATATGATAAGGTGGCCATGGTTCAGGAATAAAAACAACTTTAGATTTTTTTTTATTAAAGTTTCAATGAAAACTATAATCATCGTCTAAAACTTGTTAAGTAGATTACAAAAATATACCACAGTAGTATTCAATATCTATTGTTTACTAGTAATACTACTCAACAAATGTTATGGTGACATTTTAAATTCGGTAATCGATACGAACAAGCTACATATCAGTAGATTCCTTGTAATGAAAGGAATAAAACTGGCTAGGTAACAACTCCTAAATCTATCCACGACGGCAGCTAAATGGTTTTAAAGTTTGTGTGAAAAATCAATATGCGTGAATCCAATTTTCTTGAAACATGACATGAGTATGAATTTAAAGGAATAATAATGTTTGGGTTTTTCAAAAGCACCCCTCAAAGGGTGGAAATGAAGACCATGGTTGAATTTTGTATGAAAAAATCTTACTACAAGATTCAACTTGAAATTTATTACTAACACAAATGAATAAAGAATTACGTGTGTGAAAAAACAATATTTTAATAAAAAACCGGCCAAGTGCGAGTTGAACCCACGCACCAAGGGTTCTGTACAAGTTTTTTAGTACTTACTATACTTAAAACTGTTTGGCACTTTACTTGAATTTCTTAGAATGTTAACGAAATAATTCATAGTCCTTATCTTTGTATGTAAATTGCATGTATAATAAATTCAGCGTAATTGTTTAAAAATAGATTCATGACATGAAAATTGTTTGTAGGTATAAATTACGCAATTAAGTCATTCAGATCTTTTTACACGTTCCTGAGAAACAGGGTCCTGACTGACGTATAGGCATACGGAAAACTTAGGCATCGTTCACACCAAACGTATTGTCCGCCGCTGACTGACTGACGTTTGGTGTGAACGATGCCTTAGTGTACTGTATATAAGGGTTCCGATTTTGCAGATCGGAATCCTAAGAAATAAAAAAAAACAGATTTTATTGCGTACAACAAATTCAGTAACCTATATGAACAATTCCCCCCCCCCCCAATCCATAAAAACAATTAAAAAAATCGCGCTCGCTTCGCTCGCGCATCCATTCATTTTCCTTTCTGGGGGCCTGAGCAGAAATGACCCAAGTCCCTTTTGACTCAGATTACCTACTTTAATAAATTACTCGTCGCTGAGCTTCGTAAAGCTAAAATGAGGTTTGTCAATTCGCATTTTAGATCCACGTTATCCCAACTATGTTGGCGTCCGTTTCCAGTCTAACTACTAGATGCAGCTGAAAACCGGTATTTTACATGGACTACTTAACTGCACATCTAAACAACCCAGTTAGTACCGGGTAATACGATACTCCTTGGTAAGACTGGCTGTCAGACTTTCGAACCACTGACTACGTGTGACGACCGTCAAAGATGTATAGTGTTAATCAGTTTATCCTTTACAAGATTAGGCCAGAATGGTCACATTTACAGACCAAAACCACTACAAACACACATTAACAAAGTACATACAAATATTTTTTTCATAATAATCAATCCCGAAAGTGGAGGATTAATGTCAATCATGATAAGAGTAAGCAGTTCTCTTCTTGAAACCAAGTGAAACAGTCCGTTATTCTCTTTCCTCTCGATGACAATATATTTGCCCCCCCCCCCCCCCCCCCCCCACCTCCAATTCTTAACATATAAAAGGTATACAAAAATTGCCGCGCTCGCTTCGCTCGCGCATCCATCCTATTCTTTCTGCGTTCTATTTCGCTTAAAACGCTCATCTACTTCTATTTCTAAATTGTCCATCCAGATAAAAATGTCCAACTGGCCAGCACCTAATAAAACAGAACGATTAACGGAGAAGGTAATATCAAGCGGCGCAAGCTACCACTCATATTATGTGGACCTGTGACAGTGCACATAGTACACACAGTACACAAGCTGCAAAAGTTAAAACATTGGACAGAAGCATAGTAAATCGAGACGCCTGACACAGTTAAGAGGTTTCTAATTTACGTGTCACTACAAGAACTAAATCACCTCAGATCTCAAAGTTATTGTCCATAAAAAATAATCGATTTAGTATCGCATTATACTTAGCGCGATATTGCTTTCCTGAAAAATAAACTTATATATCGTGGCATATTGGTTATAGGTCAAAATACCGATATATCACAAAAAAATATGAAATAAAAATCAAATAATTAAAAAAATTAAAAAACACGCCTGCCATCACTAAAAGAAAACTAAAAACGAAAAAACAAGTCGAACAATTTCAGTGATGAATGAGTGCAAGGTCCCGTAAATGGAAAACTGAAAACTAAAACTTTTCTTGCAGTCGGGGGACAGTTCGGTGGAACAATTCTTTACAGGTCCCCCGACTGCAAGAAAAGTTTTAGTTTTCAGTTTTCCATTTACGGGACCTTGCACTCATTCATCACTGAAATTGTTCGACTTGTTTTTTCGTTTTTAGTTTTCTTTTAGTGATGGCAGGCGTGTTTTTTAATTTTTTTAATTATTTGATTTTTTTTTATTGTTTTTATGGATTGGGGGGGGGGGGGAATTGTTCATATAGGTTACTGAATTTGTTGTACGCAATAAAATCTGTTTTTTTTTATTTCTTAGGATTCCGATCTGCAAAATCGGAACCCTTATATACAGTACACTAAGGCATCGTTCACACCAAACGTCAGTCAGTCAGCGGCGGACAATACGTTTGGTGTGAACGATGCCTAAGTTTTCCGTATGCCTATACGTCAGTCAGGACCCTGTTTCTCAGGAACGTGTAAAAAGATCTGAATGACTTAATTGCGTAATTTATACCTACAAACAATTTTCATGTCATGAATCTATTTTTAAACAATTACGCTGAATTTATTATACATGCAATTTACATACAAAGATAAGGACTATGAATTATTTCGTTAACATTCTAAGAAATTCAAGTAAAGTGCCAAACAGTTTTAAGTATAGTAAGTACTAAAAAACTTGTACAGAACCCTTGGTGCGTGGGTTCAACTCGCACTTGGCCGGTTTTTTATTAAAATATTGTTTTTTCACACACGTAATTCTTTATTCATTTGTGTTAGTAATAAATTTCAAGTTGAATCTTGTAGTAAGATTTTTTCATACAAAATTCAACCATGGTCTTCATTTCCACCCTTTGAGGGGTGCTTTTGAAAAACCCAAACATTATTATTCCTTTAAATTCATACTCATGTCATGTTTCAAGAAAATTGGATTCACGCATATTGATTTTTCACACAAACTTTAAAACCATTTAGCTGCCGTCGTGGATAGATTTAGGAGTTGTTACCTAGCCAGTTTTATTCCTTTCATTACAAGGAATCTACTGATATGTAGCTTGTTCGTATCGATTACCGAATTTAAAATGTCACCATAACATTTGTTGAGTAGTATTACTAGTAAACAATAGATATTGAATACTACTGTGGTATATTTTTGTAATCTACTTAACAAGTTTTAGACGATGATTATAGTTTTCATTGAAACTTTAATAAAAAAAAATCTAAAGTTGTTTTTATTCCTGAACCATGGCCACCTTATCATATTTTTCAAAATTTTAACTAGCCTATGTCACCCGGGATAACGCAAAGAATCTAACGATACCACATACATAATAATCGGTTAAGGCGTTTCAAAGTTATGGTGGAATAAAGAAACTCACAGACAAACATACATACATACATGAACGCTAAAAACATAACACTCTTTTTTTTGGGGCAGTCGTGTAAAAAGGCATCCATTTCGCGGAACCCTCTTCAAAAAATAAATCATACTATTGTTTGTGTTGGGAACAAACTCTGTTAAATTCCCGACTGCACTATTTGTTTGCGTAATTAATTGCGATTCTCAAACAGATAAGGAAAATATGATAATTAAACAAATATGTAACACGTTTATATTATTTACGTAGGTAACTGATATTTATTTTTGTCAGTTGTAGCGTATACTATAACATCGTACAGTTAAGTGCATGGTCTTCCCTTGGGTATCTATCCAGTTAGGCACACATAATTATAATTATCTATGCAGGGTTGTGGATCGGAGACCACCAGCCTATTCATTATATTATATTTCTGTATATGTGGGTAACACACATTTTAAATAATTATCCGTTTTGACGTTCGTACGTTTTTGTTTTCAAGGGTTACCACTGAAAACCAGCGCTGTGCTGTGGGTCCCCATAGCACAGCACCATGCTGAGTGGTAACCTATTTGTCGCAGTTGTTTTTATTTTTTTGTAAACTCAAACTTTTCTTTTTCATTTTGTACCTGTTTTTTTGTTGTTAGTTGTGTGTTCACTGCTTTTTTATTGTACCATATTTCTGCGACAATAAACATTTTTTCTTTCTTTCTTTCTTTCTTTCAATCCGGTTAGACTGAAATCCAACCAACGTAATTTGGAAAAGGCTTAGTATATTATGATGATGACCCTAATCAGTAATCCATATTAATTACATATTTAGTTTAAAGGCATCATTAACCTTTTAAGAAACACTTTAGTAATTCCTCTGTAGGTATCACCGAAGGTAAGTGTTCCATTTTTCCGACACCATCGTAAAAACTTGTAAATGTATGTAAAATATACGAAATATCGAGAACCAGTCACTAACAGTACCTGTAGTAAATATTTTGTCGCTCCAATACATTTTTCTGACACGGTTTTTATGTTTTCGGTTCTAAAAGAAAATAGGATAAGTCTGAAATTGAGAAAAATGGGTTGTTCTCCATTCATCATGTTTAATACTGAGTTTTTCTCGTTGTTTCAGCTATCTTTTCTTTATTTTAATGTTAATTAACGCAGCACTCCATTTATGTAAATAATATCGCTAAAAACTCAAAAACGTATGTTGGTCTACTCTAGCGAACGACGTGTGAAATTAGCTGTTCACTTCCTGCCCAGCTCCAGAGTTCATCAAACTCGTCGTCGCACTTGCCGTTCGCTACGTGCGTTTTGCCAATTTATTATGAGGAAATAAAACAAATTCAAATCGAAATAATTTGTTGTATCAATTCAGTCATATTAGTATGATTATACTGATTCCACCCTATCAGCCTGCGGAGAGCAAACAACATTGAATTAACCTTTAGTTCCTATACCGAACCGTATGCAAAATGTACCACAAAATACCTCAAATACATCAGCACATTTTTATGAAACCACCAACAAAACCTATTCAAGCGTAAAACAATCTTCATACGAACAGCCGCCAATGCATTAATTTTCTGCGATAATCCGGTTACACCATTTTGCCGGGCGACCGGTTTATATTTACTACGTATATATTTTACGAGCAGCTTCCATCGGATCGACAGATGACGTCGCCCGTATATTACCTAGTAGGCTTGCTTTTACTGCCTTTTGCACTTACCCCCCGTTTCCTAATGAGAAATGGAGCTCAGATGATCTTTTTAAATTAATTAATTTGGTTTCTTCACATTGTTGTTAAGCATCTCATCTCACCTGATGCAAGTTAATAAAGAGCTTATAACCTCCGGTGGATGGACTGTGTGAAGGATGATTTGGCTAGAAAGGAGGTGACTGCCGAGATGACGAGAAATAGGGAAGCATGGAAGAAGAAGACATGTTCCCCATGTGACCCCTAATAAATTGGGATAAGGGCAATGATGATGATGAATTTCCGAGTAAAATGGCTGTGACGATAATATGAAGGTTCCAATAAAGGATCCATAAATGAATAGACCATTTGTTTGATGCATTTTTTTGAATTACGTGTTTTCCTCTTAGTATAACAAGCCTATAATGCCACTACTGGTACACAAGCCTCCTCTCTAATCTTTCACATTAGTAAGAAAGTGTGTTTCACTATCATCACTACATAGTATAAAACAAAGTCGCTTTCTCTCTCCCTATGTCCCTTTGTATGCTTAAATCTTTAAAAGTACGCAACGGATTTTGATGCGGTTTTTTTAATAGATAGCGTGATTCAAGAGGAAGGTTTTAATACCTTTTTTACACCCGTGCGAAGCCGGGGCGGGTCACTAGTACTCTATAAAATAAGATTTAGGATCGATGCTGATTATAATGCGTAGCGACTGCTACGAAGTGTCTACGAGCCTATGCTACAATGTCTACGAGTCTACGCCACGGGTCTACGAGCCTGACGTTGCTACAAGCGTGAGTGTAGCGTAGCGTAGTTTTATGAAATCTTTGCAGCCATACAAGTACCAGTGATAGTCTAGTAATGTGACCATCGAACGAGTTTGAACCCACATTTTGCCAGTTATGTTTAACTAGCTGTTGCCAGTGGCTTCGCCCGCGTGAAAATAACGATTTTTCGTTCAAACTTTCATCCCCTATTTAACTCCCTTAGGGGTTGAATTTCAAAAAATCCTTCCTTATTCCTTGTCTACATTATAAAGGGAACCTCTGTGCAAAATTTCAGCTTTCTAGGTCCAAGGGTTTGGGCTGGCCGTTGATGAGTCAGTCAGTCAATCAGTCAGTCAGGACTTCTCTTTTTATTTATATATATATAGATAGAAGATAGATAGATAGATAGAAGATAGATTCCCATGTAATAATGGGTGAACCTATTGTCATCAAAAATGCACTAATCCAGACTCCCGTAGCTGACACTGAGCAAATTCCCGATGAAACCTAATAACACTTTGCCCGACCTGGGAATCTTAGAACCTCTTGCACAGCAGTCGCACTTGCAACCACGAGACCAACGAGGTTGTCAATAAATAATTACATTTTGAATTTGAACCTACGTTTCCACCCAATGAATTATAACAGAACCATGAACTACGTACATACATACGTAAACTCTCGCCCTTTTCCCATGGGGGTAGGCAGAAACTACAGAACGCCACCTGTTACGATCCTTACATACCTACTTCTTTTGCCTACACACATCATAAATCTGGTCATACACGCACGCTGGTTACGAGTACTACGCACCTATCCTTTCTGAAGAACTTTCTAGAGCGTCCCCTCCCAGCGTTGCCACTCACATCTGCCTTGTAAATACTAATACTGAATTTTCGTTAATTCTCCAAATGACCAAACCAGAGTAACACTACACAATGGCATGCTTCGCAAAGAACTCATTTCAACAGCATTAATCCTACTTTCAAGCTTCGTTTGACTAACCCAACATTCACTGCCATACATAAATGTAGGTACCAGCAATGATCTAGACTTCCAATAAACAACTGAACCTTGAATGGGGAATAGTTAACAATAATAATAATAATATTCCACAACTATCACACAACGCCATCTAGTCCCAAGCTAAGCAGAGCTTGTGTTATGGGTACTAGACAACTGATAAACATACTTATATATTTCTAAATACATACATATTATAGATAAATTACACCCAGACACAGAACAAATGATCGTGCTCATCACACAAACATTTGTCCTGGGTGGGAATCGAACCCACGACCTCCGGCATAGCAGTTAGGGTCACTAACCACTAGACCAACAGGCCAGTCAAACACAAACACTTGACAAGACAAACGTGGTGTCGTCATAGTAACAAGTGGTGATACTACGCGAGTATTAATGGATTCAAGCCGCGGTGCGCGTACACTTGTGCAGACTTGCTCCTTTTTTTGAAGTCGGTTAAAATCTTGTGAAAACATTGGAACTCTTATATCACCTCAATAGTAACTAGAAGGTTCCCAAGTATGGTCCACGACAAAAATAAACTCAATACCGGAGAGAACTGCCCTTCGGCTTCTGCCAAAGATCATTATATGCCAGCCGGAACCAACGCCTTTAACGAGCTTTCCGATGAACGAAGAAACTTGGTATGTAATGGGTGGTCACCCATCCAGGGACCAACCTTGGCAAGCAAGGCTTAATCTAAAGATCAACCCGAGCCTCAGTTTTTATTAGGCCACGAGTTCCCTTATTGTCTTAAAATGTAGACAGGACCCTCTTTTCAATGTAACTTCTAACAAAGCTGTCCATTATAAAACCCTTGGCATCACAAATGAATAAGTACACTCTATTGTTCTCATCCATTTAATTAATGACAAAAGAACCAATCAAAGCTTAACGAAACTTATCTTTCTGACCCAACAGTTCGGAAGCATCCGATACGGTTTCTCTTACTGGCGAGATAATCGAAAGAGGGGTCCCTCCCGCATCCTTTGAGATTCATCTTAAATCTGGGCAATTAATGATAGTTTCCTCCGTGTCAGTGTAGGTTAGTGCAGTGTATGGAAAGATTGTAAGAATGAGGGAGAAAATACTGCAATACAGCGATACAAGCTTATGCCCGCGACTTCGCTTATGTATACGTAATCCACTGCATGTGCCAAGCGCGTTCTATGTTTATTTTATTTTTTTGTCATTTTATAATTATGTACGTCATGCAACAAATAAATAATTTTATTTATTTCTTCTCAATATTATCGGGGGGCAGAGTGAGAGGGCTTTATTGAAAATGTCCCTGCGGCATGTAAATATTGTTCTAAGCCTTACTAGTTTTCACAATGGATGATAAAGGGATTCGAAACTCAACAGGTTTCGCTATCAAATCAAATAGTGTGTTAGTAGACTTCTGCCTGAGGTGATCTTCACTGTCGTCACTCTTTTGACAGAGTGGTCGCGGTCGTCATGACAGGGGTAGTGGCAAGCTTTACAATTCGACGCCATTCCTCTCGAACTGTTGCTTGCCTCGTGCATTCGTGAAGTGGACCATGAGTGCATTTTCCTACGCATTGGCTGAGCTGATCAGCATGTGCTCTTATCTTTGCATTGAAATCGCGTTACGATCTCTCCATGGCCTGAGGTGATAGCTCATAGAATAAGTGAGCTGAAGTGGCAACGAGCCGGCTATAATTTATTAGCCGTAGAACCGATGACCGTTGGGTTAGACGTGTTCTTGAGTGGAGACCGCGAATCAGTAAATGTTATTTGAAATTCGGTAGAGCAACGTTCATCGCAAGAAATGTTAGCAATTGGATGAGAGTTGGCGAGAAATAAGTGCGATTGATGAGGCCTATGCCCAGAAGTGGACTGGTGTAGGCTGATGATGATGATTTGTTTAGCCTTTTCTCTGCAATGTCAGGGTACGAAAAGACTGTCGAAAAACACATTTCTATAGCATTGCGTAGATACATACAGTCGTGCTAGATACAAACTGGCTCGTATATTCGGATTCCGTCGTCCGAATTATGTTTTTTATAGTTCCGCCCGACGAAATATTCGCAAATGTTCTGCGTGTCCGAATTTTTGTTAGTTTTTTGAGCTAAATTCACGTGCTGCAATCCGGGCAGGCGGACAGTAATGGTTAGACCAGGAGGCAGGACACTGTTTGGGTCTATAAAAACAATATGGCGGCTGGTATTTCTTTTCACTATGGCACTGCAGTATCGCCATTTTCATGGCACCACTGCCCACCTGACTTCCACAACCTAGTTAGTTCTAGGTAATACAATACCAAGACCAGCTGTCAGACTTTCAGGCCACTGACTACCTGTAATTACTGTCGAAGATTTACAAATGACAGATGGGTCCAATCTAAAGTGCTTTAATGTAGTAGATCGTCACCCATCCACATACACCGCCTTGTCAAACGCAATTTACCGTAAAGATTGACCCATGGGATCGACCCATGTTATTATTCAGCCTAGATGATGTACACCTTTTTTTTGTAAGGTTGAAAATCATCAAATGAGTCCTCCCGCTCTGGGCAGAGCCATGTTCCTTCTTAGCCCTTTATGTCGGTATCTCGGCTGCGGTATCTCTTTCGAACAACCCGCAGCTCCGAAAAAATAATGACGTATACTTTAATCTGAAAGCGGCACCGATGACTAAAAAGTTGTGTGGTAATCGGATGTCTTGGTATGGGCAATTGGGCATGTGAAGGAAAAAGATAAAATGTCGTGAGGAAAGTTTTAGATTATGCATGTGGATGTGGTATAAGAGTTGTGGAAGACCAAAGAAACTATGAATGGACTGTTAGCTAGAAAGGAGGCGTTTGATGAAATGACGAGAAATAGAGAAGTATGATGAATATAGAAGAAGAGAGTTGCGTCAAGGACAACAGAACATTGATGTATGACTTAGTTTATACGCGGTATAAACGTAGTCGATATAAAAATATAAGCAAGGTTGTACCCACTTTGTTACAAACAAGGGTTAAAAAGGTTGCCAAATTCGGCTTTGTCATAATTAACTGTTAAACGTGCATACATTGTTCTGACACTTTATTTGTTGCTAAACAACTCGTTTGATTAATCGTTGGTTACTGTATTGTTAGCCTTATTAGGGAAAATCATGTTGGTTTATACCGTGTGGAGTTTCTTTTGCGGATCTTCATTAAGAGCGTTCACGTCTTTATTCTCTTGATTTTGTTTTGATTTATTTGGGGCGGTGCAACATGTCTTTTTCTTCCGTATGTCTCAAACTCTCAATTACTTTTGCTATGGAAATGCGTTCCTTGCGAAGTGCTTGGTGTTCTGATTGACAAATTGAAGAATGAGGAATAATCTTTAGAACGTTACGATTTAAAAGAAGATGTACCTACAGCCCGCGCCAAACTTTGTGTCCGAACTTGCGCATGGTAACAGTCGAGTGGGAATACGTAATCAACCAAATAATTTTCGTTTTCTAACATTTTTATTTAATACTTATTATATTATGGCCCTGCCCCCAATCTCTTGTGCGTCCCGCTAATACCTGATTTTGTGTTCTGCGCAATGCAAGAGTCTAGTTTCGGGACGGTCACAAAGATTGGCGCGAGCTGTACCTAGTGATATTTTTTTAAAAGAAGCTTAAATGGTTTGGTCATATGGACATGATGAGTGTAAGGCGACTAACAATGCAGATTTGAGTGGCCACGCCAGGGTGGGACGCCCCTTCGTTAGGGCTGCGGGTTGTTCACAAGAGAAACCGCGGCCTCGACATAAAGGGCTAAGAAGGAACGTAGGTGGTTTTTAGTCAGTAGAAGTCTGACACTCCCTTTCGCTCTGCCCAAGAGCGGGAGGGGTTATTTGACAAAAAAAAAGGCGACTGACAATGCAAATGGGAGCGGCAATGCTATGGTGGGTATGGTGGGTGGGTGGGTTCCCTAGAAAGATATAAACTGACGTTATTTTATACTAAAAACCACCCATGTTCCTTCTTAACTCTTGTGCCGAGGCCGCGATTTCTCTTTTGAACAATCGACAGCCCCGACGGGCAACCGCAGCCTCGACGGGCAAGAGGTGCGTGTCTTGGGTACGAACTTCGACCTATAACTTGAAAGTAAGAAAGAAGCCTTTTCTTTCCCAAATATCTGCACAAACCGGCAACAGTATTTTCACAAAGCGTAGTACAAACAGTCGTACGCAGTGTACATAGAGTTGTAATTTACGAGTCAGAAGTGCGTGAGACTATAATTCTTTATCGCACGTAGTACGTTATATTGATTGTTAATGTCTCTGAAAGATTAATTGCCATTTGTATTGCGTGTGTAAGCTTGGCTTTATTGAGTTCGATGGTAAGTCACTGTTGTCGGCAGGGCGATAATACATATTTAATGATTTATTGTGAATATTTATTATCATGATTTTGTGTAATTGAATTATTTGTCAGCGCAACTTTTGAGCTTTTAACTTTTGAGATTCCCGGGTCGGGCAAAGTAATATTGTGCTTTTCCATTACGAATTTATCTGTAACTAGCTGAACCCGCACATGCGTTGCAATGCGTTTTTCCTACCTACCTATCTAAATACTACCCTACCTACTACCCTACCTACCTACCTACAACCCCACCCTAAAAAAAAAAAAAGTATCAAAGAACCTTCTCCTGGTTCTTAGCTACCTCCCTACCAATTTTCAGCTAAATCCGTCCAGCCGTTTTCATGCCATGTCGTGACAACGGAAAACGGGTTTCATTTTTATATACATACTATCACTTTGCCCACGGCTTCGCCCGCGTGGATGTCGGTTCAACTACAAAAGTGAAGATTTTCCATACAAACTTTCATCCCCCTTTTCACCCCCTTAAAGGTTAAATTTCCAAAAACCCCTTCTTAGTGCTCCCCTACATTATAATAGGAAGCCGTGTGCAAAATTTCACAGTCCTAGCCCCAGTAGTTTCGGCTGTACGTTGATATGTCACCCAGTCAGTTCTCCTTTTATATATATAGATATTATATAATTATATAGAAGATATAGATATATAGATTAGGTATAGCTACGGAGTTATGTTCTATTAGGTACACCTCTGCCTAATCCTTCGGAGATTACAGGTGTGATATTATTATGTTTGTACGTTGGTTTGTGGTCACAAACGCGACTGTTAAACCTGTGATCCTGGGTATGATTCCCAGGATGTGCTAATGGATGATTTTTTTTCAATGGAAATGGTATGTTTTAAGTTGGATTTGCCACTATCTGTTTTTTGACAGCCAATTTTTAAAAACTTACATTAATAGACGTTCAAAATCAAATTTTATTTCCCTTAAACATCGAAAAAAGGTGTACTCGTTCAAAAATTAAGCCCTAAGATTTCTACCTAAAACCTAAAGTGAAATTAAAATAACGGCTACCTACCAATATAAAATAACGTAATAGAGGAAACTCCGAGCAAAGTTTTCCCATTTATTTCTCTCACTGGACTTTTGGGTTGCCACAATAAAAATTATGTTTTTAATTTATTGTAGAACCACCTGCTGCTATAGGAACAAAAATAGCATTTTATGTCTTTTATTTTAACTGTAACACTAAAGTAATTCTAGTTCTTATTTCCTTTATTTGTAAAATAAATATTAGAACTATTTATATAGTTTAGGTACCTGGGTTTTATAGTACACTAGCTGATGCCCGCGGCTTTGCCTGCGTGGCTGTCGGAGCTTGACAGATTATATAAGATAAAGATATAAGACAATTGCCATTGTCTTGGTGAAAGGAATAAAAAACTTGGGTAAATAACAAGAGGTAATAATGTCGACTTGTACAGTACCAACTCCAAATCGGTCTGTCAATATAAAAAAACAGTTAATTTTAATCGCACCCGGCCGTGCGTGTATGACCAGATGTATAAATTTGGACGAGGCTAAAGGGGTATGTAAAGCCTGATGTTGGCCGAGCTTAGACCAACGCGAGCCTAGACAAATTGACACAAGGCAAGCGCTATACTGTCTAGAAGTTCGGCAAGTTTGAAGGAAGCCAATGCATAGCGCTCGGACAAACATGTGAACACATTATACAGTCGTAGTAGACGTATGTAGACGGTACATTTGCCTTGTCTTGCTATCGCTCGGTGTCACTCACTCGCCTAGTTGGTCGAGTGAAGACGAGCGCCAACGTGATAGACCTCATTTGGCGTAGCTTGTCATAACTTGCAGTCGCTCGCGATCACTTGCCTCACTTCGGAGCGGTGTCGGTTTTTCTGTACAAATCAAAGGCACTCGCGCACGCTCGGCCAATGGTGTTCACATGTTTGTCCGAGCGCTATGCATTGGCTTCCTTCAAACTTGCCGAACGTCTAGACAGTAGCGCTTGCCTTGTGTCAATTTTGTCTAGCCTCGCGTTGGTCTAAGTTCGGCCAACATGTATTGCAGGCTTAAGAATCGTAGCAGGTGGCGTTCTGTGGTTTCTGCCTACCCCCATGGGAAAAGGGCGTGAGTTTACGTATGTATGTAATTACAAATCAAATCTGACATTATTATTATTATTGCACTGTAGTGGTTGCTTGGACTATCTCGGTGTTCGTGTGGTCCATATCTGGGTTTGATTCTCGGGTTAGACAAAGTGTTGTTTGGTTTTTCATCAGGAATTATCTCTGAAACAGCCAAGTAGTCTGAATCTGTGGTCGGTTGATGGCAATAAGCTCGACCCCTATTACATAAGACTTAAACATAACTAGCGAAATGTGGGGGGTACCTGTATGGTATACTTCTGCCTCTGCTTTCTGGGGATTGCAGGTCGTGATGTTATTTCAGATAAAACTTGACATTATTATTCATCATCATCATCATCAGCCTATAATTGTTCCCACTGCAGGGACTCAGGCCTCCTCTCTAGGAGAGGGATGGGCTATAATCCACCACGCGGGCCCAGTGCGGATTGGCAGATGTCACATGTCTTCGAATTTTTTGGTTCTAAGACATGCCGGTTTCCTCACGATGTTTTCCTTCACCATTTTGAGAGCAGCGGTGATGAAATAAATTACACAAAGTAATGCGCCTGCCTGGGTTCGAACCCACGACCTACTGTTCGTAAGTCGGGGCCGACACCACTGGGCCACCGCTGCTGACATTATTATTGTAGTAGTTAAATTGCCACTTGAAATACTAAGTGCTTGGCCAGACTGGCAGCGCGGCGCGGGGAGCGGCGCGGGTGCGGGAACGCGCGCGATTTGCCTGTCCGCACTGGACCGCGATTTCGTTCCGGGCGTTGTCGCGTTCAACTGTTTGTCCAGTGTTTGTCAAAATATAATATGGATGACGAAGACTTGTTTTTATTGGAAAATTCTTACTTTCAATGGCAAATGCTAAAAGTGAAAAATGGAGTTAATAAAATTAATTTAACCAGAGAAAATGAAGGAGAATTTTACACACTGTATGAAAGATTGCGAGAGCAACCTCGAAAGTTTTTTGAATATAGGATACGTTTGACGACATATTACAAGATATAGAAAATTATATTATAAAAAAAAATTACAACTTTCGCCGAAGCAAAAAAAAAGCAAAAAAATTTTTGGTAAGAATTTTAAAATTCGGTTATTTTAATTAATTGGATACTTCTTTAAATAATTATAAATAATTGGATTAATTTCTTAAGCTTTAACTTATCAAAGTTAAAGCTAAATAAATAAATCCAATTTATCTGGTTATCTGGCGCAGACTAAAGTTTGAGATACGCCGCTCCCGCGCGGTTTATCGCTTGCCGCCCCGCGCACTCACTGCGGCCACTTGTATGAACGAGCTATGGCACGAGTTGCCCGCGCGCTCCCCGCGGAATGTAGCCCGCGCCGCTTCCCGCGCCCGCGTGCCCACTATGGACACTCCAATGAAGTTCCATACGTTTAAGTTTGTCGCGCCGCGCCCGCCCCGCGCCCGCGTTTGCAGTCTGGCCAAGCACTAAACTTGAATGTTTGTTTTTTCAATTTTGAAAGCAAATAATAAAATTGAATTTTCTCAACGTAGGTGTACACGTATTCTTGGCAACTATACATTGGACATAGAACTATAAAAAATGGAGGAGATAAATAAATTATTTGTCTGAATGATCAACCGAAGTTTTAGGCAGGGGCGTGCAGTACACCTTAATTTTGTCAGTGATGTTTATTTTCTTGTAATAGAGTAGTTGACAAAAAAAAATTGTCAGAGAGATAGATAAAAAAAAATTGGACACATATTTTTTTCTTTTTTCACGTAAACAAAAATGTAGACGATACAGTGCTTCGAAAAGTTAATTACATTTATTACCAGAAAGTGACATCACAAGCAACCACCATGATCTTTGACACGTTTTAGTTTCGTAATTTTTTATTAATTTGATAAAACAAATTATCCAATATTTTTCGATAATCTAACATACGGACTTTACTCGTAACAGAATCATGTTTTTTTTGTCAGGAAACAATTCCGTATGTACAGTAAAAACCTTTTTCAGAAAATAACTAAATACACGACAGTCAAAGTGCTCCAAATGCAGCCACGACCAACGGATTTCCAAGACACGGAGAAAGCAGCTCGGTATGTAATGGATAGCCACCAACCTAAGCAAGCCCGGCCTAACCCAAAAATGCCACATCAACCTTTCCTCATAGTCCTGGTCCCTATCGGCCAACCCGTCACTTGGTGGTGAGATATATAGCTCTATTTGACATTCGTTCTATGATTTATGGTCTTATACGAGGACCCTCAGATATGGAAAGGTGACCAATAGCCTGAAAAGATGTATCGCAGTCTTGTGTATAGTACTCATAAATATTGGATGGTTTAGGACCTTTTTCTTTGAGGAAACTATGGTTTTGAACTATTGGTTGTTTTGCTTTGGTTGTGGTTCAGGTAATAATAATTCTATCTCGGTTTATGGATAAGGGGCTCTCCTGGTAGAATGCCATTTAATTTTGACCCTAGATTAGGCTGAAAATAAATAGTCAAACCAACGTTGTTCTCTTCAAAAAACACGATGCCGCAATTAGGTATAACAAAAAATTGTAATTTTATTCGCGCTTTGATGCAAATATATAATTACAATTTTATAACATTTCCTTCAACTGTTTCCTTCCTTTACATTTTAATTAACTAGTCCAGATGATGCCTACTTTAATAGTATTTTGTACTTTCCAGAATTTGGAAGCACATTAAAAACACCTTCATCATCTTCATTATCACTCTCGTGCCATTATCACAATACGGTAGCTGACTGACTAAAAAAAATATGATTCTGTTTAGTCTGTCTGTTAGATTATTGAAAAATATTAGATACTTACGTGTTTTTTGTTTTATCAAACTAATAAAAATTGACGAAAATAAAACTTTTCAAAGATTGTGAGTGGGGGATGACGTCACAGTCTTGTAAAAAATGTACCAAACTGTGACGTTGTGCGACTTTTTGAAGCACTGTATCGTCTTCATTAATTTATTGTTTACGTAAAAAATGAAAAAATACGTGTCCAATATTTTTTGGAAATCTAAGTTAGATTTTTTTTGGTCAACTATCCTGGTGCAACATGCCTCCTTACATAGTTCTCTTTTACTCGTTATCTCAGCAGTCACCTCCTTTCCTGCCATATCATCCTTCACACAGTCCATCCATCGTTTCTTTGGTCTTCATGTGAATCTACTCTTATCCACATTCATACTGAACATGTTCTTAACTAAGTTTATTATAAACCTCCGTGCGATCTATATTAAAATATGTAGTTATGCATTTTATAGGAAACAGCTGTTTTTTTAATAACCGATTAAAAGTTTCTATTTTTGGGGGCTCAAAATGAAGAACTGAATTCGAGGTACCTAACCGTATTCGCATCACGTAATGTGGTTATTTATACTTAGTTGATTAACATTGTTCTCCTAAGGAAATAAAAATAATTACCTTTAATTTTTGAATGCGAGGAATTTCCTGTTTTACCCATTTGGGCTTATCAGTGAGTCGCTGTAGTTACCAATATCTCAAATATTTTATTTTAATACACCACGAGCATTAGCCAAGAGTGAACATAAATTGACTATACTTGTATTAGAAACGTTGTCTGTATTAAAAATGTATAGAAAGCAGTGTGTGTTGGCATTGATAACTCTGTACGCGGGATTGGCCCACACCTTCTCCTGGGGTGAGTACATAAATCTTTTTTGGTGTCTATTCTTGCTTAGTCTTTTCGTTGGGTCGTTCGTCGTTTCGCACCCCGAGCGGTTCGGACCGCAGTGTGAAACGCAGAAGAGCTCTGAAGAATGGGCTGTTTCGGACTGCGGTGTGAATCGACCATAGGAGAATTTGAATGGGTTTATTCGAACCGCGAATGAAACATAAAGTTTTCTTAGTAATAATGCGTAAAGTACAGTCAGGCACAAAATTAAAGAGCGATATAAGTTCTACGATATAAGGGTGTTACAAATTCGTAAAACCAGCGGGACTCAAGTTTCTCATTCGTTCTATCACACAGTTTAGGGAATAACTACAGCAAGAAGAACCAAGAAGAAGAACGTTTTACGCTCCAAGAACCGCCGTGGTGCGAAACAGCCCATTCTTAAGGCCATGTGTTCCCGGTTTTGCCTGTTTTAGAATTCACTTTTGGTAGGCAAATTATAACATTTTGAATCTGAAATAAATATATAATATTTAGGATACATTCTTTCTCTTTACCATGTACCCGTTCAAAACGCGATGCAATACAATTTTCTCGATAGAAAAAAATACTGAAGTAACTTCGATTTGTAATTTTTTTTACAAGTAAATTACATTTTAAAGGAGTTCTATAAACCACCATATTTTACAAAAAATATCAATTTATAGGTAGGTAATTCATTTTAGAATCGATTCTACCCGATCGTTTTTTCATTGAATTTATAATTTTTTTTAACGATTATTTCAAGTAAATTTCGATCCACGCGTCGCTTCTCACTCTTCTCAGTGTCCCGCGGGACGTTACCGAGCCTATTTCGCTTGGTCTACCCCCGCGGTCCGAACCGCTCGTGGTGCGAAACGACGAACGACCCTTTTCGTTAAGCCGCTGGTCCCCGCTGTCAATTGTAGATCTTTGGTAGTAGTAACAGGTAGTCAGTTGGCCGAAAGTCTGGCAACCAGTTTTGTTCATATTTGGAAATTATCCGGAACAAACAGACAGACAGACATTTTTATGGGTGCTAATTAAACCGGCTTCTTTTTAATAGCATTATTTGCATCTAAAAATCTAACTTGCCTTCTAAATTACTAAGTCAGCCACAATTAACGAGCATCTAAATAATACTATCTTAGCCACAAGTTATCTTTTTTAAAGCCACTCTAAATACAACTCAGCATCGTGATTATTTTTTAGCATCTAAATTTGTAACATGAATTCAAACAGTAAACTTCTAAAATATTAATATATGGCATCAAAAAAATATTCAATTAGCTTCTAATTTATTAACTTAGTACGTTTAAATTATAACTCATGCCACATTAACTGAGCATCAAAATTTAATTAAAATTGTCATCAAATATTATATTATAGCCACTAATAGTATGTATAAACTGCTGTCGTGTCATCGAAAGGCTTAAATATAGAAGTTCAGAGTACTTAATGACCTAAATATTGAAGTTCAGAGTATCGAATGTCCTAAAGATCGATTTTATTTACATGTTGTGCTACAAAAGTTATCGACAGAATCGCTTCAGAACTTCATTTTTATCGGAAAACTAGACAATAAATTGTGAAAACATTTCTGCAAGCAACTCGGAAGTAGCGCTCGCCGGCCGCTGCCGCGGCACCGCTCGCTTCGCTCGCTCGGCTCGCGCGCGTTTTGTCACAGTTTTAACCTAACCTAACCTATTTCCCTCAGTTTACAATAACGAATCATACAATCTGCCTGTGACTAGTCAATTAGACAATGGTAAAAACATTTCTGTAACTAATAGGTATTTTTAACGTAAATATATTAATCTAAAGTGTATCAAAAGTTGACATTTCATGGCGCTCTCTGATTGGTGCAAATGGCCGGTCGCTGTCGTCTCGCGCGCTCGCGCCAAATCTTTCTGTTGCTATTTTCACGATAAAAGAATGTGATGTATTATTTTACATGCGAAGTTATAATAAATGATGTTGACTACGGTCGCTTCATTTATATTTTTTTGAGGGCCTTGTATTGAAGCTGTAAAATGTAAAATGGTGGTGAGATATAAATTCCGTGGCTGAGTTAGTAAATTAGGTGCCTATGTATAAATAACAAGGACAAGTTAATATAAATGTTGATCGTCACTTGATGCTTTCTATAGAATATTTAGTGGGCGTTGTAAAGAAGACGAATTAGTATATTAGAGGCTATATAATTTTCCCGTGGCTTAGTTATAAAATTAGAAGTTTGATCCTGTGGCCAATTAAAAAAACTGAGGCTCGTTTAATTATTTCTCCATTTTTATTAAGTGGTTTTGTTATAAAAAAGTACCACACTTACTTATCAGTGAAAAGCTGTTATTTTTATATTAGGATCAAACATTTAAATTTTTTTTACTTGTCTAGATTTCAAAAATGTTATTCCTATGTTTCAGACTTTGTCGTATCCAGAAATTATCGACTTGAATTTTATTACGAAGGAACATTATCGTACTCAGAGTCATATTCTGAATCGGATATTTTAATAGATTGGTTGACTTACGACCCATCTCAGAACAGGGTGCTATTTTCCAAAAAAACCTATGATGGAAAATGTATTTATGCTTTTGACATAGCAACCAAAAAAACTGAACTTTTGATTAATAGTTACCCATGTCAAGATATGAGTTCTGACACCTACGTATATGATCCTGCCACGGATTTGTTATTTGGGGCTATTGAGCAACCTGCTGTGTACTCATTCCTCATAAAATCTGGATCTATCAATGAAGGAGACGGAAATCTAGTGACGAATTCTATATACAACATCATTGATGCGCAACCATTCAAATTTGCCGTGGAAAGCTGTGGAGGGTAAGTCATATCTTTCATTCAGTTTTTACCCGACTGCGGCGAAGCCCAAAAGGAGGGTTATGTGTTTAATTAAAACTCTAGTTCGAACTCAACCTTAACAACAAAACTTATTTTTCGAATTCATGTGCGTATTGTATTTATCACATAATCCGGTTAAACGCATGCCTGAGAGATACTTTGGAAAAATCTTTTGGATCGTCACTTGTTAGTAAGTTAGTTGGCCGCTTCCTGAAGAATCCTTTTACCCCCTATATTATCAAAATAACTTCAGTATGTAAAAAGTAATTATCTACTCAGTAATGTAGATGTTCATATTGAAAAATTACTGTTATTTACTTTCAGGTATTTATACTGGACCACAAACAATGAAACTAACAGAATAGAACGAGCTCGATTTGATGGATCTGACAGAGAAATCATAATAGAGGGCGGTAATATATACGGAGACGCCTTAACCATTGACTCCCTAAGTCAGAAAATGTACTTTTGTGAATATGATTACAATTATTATCAGAATGTCGAATTTATTCTAGTTAGGGCAGACTTGAATGGAAAGAACCGAAAAACAATTTACAAAGAAATACATAACGATCCACCACAACAATTAATCGTATCAAAAGATTTCATTTACTGGACAGTCGACAGAATGAACATTTGGCAACTGCCGAAGAACCCGAACGCCACAAATGAGAAACCGAAACAATCTTTAATTGATACTTTACCACGTTCTATTCACTATATAGCTGCTAATTATAAACTAGAAGAACAAACACAAGGAATTCCACTTTGCAAAGCTCTGAAGAATGTTTTATCCATTAATCCAGCGACCGAAGTCACCATTAATGTACTCGCATCTACGGAAGATAAAAACCTGCTTCCTGCTAATGAAACGAAAGTTAGCGGAGAATCTCTGGTTAGTGAGAGATGCGATGTCTGTCAAAACTACTGTTTCCAAGGACACTGTAGTACTAATACTGAGGGACAACCTACATGCAGGTAAATACTAATGAGAAATAATTAATCGAGCCACAGTTTTTTTAATTGGCCACAGGATCAAACTTCTAATTTTATAACTAAGCCACGGAAAAATTATATAGCCTCTACAAGATACTAATTTTCAACTAATTTTAAAAAATCAAAAATAATAATTTCTTTACAGACTAGTTATAAAGCTACGTCCAGATGATGTAGCATGTTGTATAACTTTGTTTTTATAACACGTCTATAATATTATGTTACATTGTTTTTCAACATTGCAACATATTATGACATTGCCGTTTCTCTCGAGTACATGTGTACACATAAGTTATATAACATTTGTAACATGTTATTCTAACATTCAGAACAACGTTATAAAAAACCGGCATGTCTTAGAACCAAAAACTCGAAGACCTGTGTCCCAGCCACAGCAGTGTGAACATTATAGACTGACTAGCTGTTGCCAGCGGTTTCGCCCGCTACAACTCGAAAATTATCCCACGGGAAGATAAAATCGGGATAATAACTATTTCATGTGATAATCCAGGTTCTATACTATCTGTGTACCAAATTTTATTCAAATCCGTTCAGTAGTTTTTGCGTGAAAGAGTAACAACATCCATCCATCCTACAAACTTTCGCCTTTATAATATTAGTGTGATGTGATATAAGTAGGATGATGATGATGATGAGTGGTCATTTTTCCCCATTAGCCCTTTTTTTTGGTGGCTGGAAAATCATCAAATAACCCCTCCCGCTTTTGGGCAGAGCGAAAGGACGTTTTAGACTTCTACTGACTAAAAACCACCCATGTTGCTTCTTAGCCCTTTATGTCGAGGCCGCAGTTTCTCTTGTAAACAACCCGCAGCCCCGATGGGCCCCATTGGTCATTACAATAATAAAAATAAAACTTATTTCAGATGTTCTTGGGGCTACTCAGGGCAAAGATGTGAAGTGAATGTATGCCGTGCGCATTGTTTAAACTACGGAATCTGTTTGCTGAACGGGAAAGGTGAACCAGCATGTCGATGCACACAGGGTTATGAAGGTGACAGATGTGAAGTCCCCGATTCTAAGCCAAAATGCCTCCAGGATTTGGTTACAAAAACAACTTCAATGCTGAAAGAGATTCTAAATGCAGGTAATTTGAAATATTTAAAGCCTTTCTTAAAAATAGGAAAAAGTTATGTATTCCATTAGTTTTTATTATTCATGTGTGTGGACTGCCTCGACCGTCTTTTCATCTTTCTAAAACAGTTTTTATAATCCGTCAAGTCCATGTTTTGTCTTTTATGAAAGAAAACGTTGCCCCACCCTAGTAATTCACACAAACACCCAAACCCGGAACAACAGAACTGTAGGCCATACATATATTTGTTCCGTGTGGGAGAGAGGAGGCCTGAATTCCAGCAGTGGGCAGGGTCCAGGCAAGAACCTGCCTGACCCTGCCTCGGGACTTTGCCAAGGGGATTGTTAGTAGTTCAAGCCAAAATTCAGTATTTCAGCATATGATTTCAACCTAACTACTAAGTAAAGAGTACTTAGTGTAGTTGAGAGCAGTGGTAGCCCAGTGGTGGTGTAATTTATTTCATCACCACTGCTCTCAAAACGGTGAAGGAAAATATCGTGAGGAAACCGGCATGTCTTAGAACCAAAAAAATCGAAGACATGTGTCATCTACCAATCCGAACTGGGCCCGCGTGGTGGATTACAGCTCATCCTTCTCCTAGAGAGGAGGCCTGAGTCCCTGCAGTGGGAACATTATAGCCTGATGATGATGATGACTTAGTATGTCTCGGTCAACAGTTGAGAAGCAAGAGGTAGTCCTCGACCAAAACGCTGCTGGTGGACATAATGATGCCAGGCTAAGGGAAATTGGTGGCCAAGTGGAACAGCTCAGCGTAGTGACCTTCATTATTCTGGGAATAATTGGACTCGTAGCGGTTTACATCGGCGTGCGACTGTACAGGAACTGCCACCGTACTTGGATCCAGCAAGAAATGGGAATAATTACCATGCAGAGGATAAAGTCATCCATCAGAGGGCGCACTGAAAGTACCTAACATATTTAAATAAGAATCCAGAAAGTTTTGTGTTTTTTACCATCTTTAATATCAGTGAGTGATCATATTTAGGGTGCGAGGCAGCTCCAACAGCATCCTAAAAATGATCTCTGGCCGACTGGATTGCGCGATCGTTAACTGGTGCTGTAAAATTTCTGCTGGACCTGTAGCTTAGATGTGCCTTATTGTTATGTTAATGTCATGTTTTTCGTGTCTTCTTTTCTGTTTAATTTGCGTGCTTCGGAAGGCACGTATAAGCCGATGGTCCCGTTCGCCAAATGGCGGTCTTCAAACCATGTCAGAGGCCATTGGGGCGGTTTAGAAACTCTGACACTAGGATGCGTGGGGTCGTCAGACCTTACTGCCCACACGATATGAAGAAGAATTGTTTCATAGACATTTATATTTGAACACGATTCATGTAAGATTCAGGGTGTACCTTAATTTTCTGAGTGCATTCCCCAATAATAAACTTTCATGTTTTCTGTATATATTCCTAATTTTTTAGTATAAAGTTTGTATAGTTTAAGTGTGGAACAATAATTGTCCTCTTTTTAAATGGGTGTTGATAGCTGCGACACAGTCATAAACTTTTGTAACTATCATCGTTTTCTTTGTAATTGTGCCAACTGTTTAAGTTCCAAATAAAACCTTTTATTTTACTTTATTTTCTTTACATGTCACGTCAGTTACTGAGGGCAAAGAAGAAGAGTCGTGTGCTTCAACTCTTCCTTGAAGACACATTGCATGTTTGGAATCAGCACGACATATGAAGAAGTCACGGCGAAGCTCATCATCATAATCATTTCAGCCGAAAGACGTCCATATAGGTCTCTCCTAAGTGTCATCACATTGTCCGGTCCCGTGCGTCTCGCATTCAGCAGATCACCACAACCTTCACCAGGTCATCGGTCTACATAGTGGGCAATTATGTCTCCCGGTTCGCAGTCGCCACTCCAGAAATTTTCGGCCCCAGGTGCCATTCGTTACGCGAGTAAAGTGCCCTGCCCACTGCTACTTAAGTTTGGCAATTCTTAGGGTTACGATGGCAAATTTGGTCCTCTGGCGGATGTCTTCATTTCTGATACGAAACTCCGAGCATAGCCCTATCCATTGCCCATTGGGTGACTTTAAGCTTTGAAGCTTTGTTAAACAAATTCAAACAAGTTTGTTTAGCGACAAGGTTCCATAAAATTACCGGAAAAAAATATAATTCATGTTTCATCAACCCACTTGCTGTCTATTTAAAGTTTTGAACCAACCGTAAATGTTATTTTTACAAGCTTTTATTTACTTTTACCTGTTCCAGTTTCTATTGGCCATTTTTTCTTTCGGCACTTTCGGTTAAATATGAGTATAATGGTCGAATCATTCGATTGGTTAAGCATTCACTAGATGTATAGTTGTGTTAGCATCACTACTGCTCTCTAAAGGGGAAAAAATTCGAAGACATGTGACATAGATCTACCAAGCCGCACTGGACACGCGTGGTGGATTAAAGGCTGATGATGATGATATATACGCACAGGGACAATACCATGACAATACTTAAATACAAAATAAAAATAAATAAATAAAAATAAAAAATGTTTATTGCTTCATCTTAAATAACTTAAGCTAGTTACAATTGGGAGAATCCAATTAAGCAAATAGTATGCTTGTTTTAGGATGCTCCACCCTTCCCCAGGTTTTGTAATAATAACAATACAGCAACGGAATAACAACAAAATAATAACAAAAAATACTATTTTAGAAAAATATCCATTACGAAATAATGTCTAGAAAAGTGGTGACTGCTAAAATGACGAGTAATAGACAAGAAATATGGAAGAAGAAGACATGCTGTACCGATCCAATTTTTTTTTTAGCCCTTTTTCAGATATATCTATTTTTTTTTCTTTAGATTTTTTTTAATTTTTATTCATTTTTATTTCTTTTTTTTTTTGTTTATTTAATCTGTGTGCCCCTTGGCATAGGCCTCCTCCAACACTCTCCAATCTTCTCTCTCCCGCGCCAGTTTTTCCAGCTGTTTTAACAACATCGTCTTCCCATCTTCTGAATGGTTTCCCCTTTTTCCTCTTTACCTCCACCGATCCAAAATAAATTGATATAATTTGCAGAAAAATGATGATTCGGAATATCCATTACCATATAAGTTTTTAAACTGACATGGTCACTGACATTACTATTAATACTGTAAACGGGATATTTACCATGTTTAATATCCCGTTTACAGTATTAATAGTATCCATTACCATGTTAATTCTACAGTTCCGTTGCTGTATTGTTTTGTATCAACCTAGTTTTGTCCAGTGTTAAATGATAGAAATGAAAAACAAGACAGATGAAACCACTGAAATATTTATAACAGTTTACTTATTTAAATTTTGTTTTATTTTACATAACATTACGCCTGTAAGTAATCCCCGAAGGGTTATGGCAGAGGTGTAACCATTAGTACACCTACATTTCACAAGTTATGTTTGTCCTATTGCCATCAACCGGCCATAAATCCAGGCTCCGTGGCTGCTATTGAGAAATGCCTGATCGAAAAAACCCAATATTACTTTGCTCGAACTGGGAATCGAACGCAGTACGTCAGGACCGGGACCCATGCTCAGCACCACTAAACCAACGAAACAGTCCCCAATCTTCTTTACTTTTACTCTCCCTTACGATTAACTAAAAAGTTATATTTTCTACAACGCCAAACTTATGTCAAAGAGATTTAGAGTATTTTACATTAAAACTTCTTTAGTCACGGGTCTTTCAACACTCAAATCCAATTCAACCAATTCAATATTTTCCTTTAATCTCGTCCAACAATATAAGACAGAAAACTCGTCCAAAATTATAATCAAGCAAGCATTGTCGAAGTTTAAAACATTTAATGTAATTATGCCTTCTACAATCAAAGTTAGTTTTCGAGACATTGTTTGTGATCCAATGGAGGGCCTTCAAGATGCTTTTAATCAAGTCTGATAACCCTGATAACTATTGCTTTGATGTTCTGCAGAACGTAGTACGTGGCAATTTTTGGAAGGTATTTTACTCGACTGTGAATGCTGGTGGAGAGCAGCGGTGGCCCAGTGGTGGCGGCCCCGACTTACGAACAGTAGGTCGTGGGTTCGAACCCCGGCAGGCGCATTACTTTGTGTAATTTATTTCATCACCGTTGCTCTCAAAACGGTGAAGGAAAACATCGTGAGGAAACCGGCATGTCTTAGAACCAAAAAATTCGAAGACATGTGACATCTACCAATCCGCACTGGGCCCGCGTGGTAGATTATAGCCCATCCCCTCAAAGTGAGGAGGCCTGAATTCCTGCAGTGGGAACATTAATAGGCTGATGATGATGATGATGATGTGAACGATGATTGATTGATTTGTCAATTGCTACAGGCAATGCACCTTTTTGTCTACGTTTTATAAGTGCCCATGTAGGCCTATATGAAATAAAATATTTTGATTTTTATTTTGAATGAAAGACTATCAAGAAAATTCACTGAATTTACTTAAAAAAAACCATTAAAAAATACATTGCCCTACACTAATTTATAGCGATATTCACGATACCTAGTTATATAAAAACGCATTTTATCAATAACAATTTCGTTTGGTTGTCATTTAATGGGATAAGCCCGCCATACTATTCCCAAAACCACTGTAATTCCTGTAAGCCAGAAACAACAGTGGCGACCACGAGAAAAGCGCCGAGACAAATTGTGTCATTTGCCAAAAAAATAATAAAGAGGATAGGTTCAGGCCACACTCAAACATTCTCACAACGTATTAAAATAAAGTATTTTTAGAATTTCCTAACAAATATACACCAAATGGACCGATAGCTTGCTAAAGGTTGCGGGGATCTACTGGCAAATGTGACGATACTTGGGGGAGGCCTACATTCAGCAATGGACGTCTTTCGGCTGAAATGATGATGATGATACGCCAAAATTATCTTAAACCTATTAACGGTTATTAAACTCTTAATATTGAAGTATTTCCAGTAGTTTCATTTACGGTGCTGCTTAATTAAGTAACAATTACCTTAACAATACTTAAACTTTAAAGGAATCTTTGACCGAAAACACTTGACCAGTTTACAACAGCCCTGTTTACAATTATATAAAATTAGAACACTGAGAAACCTAGTTCTCCTCTTGACCGCAAAACTTGTCAGTTAAAATTGTCGGCCTTCAACGGCGTATTCTAGTTACAATTAGTTAAATCAAATTAGAATAAAGTTTATTATCTGAGAAAGTTACTTTTGTGAATATCTTTGGTTCATTGCTAATTCACCAAATTTCTTACAACTATCATAGTTCCTAAGTACTTAAGGCGGGGTTGCAGTAATTTTAAGATTTTTGAACCTATAAAAATCGAACTAAATACGAGTTTTTTAATAAATAAAAATCATTACATAAAAATTGAACATACTCTCTAGTAAATCGTAAAGATAGAAACGCGATTTAGAATGATCGGCTCGATACTTTTTTTTATCTAACATGACTCTAAATCACAATTTCAAACGTGTACTGCTAAGACATTTCATCATGAATTTATATGAAAGTTATATCAGTAGATAGAACTTTTTATTTTGAAGTAAATGGTGAAAACAGATTGTATAATTTCTTTATAGTTTTTCTCCAAGAAGCAAAAAACAGTCAAAATTTAGGCATTATATCGCTCGCGCGGCAGGGCGGGGGGCGAGGTCGTGCGTACATAAAAACAAAGTACTGCAACCTCGCCTTAATCACTAACCAATAAAGACCTTGTTCATCATTCTCTTGCCTATATCCCAATTTATTTGGGGTCCAAGGTGTTATCTAAGATAGAGACCCATCATAATAACAGCCTGGAATCATCCTCTACCTTATAAGCTTCCCCTTTTTTCCACCATACTTCCCGGTTCGTTCGTGCGTTCCTTATCCATGTGTTTCCCGTGACTTTGACGATATCGTCAATTCAACGAGCTTGAGTACGGCCCTGGGTGCTTACTCTGGAATATAATTTCGATAGATCGACATTGGTCAAACGTCAGTTGGTTGAGTTAAACGTCAGGGATTGGCTAGACTCAGTGAGTCCAGCCAATGCCTGACGTTTGACTGACAATTCCAATGTCGATCTATCGGAATTATATTCGAGAGTAAGCACACTGGTGTCTTTGGCCCAACCAGAATCCATGGGCAGCATAAATACCAGGACCATAACACTCTGATACCGGGTTAGACACAAACCACACTATAACGAAAGAAAGACCGCAGCTGTGGGTAACAGTTGAAAGAAATAATATTTAAAAAATAAATGTCAAGAACGGTTCGCGACGCATTCGCTGAGCGTCCGCTCGGCCACGCATCCGCTTCCAAACCGCTAGTGTGATAAGGCCCTAAGAACCAAAAAATCGAAGGCATGTGACCTCATGTGACATGGGAAAACATCGTGAGGATGACGAAAAATTCGAATACATATTGTGACAAAAACTACCAACCCACACTGGGCCCGCGTGGTGGATTATAGTTATAGCCCATCCCTCTACTAGAGGAGGCCTAAATTCCAGCAGTGGGAATATTACTGGGGTGTAATATTATGCTTTTAAGCTAAATGTATTTTGGTTTTGATAGAATTATGTTCAGTACGTTTTATGGTTTTATTAATATCTTGCCAAAAATATAAAACCTCATTGCTCCAAAATAGAATTTAACTCTCTCAATACGATCGGCATAAAAATATAAACGAAGACATTGCTATAAAAAGAAGAATATTAATGTCATTGGAGATGTCAATAATACAAAATTTTCATATGTGATCCTAAGTAATTACAGAATATAAACTTGAACCAACGAAAATCTAGCGTACCTACAGCTGTTTTGGAAAATGATTTGAGATCCGTGAATTTTTGGTTAGTACTTCAAATTTTATTTCCATCTTCGTCCATAACTTCACTTATTGTCAAAATACCGTGGGTGTGGGACACCTGTCCCATTGTCGGCGAAAAGCGATTGGCAATAGGCAGAGGCGTGCTTAGGGACCAACAATACGGCAAGTCCTTATGGCAAGGAGACTGTTTAAAAACCCTAACATCATGGAGAGTAGTAGGTTAAAATAAGGTCCGGCTTTTAGGCTTATAGAAAACTACTCAAACTCCGCCACTAGCTACAGGCTATTTTCTGTCAGGAAACGTGGAAAGGATTATAGGTACCGTGTCAATAAAGATTCATATTAGAGCAATATAATATTACCTATCTTATTTTCCGATTATTAAACCGTGTGGTCCCTGCGACCATTATCTGCTGATGATAATGATGAAACTGTGTGGCAATGAGTAGGTTTAGTATGTACTGTGGCCGTATTTATGGTGTAAACGGACCTTTCACGAAGCCGGCAAGCAAGCCACTTACATATAAGCGTGATGAGGTGCACACATTGCTTATAGTCCACTGCGACCCGCCTAAAGCAGGCGCTGATTTTTATATTGTGTCGGAACGCACTCAAATGTGCACTAGTCTTTGCACTAGGTCACAATGTAGGTACTTACGTCAATTGGTTTCTTTATTATTATTAGCCTGTACTGTCCCACTGCAGGGCAAAGGCCTCCCTTCCCTCCTTCCACTTTTCGCGATCTAGTGCGATGGTAGGCCAATCCTTTGAGAAGGAATCCAGCTCATCCCGCCATCTCCTTCTGGGCCTGCCGCGTTGTCGTTTCCTGCTGGTTGGTGTCCACTGAGTGGTAATTTTTGCCCATTGCTCCTCCGACATGCGGCAGATGTGACCAGCCCAGTTCCATTTCAACCCAGCAGCTGTATTGCCAGCATCGGCTATTTGGGTTTTCGAGCGAAGTATAGTGTTTCTGATGCGGTCCGTGAGGTTTCTTAGCTGTGGTTATTACGAAAAAAAGCTTTTTGGTAATTTTAATGTTTATCTAAAAACTCCCTAAATCGATTAGTTGATTACTTGAGTTTTTAACCATTATACTATAACACATGTGAAGTTGCAGAACGTCGACTGGCTTGATGACACGTTCTACATTATATTCTTAGTTAGTTATTGGTCGCAAATACAAATTGCGAACCTCGTGTCCACCCATACTATTATTAAAAATATGTTCAATATACTCATGTGATTTAAGTACATATTTCACAATTCATACAATTAATGCTATATTTGAACTGCTTACTTTCCGGGTTAATATTTTTATTAGTTGGCGAGTGTTATTCTTGGTGATTTTAGTTGAATACTGACTTTATATGATCAGACATCATCAATCGGTCGGCCCCATTAAAACAATAAAACCTGTCCGATACTTGGCAGCAGGAGTTTAGAAAAAAAAATTACACAATAGGTACAGAAAATGATAAAGATGAATAGAATACAAATATTTTGCTTACAGAAGAGGAGAGAAGATTCTTGAAATGGGAAAAACTTCTGGACTGAAAATCAATGATGATAATGATGGAGATACAAAAATTCTATTCAAAAAATCAAATGCTACAAATTTTACACGGTCAAGAACAATATCAGGCACATCGCAATTGTATTCAAGAAGCGGTATAATCCAAATCAAGAAGAATTCGGGATCCAATCATCATAGGTATTATACGGATAGAGGGAAAATCAAAAGAGACTTTAGTGCAGAAACCGATATTTGTATTCTTCGACGGTATTACAGAAGGAAGAAAAATAGCTTGCTCGGGGACACCTCGGGAAAGTCCAGATACTCCACGCTAGTTGATACTGAGTGCGAGACAATAGAAGAATACCCAGACACAAGTGCTTGCGGGGATAATGAATACGATACCGAAAAGAGCAATCCTCCTCTCGACATAGCATCACTCATGATAGACAATCTAAAAGATCTACTCAACCAATGGATTCAAAAACATTTAATACAAAACAAGAACACCAAACAAAAAATAGATACAGTGCTAGATTCTTTGATCCGTAAGTTAGAAACAAGAAATAATCTGGGTTCATCTTCAGGTTCCACTTATATTTTACATAAGCAGGCTGGTAAACAAGAAGTAAAAAACAAAAAAATTGCAACTGCTTCCCTCACTTGTCAATGTTGCAAACACAATGCCCGTTGCATGAACATTGAATCTTCAGTAGCAGTTAGCAATGCAAGTCAAAAAAGGTCTTGCGGTATCACTGAACCCTTTAATTACAAAGATATAAGAATAATATCTACTTTGAGCATACCAAGAAGTTTTCACAGAAGAGGATTAGAAGAAAAGAAAGAGCAAAACAGCTGGTACAGTATGAAAAGAATTAAACACAGAAATTTAGTTTTATCCATTGACCGATCAAATCATAAGCTTATGAATTCGTCAAATTTTGATTTAGTGGCGATTTCAACCAAATCTCTTACAAAGCAGTCGACAAATAATGAGACAATCAGCAAAAAGAAAAAGCGACATATTGTATTCTTTCCAAAACCGTTTTATAAAAGTGCAACAGAAACTTCAAGTGCGACAAATGATGGCAAGTTACAAATAAAAAACGTCCATCTTGACAAAGATCGGTTGGATGCCATACCAAGTCTTTTGGAAAGTCTCTACGCCAACGATCCTATTATGCCAGAAAAAAATATAAAATTTGCTCGTACCTCTCAGAATAACAATTACACAATGACCGAAGAAAATTCTATTACTGAACTAACAATAAACAACGCTAAAGTAGCCACTGAAATAGCAAAGGATATTTACGCCAAGCAAGCAAAAGAGAAATACTTAACCGAAGAAAATAAAAGTAAATTTGTTGTTGCAATGGATTCTACAGATCGCAAGTTAGAATATACAAATACCAAAAAATCTTGTTTGGAACAAGTTCCAAAAAATAAAAACAACCGAAAGAAACCCACGAACCGGGGTAAGATTAACAAACTCAGGCAGCAGTCGACATTTCAAACCATTCACAACAAGCAATTTACATTTCTTTACAAGAAAGTACAAAGCCAAACGGCTCCGGGACGAGAATTTTTAAAACACTGCCAAAACATAATGCAGTTTTTCGAAGAATACAAAAATAACAATATAAAGTTAGATGTGCAAATAAATGTGTACCCAACGTGCAAATCTAATAGAAAAGATGTGTATACAGATGTTAGTTACCAGACATTAGGTGTTTATGATATAAAATTGAATCCCACTTTATTGAATAATATAGCACCAACTAAAACAGACACATCCATACACATAGACGAAGAAACAGTGAAATATAACATTGAAAACGAAAACTATTCAAAAAAACATCATCATCTCCCTAACCTTTCAAAAGAACGTACTCCCAAAATCATTCCTTTACTTGATAGCTCGGTCTGTCAAACTAAGTTTATTTTTGATGTAAAATCCGAAGAAAAAGTTAAGCCAATATCTAAACCGAACATACCCGAAAATAGCCATAATGAACAAAGCACCATAACGACTGAATTAGAAATTGCACAAGAAATTAGTGAACTTCGAGCAGTAATAAAAGATCTGGCTGCAGCAGCAGAAAGATTCGTCAATGAACAGCTGAGGAGAGAGTCCATTAAATCAAACGCCGAAACTATCATATCACGTAATCAGAGCAACTATACATCTAGTTCAAAAGTTGAAGCAGTTATTAGTCTTAGAAATCCATCTAAAGCTATACAATATTCAAAGGAGGCTATTAATAAACAAAAACTACTATCTGGATTAAAACCAACTGAACCGAAAAAGAAAGAAACGTTTGATTTTTACAATAAACTAGTAAAGAAGAGCACGTCATATCGCATTTTTGATAGTGAATCTATTCTAAGAGTTACTGACATGACTTCAGGGGTTAATGAGATGATTGAGCCACCAGACACTTCAGAGACTAGAGAAACTAGAGTCATCAAAGAAGTGTTACGAAGTTCCACACAAAAATCCAAATCTTTATTTGAATTTACTTCTGAACAATCAAAGAAACGAAAATTGGTCTCCTTATTTTGCGATGGTTATCGAAAGAATCTTCAATGTCGCGTATGCAGTGTGCATCGTCATAATTCACCTTCTTCTTTAAGCGAAAAAAGCGTTAAACAGTTCATAAAGTTGTTTGGCTGGACATCGAAAAGAGGAGAAACCTGCCAGCGGAGCAATACCACACCAGAATTACCACCTTGTATTTGTAGATCAGACACGAATTGTACCGATTCTATGCCAATTTTTCATGCAGAGTCACTGAGCGTTCCTGAAAAAAACGCTTTCTCGTGTATAGAAGTCCTATGTCCACGTGATCCTGAAGGGCAAGAAATAAATAACGGTAGCTTTGAAAATGAGCCAGTTCAGAGCAGATGCAAAGAACGCAAAGGAATGGGTTTTGGCGAGGGCTGCGTGTACTGTGTGTTGTTGTGGATACCAATATTTATATTAATCTGTTTATTTTACGCTTATGTTTTGAAAGATAGAATTAAAAATATGTCACTAAATACAACAAAGACAGATTTAAGACGGTATAATATTCAGAGCCAACCTACAGTTCGTCTCTCAGACTTAGGATTTTAATACATGGTCGTTATTGTATAGTTTTTATTAAATAAAGGAATTAATGGGCTATGTGTATATTTCTACTAAAGTTGTTTAAAATAAAAAGTAGAAAGTTTTTGATATTTATGCGTTGCTTTACTTCTAAGAGTACCTTATTTCGTGTTTGTTTCAGATAATTAGGAGAATTTCTAAATCAAAATGGAGTCAACTAATGAAGCAGTCATCGGAAAAAGAAAAAGACCTAAAACACCAAACAGATACCCAAAAAGAATAATGCCGACGTTCGTAGTGGCTTTTGCTGTGCAGGATTCTCTTGATGACCCAAAAAAACTTGAACAAATTACTAACAAGCGAAGTGCTGACAGTACTGACAGTGTTCAATCAATTTCACCCACTGGTTCCATTTCAAGAAAAACATTTACCATTTCTCCGACTGAAACACTACCTAGCGTACTGGATATGACAAATTTGCAAGAAGTAAAAATTGATATTGTAGATGAAAACCAATATGGAGATGTAACAGAAAAAAAGTCTGCTCAATTTAGCAACCACATCGTAATTGATAGAAGAACAGAAAACGAGCAACCTGAAATTATATTTAATGCCCCAAAACACACTAAAAGTTGTAAAGCCAACAATAAATATCCAAGAAAGAAACCTAAAAAAAGTAATCGTGTCAACAAGTTTACTAATATTCATTTTAAATATAAAAAAACAAAAAATAGTATTACTAGAAGACTTGAAAAGTATTACGGAAATGCGAAATTGAATACCCCAAATGCTGAACAAATTCAGAAACAGATTTATTGTAACGATTCGTCAATGGTTATTTTTAGATCGAGAGATTTAAAAAAAGTTTTGGCAAAAGAAAACTTGCTAGCCGATTCCGAGCAAATTTCAACACAGGACGATGTTTCTTTTCTCTACGATGATGAATCTCTTAAGTATTCTCCATCAAGTTCAAAAAAGTCTTTTATAAGCCATACAAGTCAGAAAACATTAGTATACAAGGAATCTTTGTCATCAAGAAATGAAGAAGAATATTGCAGCCTAATAGTTACAAATTCCGTCACCCAAGTAACTTCAGATAAACTGGGCACTGATCAAACTGCTTGCAGTAATAATAGTTATGAGAAATTAATGCATAAAGAAAATTTAACCAGCGCAGAAGCATTTTTACAAAATAATAGTACTGCACTTACATCGACACAATCTAGTGAGGAACTCAAGTCTTATAAAATCAATTACAGTAACTTGAATCCCTTGAATTTAATTGAACAATCAGTAAAACCTATTATAAAACGGTATTATAGTGATAACGATACTTTAGTGAACGATGTAACAAGTTTGGATTTGAACAAATCGTGTTCATCTTCTACTCTGATGTCACAAATTAACTCACAAACAACGGGTCACTCTGAAAATGACAGTTTGCCCACCAATGATAACTTTTCAAACGATATTTCTAAAAGTAATACTCTGTTAGACAGGGTAAAAACTTTGGGATTTTATCCAATAAAAGCACATATTGGCTCTGGTACTTCTATTGACTGTACATCAAATGACGTACTGGTTACAGACAACATAAACAATACCTGGTCGTTTACAAGAGATACAAAAAATTTAAATGAGGATTGCCCAAAAGATACAAAGAAAACATTCATTTTAAGGAAACCCGTTGAGGTGGAGAATATGAATTACTTCCAAAATAATATTTGTTTACCAGACGGCGTTGATATTAAAGCTAAACTAAAAGAAAACAGAGAGCAAAAACGATCGTGTGCAGACGAAATTGGAGATAAATATCCAACAAATATGAGCGAAATGTGGGAGCAAGTAACTTTAGTAATAGATTTAACCGTGAAGAGATTGGAGGAGTCTTTTGTTCATAGGATACTAAACGATATAAAAGAATCACTACCCATCTTCAATCAGCCAGAGTATAAAATACCAACGGCAGAAATCAACGCAGACACGACCACAGCTGCAAAGGTCAATGATGTACGACCAATAATGCTTCATAAAACCGTATTCGTGAAAGAAGAGCATCTAAAACTTGATATAGACGAATGTGTTCAATGTGACTTGGTACAAAAAGAAGTTTTAGACCAGCTGATGCTTCAATTATCTTTGATACCAAAACCCAATCCAGCTTCCGGGGAGGCTATAAAATTACTGAAGCCACCTGAACTGCTGAAAGATTATACTGAAGTTTTAAAACCGCCAGTTGCACATATAACTGATAGTGTGTCTGCTGAGGAAGGGAAAGCTGACACTGCAACTGTTTCAACGGCAACTACAGAGTTTTCTACTGTAGTGAGATTTAGACGACTAAAGCGCCTGATTTCTATTCCCGTGGAAGTTATAAGAGAAAATATGATTATAATGGCAAGTGTTCCTACGTTCTTCATTGTTCTGTTTTGTTTATATGGTGTTATTATTGTTGTAATGAAACCTTGGTAATTTCGGTGAGTGATTTTGGAGTTTTATTTCTGGGTTAGATGGGGTACGGAGCTTTGCAGGTTGATGCAGTTATAGCAATTGAATGAGAGTAATCAAATTCCCTATGATCGTGCAATTTATTACTGTAGAGCTATCTATCGACCAGCAGACTTGTGTGGCTGCCACAAACTTTTTTGAAGACATAAATAGTTATTAATTTAAGTTGCAGAGTTGCAGAGTGGGTAGAGCTTGACATTTTTACTTGATCTTTATTGACATGAACACTTCGCTATTCTTGGTCCTTTGAAAGACGCTTTGACATAAACTCACGCCATGGACGTCATATTACTGCACGTTATCTACTGTACGAAGTGTTTAATATACTAACCTAACTGCCGCACTCAGAGAGCTTTAATGATTACTTAGGCCATAACTTAGTAAAGATTTTGTTTAGTTGTTAGAGTTTTGTCATACCAAAAAGTATCCCTACTATATATATATTTATTATATAATATATACTATACATATGATACTTTTTTTTCCCATTGCATTGGTTAGAACTTATTACAGACGCAGAAGTATTTCCATATTTTGCCAAGGTGTAAATAAGTACAAGCGGATATAATTCAAATAAGTATATTTTTATTTGAAAAAAAAAACAAATAAATAAGCTTTTTGTAAATTCTTGACTGGAATATTATGATGACTATGTGAAGCAGAAAACATAAAACAAAAAAATGCAATTCTTCTACTGATTTATGTGAATAAAATAAATGTCACAATTGAATATTTAAATTTAAATAATACTATTTTAGGTATGAATTAAATGAACACATTATATTACAATTATTGTTTTCAGAATTTTCACAACATTCTTTGACTTGAAAAATAATTATTTATGTAATACTGAATAGAATGTAACATGCTATATATTAAAACTTTGATTTAAAGAAAACAACAAAAACGTACAGATAGCGCGCGAGTTGAACGCAGTCGGGGTCTGAGGTAAAGAGCGGGAGCAGTGTAGTGCTGTGCTATTCACACTAGTGTAATTCGGTAGTGCTGTCACGCACTACCGCATTCCTAAGCTCTGCATTCAACTCGCGCGCTATCTGTACGTACATCTTGAAAAATATTAATTTTATCTTCGTTTTTGCAGGAAATTGAACTTTAATCTCTTTGTTATAAAGGTTTGTCAGAGGATATTTTATTAGGATGCCTTTACATCTCGCATTGGTAGACACAACATAATGAACGTTATAACACAGCGTTTACGTTACGTTACGTAGCGGTAACGTTACGTTAACACAGCGGTTACGCAGCGTTGCCTTAAACGCGAAAGTTATTTTTATTGAATTTTACGTTTGTTTCTTGTCGTAATTTACTGTCCTTGCGCCAAAACTAAGTGTCCGGATCTGTCCACTGTGAAGACTGGACGGACTCGACGACTTCTGCAAGAAACATAGATTTTATTAATGTCATCATCATCATCAGCTTATGAATGTTTCCACTGCTGGGGCACGGGCCTCCTCTCTTTGAGAGTGAATGGGCTATAAAATATCACGGGCCTAGTGTGGATTGGTAGATGTAACATGTCTTCGAATTTTTGGTTTTAAGACATGCATCGGTTTCCACACGATGTTTTTATTAATAACAGAATTTTAAAAGCATTTGGTTCTGAGTTCGATACGCAGGTCGGCAAAGTGAGTCATGGTTTTTACCCGACTGCGGCGAAGCCCAAAAGGAGGGTTATTCCATCAGGAATTTCTCAGTAGCAGTCAGGGAGTCTGGATTTGTGCCCTGTTGGTGGAAATAGGCTCGCCCGCTAATATTTAGAATGGGTCACTTTAAGCAACTAAATCAGAATCAGCATAGGTACACACGGCTACACATAAAGCTATACAAAACCAGTATAATCTGATCGTTCATTGTGCAAAAATATCTAGTAAAGTGAGGCCAAGATTAACTGGTTTTGTATAGCTTGATGTGTAGCCGTGTGTACTAGGTAAGTGAATGGTGCGTTGGTAAGGAGGGCGCTTTACATGCCGACTCACATCTATCTTATAATTACGAATAAATTCTTTGACTTCAAAGTTTGACACTATTTTAGCCTAAGATCCTGTAGAAGTAGATAAAGCTTAGTTACCTTAGTTTGCCGCTTCTCTTCCTATTACCGTCAGCGATGGCCACTGCTTGAGCTATCACAGGGGAGTCATCTGTCACCTCCTGAAAAATATAATAAAATGTGAAAAGGGCGAAGCCAGAAACTGAACTAAAAAAATTAAGTTTAAAAAACCCGACTACGAATAAAATATTGGTTTTTGCTCTCCAAGACCTTTCATTTGATACCAAACATGATGTTTATCTCAATTTAATATTTTTGAGGTAAGTTTTTGACATTTAAATTCCGTCATAAAAAGAATTTATATAATTTATATAGCCTATGTCACCCGGGCTATTCTTACGAATCTATTGACACCTCATTTATTAAAATCCGTTCAGTATTTTAGGCGCTACGGTGGAACATACATACATACCTACATACATAGACTGCCAAAATCATTACCCTTCCTTTTGGCTTCGCCGTAGTCGGGTAAAAATCACCCCTTCTTTTGGCATTAGTCGGGTAAAAAGCTGATTTCTTCCAATTGTATTAGCACTGCTCCCTAGTCGACAGAATCTGGATTTGTGCCTCCTTGAAGCCAATAGGTTCACTTCACATGGAACTTAAAACTGGCGATTTGTTGTTGCAGTATTTAAGCACACATCTGCCAAATGTGGATGCACTATTAAGCATATCTCTGCCTAACCTTTAAGGAATTACACAGGCGTGATGTTATGTTACGTATACCTAATATTTACCTCAACAGGTGATTCTGTAGTAGTGATACCTTCGGGCGATGCCTGCACTTTCGGTGGATAGGGAGCGCCGTATTGTGGTGAAACGCGTGGCTGAGTCCTAAAAACAATACAAATTTTAATAGTAGCCCCAAAAGTCTCACAACCAGTCTTACCATAGGGTATCGCATTACCCAGTACCTATTAACTGGGTTGTGGGGGCAGATAAGAAGTCGCTCAATGTAAAATACTGGTATTGAGCTGCCAATTGAACGTAATTGGGAAAACGTAACAAGTGCTTATAAAATTTGAGGGTAACCCTTGATTCCCCTGGGATCCCATCATCAGATCCTGACTTGGTGACAATGGGACCACCTCGGGAGTACAAAGGAGTCTTCCAAATACAAAAAGAAATTTGAAAATCGGTTCATTAATGACGGAGATATTTGGAAACAAACATACAAAAAAATAACATACACACGAATTGAGAACCTCCTCCTTTTTGAAAGTCGGTTAAAAAGGTCAGCTGATGTGACGGGGCTAGATGAAGAAAATTGTGATCCAATACTTGTTACTACTTAGAAACAAATCAGTCGCTTTTGTCATACGCCTGCTTCTCAGGCAATACTCGTGTGAAAAAGTCGAAAACATTCGGGATCAAAATTTTTGTATGACAATATTCCAAATGCCCGCTCTTTCTTATTGTTCTTTTAATTGAAGTCGTTTTAAGCATTACCAAGAATGTTACTTCTGCCAAATTGATAAGCAATTTGTTTCCTTTGCAGATGTAGCTCTCCCATTTACAATTTTATATGTTTCTATGTAACTACCCCTGAACATAACCTACCTATAACTAAACCCAACTATTTTATAGTAGCACTAGCGGACGTCCCGCGGTTTCACCCGCGTAGATCCCGTTCCCGTGGGAATACAGGGATAAAAAGTAGCCTATGACACTCAGCAATAATGTGGCTTTCTATTGGTGAAAGAATTTTTAAAATCGGTTCAGTATATCCCGAGATTACCCCTTACAATTTAACAAATACACAAACTTTACTTCTTTACAATATTAGTATAGATAGTATAGATTAAGGCTGACTAAAATAAAATAAAAATTAAATCTCTTCGCGTTATGCTATGACAAAATACCATAGCGAAACCGACTCATGTCCTTTACCACAGACAATGTGCCAACATCAGAACATAAACAGTCTCATTACCAATGTGCTGTACGTAATACATTAAAATACATCAATATTCACCCTCAAATAGGGCAATGTCTCTATTGTGTCGAGAAAATTTACATTTGCTGCGGCTGTGGTACGTGATCGCGAAGTAAGATTACCCGCACGAGTTGCGGTTTTTGAAGTGGACGATTTTTTTTATTTTGATAGCGAAAGATGTCCTTGGTAAAGTACTAAGGACGATGGCGATCAGCAAAAATATAGAATAATCATAGCAAAGATGAAGTCCTTCATCATCATCATCATCATTTCAGCCAAAAGACGTCCACTGCTGGACATAGGCCTCCCCCAGGCGTCGCCACATTGACCGGTCCCGTGCGTCTCTCATCCAGCGGGTTCCTGCAACCTTGACCAGGTCATCGGTCCACCTAGTGGGAGGCCTTCCAACGCAACGTCTTCCGAGTCTAAAGTTCGCGAGTCTTAAGTCCATCATGATTAATTATAATTATTTGCCACAAATAATGAAGCTAGGGCTAACACGGTTGGGTCAAAGAAACCAGGGCCGTCTAAAAGCGCGTTGCGTTGATGGTATCGTTAAGATCGCAGAAAATGGATCGATAAGGGACGTTTTCCAAGGCGTGATCGAGGTAAAAAAAAATATAAAGCAATTGGAAAATCTAAATTCTAATAAAAATATAGCCTAGGCGTATGTTTATATACTGACCATTTCTTATTAATTAAGTGATAAAGGTCCTCATTTCAGATCCTACTAACTATTATCAAAAAAAATCACCTCAAAAGTTATTATCAATTCAATACACACGCCAACCTTCGATGGCGACAACACCTCACTACAAAACGCGACATACAAAAATAACCTAGAAAACGGTCGCATATCTGCATCAACTCTTATCCTCACATTAAAATTCTTAAGGAACTTCATCTAACCTTGCTCCAAAGGCCGTTGCGACTGCTGTAGCTGTTCTACCTTCGTCTTGGTTGTCGTCTTCTTGATCTTGAGGTTCCTCTATATCATTGCCTTGCTGGTTTGCATCAATACCACTTTGGAGAGCATCAGAACCTTGGTTCGGCTGATACTGTTGTTGCTGAAATTGACCTTGCTGAAGTTGGCCTTGAAACAACTGGGCTTGTTGAAATTGGCTCAGATCTTGGCCTGGGTAGTTGATGAGTTGGGCCTGAATATAACGTGGTTGTTGGTATTGGTTGGCTGGGACTAGCATTGGTTGCTGGTATAGTTGAGGTTGGTAAGAGGTATTGATGTTAGTTTCTACGTCTTGGCTTTCTTGGTCAGATTGGGGTACGAATTGATTGGGTTGCGGCTGGAATTGGCCGGGTTGGGGCTGAAATTGGGCAGGCTGGGGTTGGAATTGGGCAGGCTGGGGTTGGAATTGAGCCGGCTGGGGTTGAAATTGACCCTGTTGTGGTTGAAATTGAGCTGGTTGTGGTTGGAACTGTGCTGGCTGAGGTTGGAATTGAACCATCTGGGGTTGGTACTGATCAGCTTGTTGGGCCTGAGGCTGAAACTGTACAGTTTGTGGTTGGTACTGATCAGGCTGTTGAGGCTGCGGTTGGAACTGAACAGTTTGGGGTTGGTACTGAACAGTTTGGGGTTGGTACTGATCAGCTTCTTGAGGCTGAGGCTGGAACTGGACAGTTTGTGGTTGGTACTGATCAGGCTGTTGAGGTTGGAACTGAACAGTTTGTGGCTGGAACGGAGCTGGCTGTTGTGGCTGGTACTGACCCGGCAGTTGATTAGCACCCTGAGCTTGTAGCACTACTGGTTGAGCAGAAAATTGAGGGCCCGGCTGCAATGGTTGCTGCGGGAAAGCATTTACAGTTTGGTATTGAGGAACAGGCTCAGCGTTTGGCTGTCCATAGAAACCTTGGGGCTGAACCGCTTGAGCCGCTTGCACTGTTACTGGCTCTGCTTGAAATTGAGGTTGTTGGTAAGCAGTGACGGGCTGGATTTGAACTTGAGGTTGCTCAGCAACAAACAAACCAGGATTCTGGTAACCTTGCTCAACTTTCTGTTGTTGTAGCTTCTGTTGAGCTATAATCGAAGGAAGAGCTGCAAAATGCGTCTGAGCGTCAAAACCTGCTACTTGTTTTTGGGACTGTACTGGTTGAAGGTACAAAGGCGATCGCAGTTGTCCAAATTGCTGGAGAGGAACAAACTGAGGCTGTAACTGTAGTTGGGCCAGAGAACTGAGGAAGAATTCGCCAGGATATTCCTGTAGCTTCTGTCTAGCTACTTCTACTGATACAGTCTCTTTCTTAGGAGATTCAAGGGTTTCGCCTTCGTTAAGACTTTGTTCCGTGGTTGAAGGTTGAGTGGAAGCTTCAGTTGTTGGTGCTTCGGTGGTGGTGGTGGTCGAAGTGGTTCTTGGGGCAAATTGGGCAGGGATTTGGGGTTTCGGCAGTCTGTTTGCTGCATTGAATTCGGCATCTCTCTGTCTTTGCCTTTCGAATTCACGGTAACGCTGCTGTTGTTCTTGGTACTGAAAATAAGAAGATATTTGTAGTTTTTTTAATGGAATAGTTTGTGTTTCGTTTGTCGTCTCAGAATCTTTGTATTCAAGGTTTTGTTTCTCTTGTAAATATAAGCAAATTGAATTAATTTATGAATGTAATGGGTCGATAATACGTAATTATTTTTGAGAGATAATTTATAAATGCGACAAAATTCTGATTGTTTTTGAACGCCTGCAATCTTTTAAATGCTTAATTTAAAAGATTGCAGGCGTTCAAAAATAATTTTTAAGGCCTTATGACACAAAGGCCAGTTTGCACCATAGAACACAAAATACGATTGGCACCTATCAGAGTTAAACGGCAGCGTTCTACATAGAGCTGCAACTGGAAAAACTCAAGTGATTTGTTTTTAAGTATTCTGATTTGAACGGCAACCAATCAAACTATATAATTATATCCAGTTTAAGTGGATGTCTCATTGTACGGTAAAGCTATTAAAAGCGAGGCCATGTTATACTGGAACTTAATAGCTTTATGTGAACTTCTTACATAATATCAAGAATCATTATATAATTACCTGAGTCTGCTTCAATCCCTGATCCAAGTTCTGGATATCAGAGTTGAAGTTCTGCCCAACGTTTTGCCTCCCATTGACAGGCGACCGCTGGAAGAAAGTCACCTCCTCCCTCTGAGGAGGCAAGCCTTGAACTGATACGTCTTGTTCTTGAGGAGTGCCGTATTCCACGGTCAGGTTAGGGTTGCGAGGGTCCACGGATTGTACTGCTGGTGGCAGGTACTGTGATGGCTGCTGAATTATAGATAGAAATTGGTTAAGAAGAGTGCGCCATTGTTCTTTCCACGCTAACTCTTAGTCAGTACTAACACTTTCAAGTCAGATATTGATCAGTCCTTAGTTCTGATTAAAAAGACACAAATAATAATGGTAGCCTAAGTTGAAATTGTACATTGTTTATGATTATAGATTGCCACGTTAGTCTAGTTTTCGCTAGTGACGGCTGAGCATGAGTCCCTGGGTTCGATAAAGTCTTGGGTTTTTCGATTCGGCCTTTTATCAGTAGCAGCCGTAGCAGTCGCAGCGTAGTCTAGATTTGTTCCCGGTCGATGGCAATAGACTCCTCCCCTTTTACATGGGACTTAAAACATAAGTGGCGAATTGTGGGTGTACCAATAGGTACCTACACCTCTGCCTAACCCTTCGAGGATTACAAGCATGATGTTATGTTATATTATGTAAATAACTTTTTACTGAGTCCTGAGTGACGTTCTGTAAAACGGTGTTAAATAAAACAAACTTCTATTGTTTACCTGTTCTTGTCCATTCTGTGGTAATATGAAGGCAGGTCCATCAGGCCTCCACCCACTAGGTGGGTAGGGCGCCGGGGGCTCCGCCACCGCCCCGCTCACAAGCAACGATATCACAGCCAACAGTTCCTGAGATGGAAAGTAAATTCAGTTTAGTTTTTAACATTTAGCCCAATTTCAATAATTTAACTGAACGCAGTTATAGCGAATCTAGTCTGAATTGGCTATTTAACTACTATTAAAAATTCAACATAACATTATATTTCAAAGAACTAACAGAAATACTTTACACGATGTGTGAAAAAACTAATAAATTCTCTGTAACCCACAAAATAAAATACGTAGGACATCAAAATCATCAGCTCCTAACTCAAATTTTACTTTATTTCTCGCTTCTTTTTCATTTTCAACCAATCTATCTGTTAAACAATCTAATTTTAACCCAAAACTGCATGTTTCACCAACAAAATACCATTCATAATCCTTTGCCAAATAAATCACACTCTTCCTTTTCTGTATCAAAACCCTGCAGTGATTTTAACCCCATGACATTATAATTTAAGTCAAAATAAACCAGAAATAAGCTTCAGCAACTTAAAACTAATACCTAAAACACTTAAAATCACTAAGATTTAAATGATAAGATTAGATTCGCCCTGCCATGTCAATAGAGCACGTTTCTGATTTTTGACATTCGTTCGGTATTGTCGCGTTCACTCTTACTGAAAACCCGTATCTTTCGTTTCTATGCGGTATGTGCGAGCTCGTCTAAGTGTAAGATAACTTTTGTCCAGTTACAACAAACAGCTACTTTAATATTACTTACTTTTCTTAGAAACGTTTTATTATATTATTGTCACACTTTAAAAGAATAATATACAATTTGTTTAAAAAAACCTTGTCCGATACGAAACACCAACATGGTGTTTCGTATCGGACAAGGTTTCGAGGTACACGAATGATATTGCCAAATAAAATAAGAAACATAAAATATTCATAAAAGTGAAATTAATTAATTTCAAAATGCATGGTTTTGTCCCTAAATTCTAACAACCTTTTAAAACAGATCACAAATCGAATCGATACCTAATAATACCTTCACAGATCGGACAGGGTTTATTAACATATTGTAATGTTTTTAGAAAATTTCTAACTAAGACATTCGAACCATCCATGCTATTTTTGACCGATTCATTATTTTGACTTCAACAAATATTTTTACGCATCAAAAGCACGCTCAAGGCACATCTAAAGATCTAAATCGTTCCCAATTCTGGAATAGGGGTTCTCGGCCAAAATCTTCACAATATTGTATTTAAACATTGAGTCTTACTTCAAAAGTGATTAAAGCGGGGTTCATAAGGGTCGGTATCGACGGACCCTCGGCCAACCCTTGGATAGGGGATGCGAATTAAAATAGAAACAATAACAGGATATTTTATTAAGTTGGCTTTTAATTTTTGTGAGTCTGTAGTGGCTGTAGTGAATGTTGTCATTTATTGAAATCTCAACATGAATGATGTAGCCAAATCGTTTGTAACAATATTTCTATTTAAGGTTATACTTCCTTGAATGCCTTTTTAATTAAAAAGTAATAACAATATGAAATGAGAGGGTTGTATTGGTGACTTCAATCATTATTACTCTGTAAAGTCATATTTCTTACGGTCGCAAATCCTATTTTATTTATTTAAAATAGGTGCAACCTGACACTGACCGACAAATAAATTGTAAAAACGTAAGAAAATGCGAATTTCGCAGGCTACTCCGGAAGTTCAGCCTTAATAGAGTCTCCATGGAGTTTCTTAAATCCATACTACTACAGTACTTGCACAAGTTATTATGTCTTAAGACTATAGCTTCACTTTTTTTTTTGACGTTTTATAGTGTCTTTATTTATAGGTCTAATTAAAATAAATGTTTTTAGTTTCAGTTCGATTTTGACGAGTTGTTTCTGCGTCTTTGTTTCTATAATGTACCTATCTTACTTTACTGCTATGAAAAATACGGAAATTTAAACAACTGAACACATTTGGATGAAATATGCCACACATTTTATAAGTTGAATTAACTCAAGATTCTTTTTGTCCCGGTAGTACGATCACGTAGAACAATAGGGATGTTTCCTGGCAAAAAAATCTGTTTAGAATCAAATCAAATTAATAAAAATTGACAAAGGTTACTGCATCACTTTTAGGTAAAATTATACTGAAATGTTTCATCACACGAATTTTCGAAGCAGTGAATGTCTGTCTTCATTTTTTGTTTACGTGAAAAAAGAAAAAAAATATGTTTTAATATTTTTCGGTAATCTAGCTGACGGGCTAAACAGATTCCAATTCAAAAATTCTTTCACTGGTAGTAAGCTACATTGTTCGTGGGTGCTATAGACTCTAAATTACATTTATATCATGAACTAGCTGATGCCCACGGCTTCGCCCGCGTGGATACTGTAAAAACAATCCTTTGATGCGGATTATATTAATATATCATTCTAAAATTTCAGCTCGATCGGTGCAGAACTTTTTGAGTTTTTGAAGCGTAAACAAACCAACATAACATTTTTATATATATAGATATAACTGAACTATCACAGTTTTCGCGGACGAAGTCGCGGGCCAAGTGCTAGTGTACTATGATACTACTTATGTATTACTAAAGCGGTTCTATATTACGTTATTGTTATTTACTATACATGACTTCAAGTGATTACTACATAATATATAAGGAGGTAAGTAGGCTTCTAGGGTCTTTTGCATTACGTAAATAAATACTAGTAAGAATGTGGTACACGTTTTTTTTTTTTTGTGTAGAGTATTGGGTCAACCAGTGGGCAATAGGCTCGCCCCTATTACAAGGGACTTTAAACCTAACTGGCGAAAAATGGGTATACTTATAGTTACACCTCTGTTTATCCCTATAGAGATTATAGTCGTGATGTTATGTTACCCAGTTGGATTGGTGACAGATACAGGTGCTCTTAAAAGGGCCCAATTTTTAATTATTCAATTACGTTTTATGTCCATTTATTTGACATAGATTCTGTCATAATTATTCATAATTACAATATTTTTAACTATAGCAATAAATGTTGTATTATATTTTAGCAATTACAAGAGTTTTATATTTATTAAGGTTAAAACATTGAATTAATTATTTCCACTGTATTAATAATTTGATTTATGTAGAAGTCTGATACTATTTTGCTTTTGATAGTACAACCGCATTTTTTTTTAAATCACCAAAATTACATAACCCACTAAAGTAAATTATACCAAAAACGTAAACACGACAACCCTAAAAAAAAACCATAACAAAAAAAAACAGAAAAAAATAAAAATAAAACTTCAAATTCCGAACACAATCACAGACACACACAAAAAACAAACAAACACTTAAAAAAAATAAACAACGTGTGATCACCTTCATTTTCATCGACTTTCGTTCTCATGCGTCGCCCGCGCAACGCTTTTATAGACAATAGAATAGTGTTTGCACATTGACATTCGACGCGTGCGCTGTATCGACCTTAGGTCGCTAGGGTTGGCAGTTTGTAAAGTTGCAAGGTGATTCAGGGCTTTTTATTCAATAGCTATAGATTACTTACAAGGTAAAAAAAAAACTGCCTTTCCAAAAAAACACAAATGTCTAAAATAATTTCACTTTCGAAAATCCGCGACTATGTTTGTTTCATACGTTGGTGGCGGCATAAAAATCTTATTTTACAGATTTTTGAGCTTTTTCGGATGGTGATTGTTTTTTGCAAAAAGTTTTTTAAAGTATACCCTTTTTAGTTGTAGTATACTTTCTGTTATGAATCAATTTTATTTTACATGGTTACTAGAAGTCATGAATCAAATTAATGAACCAATTATGATGAAAATTTTATGGGAGCAGTCAGCAAGTATACCCTTCGCATAAAAAAAGTTAGTTTAAAATAAAAGAAATGGTGGATCACTCAAAGCTCTTTGATAGAAATTGCCTTGATTCTGAAAGATGCACCATCCCTCGATATCCGTGTCTCGTGGAGTAGGTACTCCACGGCGACTAATCAAGCTATACGACCTATTAAGATAGACTGGAAGTAGACCCCAATAAAGTTGAAAATGGACTGGACATGTGATCGACTTTTATCAAATGCCTAGATGCGGCTCTAAAGTCACCCTCTTCTTCTCTTTTACGCTAGTTCTTCTCTCCTCCCATTCATCTAATGCCAGTCTTCTTGCAAGAACCATAATTAGCCAATATTGTTCCCACTGCATGCACCTCGGGACTCGGGCCTCCTCTCTTTAAGAGGGAAAAGGCTATAATCCACTCGGGGCTGTGGATTATTCGGGGCTGTGGATTATCGAAAGGTTAACGCGGCTCCGACACAAGGGCGAAGAAGGAACATGGCTTTGGTTTTTAGTCAGTAGAAGTCTGACACTCCCCTTCGCTCTGCCCAAGAGCGGGGGGGGGGGTTATTCGAAGATTTTCCACCCACCAAAAAAAAAAAAGGGCAATAATCCACCAGTGCGGGTTGGTAGTCAACTCGACACAAAAAAAATCTTGATGAAAATTCTAATTCATTGATTGACTGTACAATGAATAAGATTTTTTTAAATTTTAATTCGTTAGTGAACAATAAGATTCCCATCGCACGGAAACTATTAGCTGATCTTACTGATAAACCGTTTTTGTCACCTAAATTATTAATGTCTACCTAAACTTTGTTCCAACAGTATTTGATGAAAATATAGAAAACTGAGTAGCTAATCTTAGGACTCAGACCTCCAGGCTATAAGAGGGCCCAGTGCTGGTGGCCCAGTGCAAGTTTATGTTAATTTTCTTTGAATTTTCGGGATTGAGTCGTTGGTCGAGTGGTCACAAGCGCGACTGCTGAGCATGAGATGCGGAGTTCGATTCTCGGGTCGCACAAAGTGTAAATAGGCTTCTTGCATCAGCAATAATTATCTCAGTCTTCTTCTTATCGTGTGGGCAGTAAGGTCTAACGACCCCACACACCTTAGCACCCACGGAGTCTAGATGTGCCCGGTTGACTTTTTACCCGACTGCGGCAAAGCGCAAAAGGAGGGTTATCTGGTGAAACGTTTGTGTACTATTAGGTACACTTCTGTCTTACCTTTCTTAGATTACAGGCGTGATGTTATGTTATGTTTCTTGAAAGTAAAAGTATATCCACTGACAACCCTATAGTACTAACGCACAAAATGACTCACTACTGCCCCTAAACCTGCATGCCAAATGGACCAAGTGAAGTCCGAAGTTCTTTCTAGGTTGGTCCGTGGACCAACATAGGTGGACCCATCTTCTTTATACCTATATATAAATATATATAATACCTATGTACAATTTAGGAGGAGGAGCCGTTTAGGTAGTAGTACAGTGACATACACGCTGTGTATGTCACTGTACTCCTCCTAAACGGCTGGACCGATTTTTATGATATGTTTTTGTGTTTGTTCCAGTGTATTCGAGAATGGTTTAAATTCACAATTGGAGCCGCTAGGTGGCGCTGCTGTCCGGGCAGGAAGACGTCTGCCAGGTCCAGGTAGAAATATAAAAAAACAGGGGTGGAACCAGTACCTACATACCGAGTTTCCTTCGTACCTCGGAAAGCAGGTTAAACCGTTAGTCTGTCAATTATACCTAGATCTTTGACAGTCGTAAAGTAGTCAGTGGGCCGAAAGTCTGACAACCAGTCTTACCAGGGTTATCGTTTTACCCAGTACTAACTGGGTTGTGGAGGTCAGATAGGCAGTCGCTCTATTTAAAACAGTAGTGCAGCTGCATTCAGTTAGACGAAATCGACCCCAAAATTGTTGGGAAAAGGCTAGGTTATGACTTTAAACCATATTCCTACTAAGATACATACTTTTTTGGTTTTTGGGTTGTGGAAAATCATCAAATAACCTCCGCTCACTCAAAGGGAGTGTCCGACTTCTACTGACTAAAAACCACCCATGTTACTTCTTAGCCCTTTATGTCAAAGCCGCGGTATCTCTTGCGAAAAACCCGCAGCCCCGACGGGACAAAGATACGTACTTACACAGTTATTCACCACAACCCGTTTTGGCATTCCGTAGGCGTTAAGAAAAACCCTTAGCGATTGTGAACACGTTCCGTACGTCTGTTTGGAGTCTGTCGCGTTTTGACATAGTTTTTATACTAACTTATGTAATATTATTTCTTCTATAAATTACTATCGATTGTGCGTGGTGGAATTTATAAGATTGTACTGTAAGTATACTGCCGTTTTTGTAGTGCTGTTTTTGTGACACTTAAGAAAATATATGGGGTGGCGATTTAGTTTGAAAAGCAGCGGTGGCCCAGTGGTGTTGGCCCTGATATACGAACAGTAAGTCCTGGGTTCAAACCCATTCAGGCACATTAATTTGTGTAAATTTATTCATCACCGCTGCTCTCAAAACGGTGAAGGAAAACATCGTGAGGAAACCAGCAGAAGACATGTGCTAACCCGCACTGGGTCCGCGTGGTTGATTATAGCCCATCCCTCTCTTAGGGAGGAGGCCTGAGTTCCTGCAGTGAGAACATTATAGGCTGATTATGATGATTATTTAGTTTGAGAAACAGTCACTCTTGCTTTCAAGGCCGACGGGTGATAGGAAACACAGAATAAAAATTGGCTGAGCGCATAATAACGTGATGAAGGGGCGTTGAGAGCGACTTATCGGAATATCCAACAAGTGTGGATGGTACGCCCCAGTACATTGGAGTCAAGTCATGGAGCACCTGCGCTGACTCTCCGAAGTTTGATTTTTTTTTCCACCACGGCCTAAAATCATGACCCCGTCTCGTCCCTTGGGCGTTAATAGCGGAAAACTGAAAATACCGTTACCAATATTAACTTATAGAGATATTGACGGAACACGTAAAATATGAAAAAATGCCAGGAATAATACACATGGTTGAAATTTTCTGCTTCTACTGGTTACCTCGCTTGGTCTATATGTTTATTTCGTAACATAACATCACGCTTGTAATCCCCTAAGGGTAAGGCAGAGATGTACCTAATAGTACGCCCATATTTCACCAGTGATAGGTATTTAAATTATATGTAATAGGGGGTGCTATCAACCGGACACAAATCCAAACTTCGTGACTACTGAGAAATTGCTGGTGGAAAAACCCAATAACACTTTATTCGATCTGGAATCAAACCCAGGCCCCATGCACATCAGTTGCTCTTGCTACCACTAGGCCAACGAGGCATGCGCCAAAGTGGGTAAAATAGGTATAGGTTTAGGGGATCGGACAAAAAAAACTAATTAGTCCGTCAGATAGATTTCCAAAAATTATTGGACACGTATTTTTTCTTTTTTCACGTAAACTTAAAATGAAGACGATACAGTGCTTCGAAAACTCGTGTGACGTCATATGATAGTACATTTTATCGACACAAGTGACGTTTCAAGCCCCACTCCAAGATCTTTGACGCGTTTTATCTTCGTCATTTTTTATTGATTTGTTAAAACAAAAAACACGTATTCAATATTTTTCGATAATCTAACTTACGGACTAAACATAATCATATTATTTTGACCCAGTCCGATCCCCTATTGAATTAAGTACTAATAACACTAACATAGCATGTAAGCATAATAATAGTATGTTACTAACCATTAATACCTAACTAAGTTATGAACTGATATAAGTACCTAGATCGGAAATAAATATAATTTTATTATAGAAACAAAACCATCTAAACTACCTATCCAATACGACTGACTTCACGAAAATAATCAAAAGCGGGATCATTCCATAACCAGGAAAGCAGTAACACTTACACAATAGGGTAGTTGACCGACAAAAAAAATATGATTCTGTTTAGTCCGTCTTATAAGTATTTTCGAAAAATATTGGATACGTGTCTTTTGTTTTATCAAATTAATCAAAATTGACGAAAATAAAACGTATGCTGGGCTGGTGACGTCACTTTCTGGTAAAAAATGTACCAAACTGTGACGTCGCGTCGTGCGACTTTTCCAAGCACTGTATCTTCTTCATTTATTGTTATCGTGAAAAAAGAAAAAATACGCGTCCAATATTTTTTGGAAATCTATCTGACGGACTAATTAGATTTTTTGTCAAGTACAGTCTTGTTATATCAAAATATACAAAATCCCGTTGCGTCCAAACCATTTCAAATCTTAACACAAAAATCTTATTCAATTCTCTCAAACGATTCATCATACTCAGACCAAAAAGCAGCGTCTACATCCTTCCTCTGGCGTATTTATTAAATTTTCATTTTTATTATAAGCTGGCTAAGAGAAATATTAAAATGTGCACTGGCTGGGGTCCAAGAGAATCCATTGTGATATTTGGCGAGCACCCTGAATTGTAAATAGAATAAGGCCCGTTCACATGTCTGATACAGCCAGTGTTTGATATAATGTTTATGGAAAATATTGGTGTTGTGAAGTATTGTAGTTGTGCAGAAAGGTAGTAAAAGTGGTGCTGGTGACTGAAAATTTTGTGGTAATCGGTTGTAAAGGTATGGGCATAGGGGCGTTTTTCAAAAAATTTGTCCACCCGAAAATGACGTGTCCCATGACTTTAGACTAATATTCTGTGAGCTACGTGTTTCATAACTTTTTTTTTCTGCTTAGATACGATACAATAACTTCAAAACTGTTTATTGATGTTGTCAAAACTACTTATATCTACATATTTAAATTAATACAATCAATTTAAGAAATTAAAAAGGTGATTTTTGTACTGTCCCAGTCCACCCTCGTTTCGTAAAGTTCAGAACGAAAAATATCAGTATTATCCTACCTTTATCTTCAACATAGTTTGTAATTTGGTAGGATAATGTGATCTAAATTCGATAAAATGCCTTATTTATTGGGTTTTACACCTCAAAATAGTATAAAATATTCATTTTAACTTGTCCCTAAAAATCGTCATTGGTGGAAAGTTCCATCTACGCAACGTCGAATTAAAAAACTAAAAACTAAACTTAAAATGCAAAAAAATTATAAACTGAGTTTTGTTTTTGTCTTATGGCAGCATTTAAACGTGAAAACGGTCGTTATATTAGTTATTTGATAGCTGTGGCGTTTGCAAAGTGTAAGTAAGTGGTTGGGCGTCACGTTGTCTTGTTTCGTCGTTCCACTACGAACTTGATTATTTGAGCTAAGTAACGACATTTTTAGTTAGAAATTTTGACAATTAATTAAAAAAAGTGTTAACAAATCTGAATTGAAAGTAATATCAACTAAAATTACATCGAAACTATTGAATTTTACTGTTTGTTTCTGTGCTGGCGTCATCCGTCACGTCATCTACGCAACGTATCGTATAAGCGGAACAACAAATGTGACGTAGTGGAATTCTTAAGCATGGTTTACATTGTTCCTTCTTTATTTTGAAGTTTTTGTCAAAGTGATTATGTATGATGATTTTGGGGTCTAAATTAATATTATGTCAAATAGATTTTATTAACTAGAAAATAAAAATGTAGTTGTTCATTCAAACTTACAATATAAAGGGTGTAACAGTACCCATAACGAAGCTGAAAGTACTAGTTCTCCCAGTTATTACGATAATTTTTTGTTCTACACCATTCCCGGGAACCTTCTAGTTATTTAGATATTGAAAGGTTCCGAATTTTTCACATGTTTTTGTTTATATTTCAGTTTTTAAGGTAGTTACTTTACTTTAATTGCCTCACTATTCAAAGCATCCATTAGCACAATGTTTTAAGTGTACTACATGCAATAACACGTGATTTTTACTCCAAAAAAGTTGTTTCCTAGCAATATTTTTTGCGTAGGGTTGCTTATTTTGATGTACCTACATAATGCTTGCACCCTGTACATTATAGATTCAAATTTATATAGTTAAGCTACTAAGCTTTAATTTGATTACTTAAATATAATTTATGTAAGCCATGCCTTATAGTTCCTCAACGCGACGTTACGTAACGTGTCCTATTATTTTTGTGATATTTAGATTTAATTTCATAATTCTGGGTACCAATATTGTCTCAATTAAATTAAAAATAAATATATACTTACATTAAGGATTTTCTAAAATTAATTTGAATAGCATAATAAAACAAAATTCCAAAGTAATGTAAAGATTGTGCAATAAAACCTACCATAAAGTAACGTATAGGAATCGTTTACATAGAAAAAACCTTATTATATTTGAAAATTACTAATTATAAACTTGTAATTAAGAAGACTGATTATGTTGAAAAATGTTTTGATAATAATTATAATGTTTTTGGAAGACCTTTATGTTTTAATAGTTATCCAAACTTCGTGATGTAATGGAACTTTTCAGCTGACCTATTCTATGAAAACATAAATTTCTCGTTACATATACGATACAATTTTTTTTATTTTTTGTAAATATTAATTATGATGTCTAATAAACACATATTTATAATTAAATCATTTATTTTCTCGGTGGAAATCCACTACGTAACGGACACTTTTTTTGAAAAACGCCCATAGATATTATAAAATAAGGGTATTGGCATGTTTTGTGAGGAAACCTATAGACCATAAAAAAAGTTTTGCAAAAATAAAGTAGGTGGCAAAAAGTCAATGAAATATACAAAGTCAAGTCAGTTTTTTCAATATGTTTTTATTTTACTCGTTTTAGCTGTAATAAGCCACACAAATTCTTTTCACTAGAAGTATTTTCTTCTTATCGTGTGGGCAGTAAGGTTTAATTTAACGACCCCACACACCCTAGTGTCAGAGTTTCTAAGCCGCCTCAAAGGCCTATGACATGGTTTGACGACCGCCGTTTGGCGGCCGGGACCACCAGCTTATACGTGCCTTCCGAAGCACGGAATCATCTTTTTATTAAACAATGAGGTGATTCGGGCCTGCAATGTCCTAACCAAACTGGAAACAACTTTGAAAAGTATGCTTCCCGTGGGAATCGAACCCACGACCACCGCGTCACAAGGCAAACGCCTAAACCACTCGACCACGGAGGCAGTTACTAGAAGTTATTAAGGACCATCATGTCAACTTATGCCACTTAAAAGAAAAATATGATGAAATTTCAAGGGGAGCTATTTTCATAAACGATGGAATTATAAGGTAACTAGCATAAGGGCAGGAGGATGATGATGATTGGTGTTATAAATTCAGTCATTTGTCTTCGCTGAAGAACGCTTAGTATTTGGTCAAAGTTATTTTGAATGAACAGTAACCATCGGCGACAATATAAAACAACGCCATCTAGCGGCCAATCTTTGAACTAGGAACAGAAACTCCAAGGACCTCCAACAGCTGAAAGAAAGTAACAAACGTGTAGCGCCATCTATGTTCATGGCACCACTATCACCCTCCTCCAGAAAAGCAGTAGGGAAACCAGTGCTTTTGAGAAATACAAACAGCTCAGTTTCAGCACGCAGACCATTCAAAGATTCCCCAATTGGTCGCTGCAATTCATGTCCTGGGGATAGATTTTTAGATTTTTTCCGGTGCTATGAAGTTCAAACTACGCTTGTCGTGGCAGGCCCGCGGTTGAGTGACCATTCATCATCAACTTATTTATGTTCCCACTGGATACAGGCCTCCTCTCATTGAGAGCGAATGGGCTAAAATCGCGGATTGGTAGATGTCACAATAGTCTTCCATTTTTTGATTCTAGGACATGTTTCCTCACGATGTTTTCCTTCACCGCTTTGAGAGTGGTGGTGATGAAATAAATTACACAAAGTAATGCGCCTGCCTGGGTTCGAACCCACGATTTACTGTTCGTACGTCCGCTCCACACTTTTGTTCGATACGTGACTTTTTCTTCTTCTTAGCGTGTCGATGACAATATCCAAAATTATGCGACGAGTTTGGCCTTTTCTGTTCCGTCCATCAGCTCCTGTGATGTGCAAGTAACTGGACAAGCATTTAACAATTAAATGTAACTTCAGTACGCGTAACAATTTATATCCCTGACTATACATACCTACGCCTACGGTAGCTAATTTTAACCCAGGACCACGTCTATTTATACCATATAAAGGCTATCTCCAATCTCAAATTTCGATGTATCAGCTGTGAATGTTTTGTTATTCATTATGTACCACGTTTCTTCATTTGGGAATGCGTGGTTGAATATCAATGACAAAATTGTGATGGTCAAGATTTTGAGGACAATTTGGAGGGAATTTCCATGTTGACCATGGGTGTGGTAAGGTTTGCGGTAAATAGATAATTGGCCACACTAGTTATTATTGAAAAGGCAGTGGTTCCGTACCTATTGTTATCATAATAATATAAGTACTGTGAGTTCACACCACAGATTCACACATACACAATGTTGTTGGTAATCGTGCCGATAATTGTGTCGGCCAATGGCTTAATAGCCAAAAAGCCTCGACCACCATGGAGTCTTTCACTTGGCAGCTCTATCACATCATCGAACACGGCGCGTCTTGTTAGAAAGTCCTTCTCTGAAGAACCCTGACAACCGGATGCTCGAATCGACTTTTTTTTAAAGACATAATAAGTGTAAATACAAGAAATATGTGTAAAGATGAAAACAAAGTCTAATAATTCCAGTTCGCCCTCTGTTTGTTTGTTGGATGCCACTCAGTCACAGCTTTACTCCAACTGCCATCACCGCGCCTGGCGTTAGACTCGCTTTATCCTAGCCAACCACATCTTAGTAAGTACCTTTTTCTAAATTACCTACTTACAGATCAGTCACTTATATTCAAAACTAGCTTTTGCCCACGGCTTCGCCCGCGTGGATGTCGGTTTAACTACAAAAATGACGATTTTCCAAACAAACTTTCATCCCTTATTTAACTCCCGGGGTTGAAAAAAACTCCTTCCTTATTCCTTGTCTACATTATAAAGGGAACCTCTGTGCAAAATCTCAGCTTTCTAGGTCCAAGGGTTTGGGCTGGGCGTTGATTAGTCAGTCAGTCAGTCAGGACTTCTCTTTTTATTTATATTGATAAACCCAAGTGTATTTTCGTCACCACCTTCACAGTTTCGATTGAATGTCACAGAATTACGTGCTCGTCATAGTTACGTGCGCGTCATAATTGTGTGACGCGTTTCCTCATTGACTGGCAACTGTTGAGTGAGGACCTGATTTGCGTACGTCGAAGAAATTAAGCAGTTTGAATAGTTATTGAAGCCGTCACCTACTAACTGTAGAAGTTAATAGTAATCCCACCAAAAACATTCTGTAAAAAACTAGCCAAGTCTCGATGGAGCTGCTTGTTTATCTCTAAAAAGTAATGAAATCTAAACAAAGTCGTGCCAAGTCTAAGGTTCCTTACTGCGATATCTTTATTATTATAGTTAATGTTGTGTAACTTGGCCGATAGTTACAACAGATATAACATTACGTGTAAACAAAATTGACTTGTACTCACTAACGTACAAAGAAAGTCACGTTTGATTACGTTTGACGTTGATTTATTTTATTAGTTTTTCTTATTTGACACATTTTTTTTCTTTTTAGGAGTAGGTACCTTTTTTATTATTACGAATCTTTTTTTTATTAAATTTTTTCGATTATCCTAGTTTTTATAGTTTTCCCTTTATGTGGCCATTAAACCCTAACTCTGTACCAAATTTTATGGGAAGTACTAGTTTGCTTTCTCATTTTTTATTTTTTATTTTCAGTGTGATTTTATAGCTTACTGGATGACGAAAATTTCTGCGTTCTGGTCTTATCCAGAGGATCTCAAATAGGGGCCTGAAAAAGCGGCGAAATGGTTCCATTAAAGGATGGTACCGACGGCAGTGTTTGCTTCGCGCTCGACTTGGCGGGGGTACTGCCGTGCCCCCCGATTATGCAAATAGCCTGCCTGTAGGTACTGCATCGTTGGTCTAGTGGTTGCAAGTGCGACTGCTGAGCATGAGGTCCTGGTTTCGATTCCCAGGTTGCGTAAAGTGTTATTGGGTTTTTCTATCGGGATTTTTTTTAGTAGCATCCATGTAGTCTGGATGTATGCCCAAGTGATGGCAATAGGCTCACCACCCACCTGCTACTCTCTGCAGCAGTTCAGAGGGCAGTTCTTTTGAAAGGTTTACGCAGCAAAACGGACTCTTGTGCCTGTTTAGAAAACAGTATCCCCGATATTTGTTTTTTTTTCGTTCATACTTCTAGTCATACAGCCTTTGGCATTTGACCTTGTTGGAATATTGATTCCTGCCCAATTTACCTGGAAATATCCTTTGTTTATTATTAGCCTTGAAAATAAAGCCAACATCCTCTAATTCAAGGTGGAAGGGTCACCAAAGCTTAATAGGTTACCACGACCGTATTTAGTACCTATATCATTCTTAATACACGAAAACAAATACACACACAAAATACACGAAATTGGGACGCCAAGCAAGAATGCTTGAAGTTATGCAGTCCATCCGGCCCTGGAGATTTCCAGTTAGGCATTTGGCTATCATTAGTGCCGATTGGCATCTTACATCGTTGAATCATAATAGGCGTTGGTGCGCCACAATTTCAGCTGAATCGAATCGACGCTCTAGGCTTCTTACTTAACGTAGCACACATAGATCGATGTTGCCGTCAAAAATGGCTGCGGGTTGGTCTTAGAGATACCGCGGCCTCGACATAAAGGGCTAAGAAGGAACACGGGTGGTTTTTAGTCAGTAGAAGTCTGACACTCCGTTTCGCTCTGCCCAAGAGCGGGAGGGGTTATTTGATGATTTTCCACCCACAAAAAAGGGGGGTCTAAAATTGCCAACTTTAGTAAATGATATTAAAATCACAATATTAGGAATGTCCCAGGTTGCGAATTGGCTCAATGCTAATGTTCTCACATTAAATAAGTACCTCCAAAACAAATTTTATAAGTTTCAGCATATGCAATCGTACTCAACCAACCGACGATTTTCGAGTCATTATACACACTTGTGATGGTACTAATGTTGATAATTGTAACTGTTCTAGTATTGGCAAAGTTTCTTGCACAAAATATTTAGGGGTTATGCTGGATCAGAATTTGCGCTGGTACCCTCATCTTGAGCAAGTTGCCAATAGAATACGCAAGCTAAATTGGATTTTTAAGAGGAAATGCGAGTGCTGTCTCTTTCTACTATCACTGTCTCTCTCCGTCCTCCTGCCCTCAAATTCGTGCGATAAGGACAACTGTAGAAAAAAGTTAGAATTCGAGGTTTGGCTCTCGCCTATTTCCTCCTCCAATATTGAACCAATTTAAAAGATATTTTAGACAATGAATAAGGAGGTTATGTACTACGCCGCTATGTTTTTCTTTTTTCGTTAATAGTTGTCAAATTTGTACACTAGGACTCTGTTAACAGCGATCTAAACAAGCAATTTTGAGCATTTTTTGTGGGTTCTAGTGCTTATAAAAATAATTTATCACCAAAAAGGAAAACATAAGGGCATAGAAATAGTTAATATTTATTATTCTGTAAAAAACCATTGCTCTAGGGTCATTAACCAAAAAGAAAACAGGCGAGAGCGTTTGTATGGAGAAAAGACCACTCACGTTTCCTCTTAAGACTCTGCGTCACGTGGTGCCTAGGTCAAATCAGAGTAGCAGTAAGCCTGTCAGAAGTATGCTCACACAAATATACTTATCTCTTGCGCAATCAATATTGATTTACTGTATTCCTGTTTGGGGCAGCAAAATCTAAATTTATTCAATTGGAGCGAGCACAACGAGCCCTGCTCAAAATAATGTATTTTAAAAAAAACTGGCCAAGTGCAAGTCGGACTCGCACATGAAGGGTTCCGTACCAAAACGGTATGCTATAATTAATACAATTTTTTCTACGGGCCAATGAAACTTGACCTCTGGATTGCATAGGCGCTCATACGATTCAGGGACCAGTTTATATTGGTTAACTGCTGTTTCCATCTGTTGTTTCCATCCAAGTTCAAAATGATTTTCCTAAAAAGTCCTTAAAAAGTTCTACTTTTCAGATTTTTTTCATATTTTCTAAACTTATGGTTCAAAAGTTAGAGGGGGGGGGGACACATTGATTTTTACTTTTGGAGCGATTATTTCCGAAATTATTGACATTATCATAAAATGATTTTAGGAAACCCCTATTCATTTTTAAATACCTTTCCAACAATATATCACACGTTAGGGTTGAAATTTAAAAAAAAATCACTCCCCACTTTACATATAGGGGGGCTACCCTAATAAAACATTTTTTTCCAATTTTTATTTTACCACTTTGTCGGCGTAATTGATACACATATTGGTACCAAATTTCAGCTTTCTAGTGCTAACGGTCACAGAGATTAAGCGAGGACGGACAGACGGACAGACGGACAGACAGACATGGCGAAACTATAAGGGTTCCTAGTTGACTACGGAACCCTAAAAAGAAGATATTCTACAGAGAACCTCTACAAACTTAGCGATGTATTGTCAGTTAGGAAATTATACATTTATCAAATAATTTTAAAAAAGCACAAAGCCTTGCCTTATAATAAAGATATACACTCTAGACGAAGAAAACACGATATAGTTCAAATACCTAAAACTAAGACCAAATTCGGATCTATGCAATTGTAAGCGTTCAGCTCAATTATACATATACAATAAAGTAAATAAAGAAATTTTCGTATATGCAAAATCCTACCATGTATGTAAAGAAATGTTGATGGACTGGATAAAACAACTGACATATGAAAATACTGAAGCTCTCCTGCAAAACGTAACCTAACACAAGTATACGACCCACTCACACATACTCAGATGCTCTCCCATATCTACACGTACATTCACACTTGGGAGGGTATACATACAACCACAAAACACACACACTCATCAACACAACCAATCCATGCACACGTACGCACACGTTCACATAATTATATTTTGTTTTATTCCCACACTAGCTTTTGCCAGCGGCTTCGCCCGCGTGAAAATGTCGATTTTCCATACAAACTTTCATCCCCTATTTAACTCCCTTAGGGGTTGAATTTCGAAAAATCCTTCCTTATTCCTTGTCTACATTATAAAGGGAACCTCTGTGCAAAATTTCAGCTTTCTAGGTCCAAGGGTTTGGGCTGGGCGTTGATGAGTCAGTCAGTCAGTCAGTCAGTCAGGACTTCTCTCTTTATTTATATATATACTAGCTTTTGCCAGCGGCTTCGCCCGCGTGAAAATGACGATTTTCCATACAAACTTTCATCCCCTATTTAAATCCCTTAGGGGTTGAATTTCGAAAAATCCTTCCTTATTCCTTGTCTACGTTATAAAGGTAACCTCTGTGCAAAATTTCAGCTTTCTAGGTTCAAGGGTTTGGGCTGGGCGTTGATGAGTCAGTCAGTCAGTCAGTCAGTCAGTCAGTCAGGACTTCTCTTTTTATTTATTAGATATAGATATACTGTTTTTGTTTTTGTATTTATTGTGTTTAATGTAAGTACTTACTGTTGTGAAGGAGCGGAGTCTTTAAATACAGGCATTATCTGCTTAAATGAAGACTCCAAACCCAATATTGTTTGTGTATAACTTTTGGACACAATAAACGTTATTATTATTATTATTTATTATTATAATATGAATTGAATTTAATTGGGTGTGGGGTCTTTAGACCTTACTGCCCACACGATAAGAAGAGATAATATGAATTTTGTTAAAATTTGTAAAATTAACCATTCCTAATAATAACTGCATCTGTAACTATTTTAAGAATAATAATGCAATTCATATTATTTTTCTATTATGATCTGCTAAATTGGACATTTTAGAAACCCTGGTCATCATGCCAACGTACCTACTTACATAAAATTTGTGTAAATAATTCGTGAAAACATGCATCATTAAGCAAATAATTAACACACAATACAAACCTACTTATTATAGCCCCGTGACCAAATATAGTAATTAAATTCGCGAATCTCGTACATTTATGTAATCAAAGGATTTTTTCTATCCCTCATTGGTGGTCAGAACACGCTTTGATATTGACCTGCGCGAGACTTGCATGATAATACTAACCCTGAGCTTGTGACTCAAACTGTTTTACTTATCGGAGGAACATTGTCAAGTATATTTATAGAAGAGAGGGTGGTCCTGTGACTATCAAACCTACATCATTTTTAACCGACTTCAAAAAAGGAGGTTACTATGTTCGTGTGTATGTATTTTTTTTTTTTTTTTTTTTTTTTTTTTTTATGTATGTTACCTGATTTCTCCCCCGTTTGTGGACCGATTCTCAAAATTTTTTTTTTATTTGAAAGAGTATACTCCTGAGGTGGTCCCATTTTTTTTTGGTGAAGATCTGGTGCTGATCTTCGGAGATATACAATGGAACTCTTCAAAAATAGACGGCAAATCTGTCGTAATTGCTGGAATCTTTTGGATGTTTATTGAATATACCATTATCATGACGTAACATCACGCCTGTATGCTCTGAGGGGGTATGCAGATGTGTACAATACACATTTTTTTAGTTGTTATATGAATTTCATAGACACGTATTACATGTTTCGTGCTTTTTCTGGCGCTATTCAAGTATTCGCATCTAGCAGTCATCACTTTTATTCATGTTGATGAGCTGATAATGGAAGGTATACTACTCCTCAACGGTTAAGAGTTGAAAGCAAAAATAGGGGAATTTTGAAGGTTAAGGGTTAGGTTTCTTAGTTGAATGTTAAATGCATAGTAAATATTTGTATAGGATATAATATAGGTACCTATTACAACTAAAAATGAAAAAATAAAAAAAACTTTTTTGCAAAAAAAACAACCGACTTCAAAAACACCAAAAAGAGAAAAATAAACTTCAGAAGAAAAATCAGCTTCTGAAGTCGGTGGCAAAAAAAAAAAATCAAACAAACAAATGTCACAGACTTCAGAAGCTTATTTTTCTTCTGAAGTTTATTTTTCTCTTTTTGGTGTTTTTGAAGTCGGTTGTTTTTTTTGCAAAAAAGTTTTTTTTTCATCATTATTTTGCCTAACTTTGCTCAACTATGTATTGGGGTCGGCTTTCAGTAATACCACCTGAATACCAGTATTTTACATGGAACGACTGCGCTAGCACTAGTCTTACTAAGTCATCATCATCATCATCAACCTATTAATGTTCCCACTGCTGGGACACAGGCCTCCTCTCTTTGAGAGGGAATGGGCTATAATCTACCACGCGGGCCCAGTGCCGATTGGTAGACGTACAAGTCTTCGAATTTTTGGTTCTAAAACATGCTGGTTTCCTCACGATGTTTTCCTTAATTGATTTTGGAAGCAGTGGTGAAAAAATAAATTACACAAAGTACGGTCAGCATCAGAAGTAGCTGAACATTTCGGAATTTTAATTCTTTTATGTACAAGACTCTAGATATTATTTTTAATGTTTCAGAAGATTATTCGTTAAAATAGTCCTTACACTCCAATAACATGTAGTAACGAGTAATATCTGACAAGTTTTTATTAAAAAAGAACAGCTTCGAAACTTCGAGTAATGTTAATATACTTCTGATGCTGACCGTACTTTATGCGCCTGACTAGGTTCGAACCCACGACTTACTGTTCGTAAGTCATGGCCGCTCCCAAACTGGACCACCGCTGCTCTCAGGAGCTGGAGTAGGAGCCCTCATTTCTCAGGGTGTGTTGCTAGTTAGTAAATAAAACAACACCAATACATTAATCTTTATATTCATCATCAATGATGGCGTTTCCTCTTCGATTTCCAACCATTATGATGTCCATATGAACGTCGGTAAAACGTCTCGACGGTATGCCGTCAACGATTTCCTCCAGACCTGTCAGAAAAGCAAAGAAGTTGTCGCCATTTATCCTGAAACAAGATAGCACAATAACCAAGACCGATGGTGTAGAGACTACCCGTAAGGAGTTATGTATGCCCCTGTGTATGCCCCTGACGGGTAGTTTTTTGAGATACATAACCTACTGTAAGACCACACATTACCAAAAAACATGCAAATAAATACTTTGACTTTGACTTTGACTTTGTTATTCCCGACTCGTTACTGTTCCGATTCGGTTACCAATCAAATCAATCAAAGGGGTTTGAATATGGGCTGCGGGTTGGTCACTAAGATACCGCGGCCTCGACATAAAGGGCTAAGAAGGAACTTATGTGGAACTTATGTGGTTTTTAGTCAGTAGAAATCTGACACTGCCTACCGCTCTGCCGGGAAGAGTCATTTTGATGATTTCCAACCCTCCAAAGTAAAAAAAAAATACAAAAAAGGAGTTTGAATAAACAAATCAATATTCTCTAAAATTATTTAAATAAAATCGATTTATTCTTTAATCAATCTATAATACCTACTAAAATATTTAAACGCTATACTAAAATATTAATTTTAAAGGTATATATTTAAAGGTAATTAAATAATCTCGTGAAACACCTGTATAAATAAATTGCCTGCCTAGCTCCTGTCATTTAACAGTGCCTGTAATGGCATAATTGAAATAAATGGTTTGAGTTTGAAATGTTTTTTTCAAAGTGCGCTACCGTTTAAAACATTATCTCTATCATACAACATAATCAGCTGACCCCCGTATAATAATGAAGATGGCAAGTGGTGTCAGAAAAGAAGTCGTCAGGTAATGCTGGGCAGGGGCACTGACTGTACAAAATAATAATTGTAGCACTGCCTTTTTAATAAAGTTTGTGAGCTGGCAACACCGTCCACGGCTCCTGGCAACCCAGCCGGCGACGCGCGAACTCAAAGCCAGTGGACATAATTCGCGCGCGCTATAAACAGATCTGCGAAACGCTCGTTCATATTTACTGTTTAACTCCTGTTTGTTCGTTTAGTTTTACCTATAGTTCTGTGTTTTTACCGTTTGACAATATACTTTTACCATTTAACGTAGTGACTCATTGAAATACCCCAAATATTCCAACGCCTGAGGAAACTCTCCTTACATAATGGTTTATTTCTTTCTTCTCTAAGGAGCGCCGCTTGGTCGCTTTGACCACACCATAAAACCTATCTTGATCGCGCCCATAATAAAAAAAAACATCAAATACTATTCACACAGATCGTATCTACATACTTAGTTAACTAAAGCATATGGTCCCAAACAAATGAGCTCAAGGGCAGGCTACATTATTTTTTCCTCTGCCAATCTTAGGGACATGATGACTTGTATGCGAGCCACCTCGATGATGATGTCAACTTTAGCAAACACGCGTCAATGCCAAGTCTTACTTAAATGGTTTTGAATCAAATACTAATGTGAAATAGATAGACCTTCTAACGAAAACAGCATATTCTTGCATCATCGTCATCCTAATGCCCTTCATCATCTGCCTAGCCTTTTCTCAACGTTGGGGTCAGCTTAATAGTAATAGTCCTCCTGACCGTTTTTCGGCCACGGCGGCTAATCCCAGCGGAGATTAGCCATCTGCGCGGGAGATATTATAGTGCACAAGTGTGTGCGCAGGCACAAGTGCACTCTCTGTTCCCTTTTCTCTCATAGTCCGATGGGACGGCAATCCGACACGACCGGAGGGAGATCAGGCGCAGGACCAACGGCTTAACGTGCTTTCCGCGGCACGGGGGTATTATACCACCAACTTCCAAACTCCGGGCTACTACTGGGAAATTTCTAATGTAAAAACCTAATAGCACTTTTTGGCCGACCCGGGAATCGAACCTCACGCTCTGCATTCGTGCTTGCGACCACTAGAACAACGAGGCAGTTAAAAGTAGAGGAAGACTAAAGAAATGAACTGTACAAAAGACAATATGGCAAGAAAGACCACTTCGTCATCAAGGACCCACCAAGCAGACCCACCGGTGGGTCTCGGAATACTGATGTGTCTTCCAAGACCTACACGGTGTCTGATTAGATGACGAGTAAAAGAGAAGTATGCAAGGAGAAGACATGCTGCGCCAACCCCAAAATGAGTTGATATGAAGGGGAAACTTTTGCACTAACGGACATTTACACCCATGGACAAAATATACGCGAATAGACACTATCGCAATAATTGGACCCTTGCGCGACTTAATCAAATTGAAGGTTGGACTGAGTTGATATGGTATTATGCGATTAATGCCCACCTTCCACTAAAAAAGGGTAATGAGAGGAAACTGAGCTGATGATCTGAGCGGGCCGGAGTATAAATAGGTGTACACTTCCACTAAGAAAGAGTTTCAGATTTTGCCTTCCACTGCCAGAGGGCTTTGCGGAGCGAGTGAGGCGGGAAATGAGCGGGGTCGGATGAGCGAGCGAGTTGTTTGCCTTCCATTGCAAGCGGCGCGGGGCGATGAGCGAGGAGGCGCAGAATATCTCAGTTCCAGGCGATCCACAGAGGAAGCAAGTCACGCGGTAAATTTTAAACGATGTCTGACGATTACAGTGAAGAGGATTACATAAATACTATAAATAAATGCTTGCTACTCTACCACTATAATGAAAAAAAAAAGAATAGAGGTGAGCTGAGTCCGTACAAATCTCGCGTGCGACGCCATGACGCAGCGGACTCATTTTAACTCGCTCAATCCATGCCGCTTACTCGCTCGCAATGGAAGCATTTACTTGTATGAAATTTTGCGTTGCGAGTTGAACTGAGTTCATACGGAGTCCTTTGGAAATCCGCTCAACTCTGCGACCACTTTTGTAACTCTTTGTAGTTGTACTCTTTTGATCCGCTCAGTCCGCTCATTCACAGTGGAAGCACTTCTATGAAAAAAGCCGTTGCGAGTTAAAGGGAGTTCGTACGGAGCCGGGCGGGCATTAGTATCCCTGCTTTTTTCTTCTTTTGAATGGGTGTAATTTTCAGTGATTGTTTTTTTTTTTTTTTATAAATGGGCTTTCTCTTGACCTCAATCTTGCCCTAAGGGCAGAGATGAGGTCGACGATGGAACGAGCTTACCCAGAAGAAGCCTATTTACTCGCGACTTAAATAGATTGGGGTTATATGAACTCGGGAAAACCGACGCAGGCAGGGTGTTCCACTCTTTGGCTGTACGAATAACGAAAGACTTAGCAAAACGCTTTAAAAAAAAAACAAAATGGAATGTGTTTCTTGTTCCCCGCAAATGTCTTTTGCGCTAATGCATGTAATAGTTGCACATGGTATAGTCCTCTCTACCGATTTTGATAAAAAGGTTTGAATAATGACCAATTTATTGAAAAAGATAAATTATTAGTACAACTTACTCGTTACATGCACGCTCCCCTGGGTCATCTTCAGGTTCATGTGCCTGAAAATACATCATTTCATTTAGTTTTTTCGATTTCACTAAGCTCAGATATTGTGTTGATTATAATTAATTCAGGCAGGAGTGCTTAGTGCATATTTGACCAATACGAAGACCTTAAGTCCATGGGGGGGGACCCGTAGCGGCAGAACGCACTGATTGAAGATTTTAATCTTTGACCTCTGTGGTATACTTCATCATCATCATCATTTAAGCCTAAAGACATCCACTGCTAGACATAGGCCTCCCCCAAGGTTCGCCACATTGACCTAACCGGTCCCGTGCGTCTCGCATCCAGGAGGCCCCCGCAACCTTCACCAGGTCATCGGTCTACCTTGTGGGAGGCCTTCGAACGCAATGCCTTCCGGTTCGCTGTTTGTAATATACTTACTGCGGAACTCAGAGAAATTTAATGATTAGGTACTTAAGCCGTCACTTACTAGAGATTTGACATACTTTTGTATGACAAAACTGTCAAAACCTTTACTAAGTGATGGCCTAAGTAATCATTAAAGTTCTCTGAGGGCGGCAGTGATTAGTAAAAAAATATTAACTTAAACTACTCAAAACAAAATAGGGCACACCTCGAAACAGTCTCTATTTTGGTCAAAATAAAATTATTTAAGTAGTTGTTGACAAAGTTATGTATTGAACCGTCAAGCTGACATGTTTAGCAGCCCTTAACGATGTTTATTTCGACAACATTCATATTGGTTTCAAGATGGTAGCTAAAAAAGTGAAGTACTCGAAAAAAACATCGAATACACAAATTCTCAGTCTATTAAGTTTTCAGTCTACACTAAACACTGTTGTGGAACACTCACGTTTTTAACAATTTTGTTTGGTTCCTGTGTTACTTGTGATCACTATGCCTGGTTCTCGCCGACATATCGTGCCCTTAATTCGAAAACCAACTAAAGTCACTTAAGGGCAAAAATGAGTTACAAATACCGTTAGAATCTCCTTTTCAAGATCTACATACTGGTAAAACCCGTTTTCCGAGGTGACGCTCCGTTCTGGATTTAGCTTTTAGCTAAGGTAGCTTATCAGGAGATTTTTTAAATAAAGAACAGACAAAACCCAGTAAGTGTCGGTTAAAGCAATGTTTTTGCACTGTAAGCAATTTTTCTCGCCAGGAAAAACATTCTATCTGCGTTTAAGTGGTTTTGTCATGATTCACGTTAAATTAACAATAACAATAACTGAGACTAAATATTTCTACTTAGTATTAGCAATTACCCATTAGGTGAACATAAATATTTCGTTTAATTAAATTCATAAAAAAACTGCTGTCTAAACTCTATTCAAAACTTAAGAAAACATTGCGACTACAGGAAAAACCACTTATCTGTAGCATTTATCAAGCCAATCCTTCATTTTTCCTACTTGTTTGAGAATTAAGCTATTTTTCCTTCACCACGCGAATAATGAATACAATAAGAAATCAAAATACACGTACTCGCCTCTTTATCAAGTATTTAATAAAAAAATTACGATTCGAACCTTTAAACACGATTTTCTCGAAACTACATTTTGTGCAGTTAGTTGGGTTTTGAAGTAAGGGCACGATATATTATGGACATGGAAACCGCTACAAGAGCAGTATCTTTGCTTCAAGAGGGACAGTCTCAGAGATCTGTGGTTATCCACCTCGGTGTTTCGCGACGAGCAATCCGAAATGTTTGGGAACAGTATCAGGAGACCGGAAGTGTAGCTAGGAGACCTGGCACAGGAAGAGTCAGGGCTATAACTGCCCAGGAAGACCGATATCTAAGGTTGATCGCACGACGCGAGCGTACTGTTACCGCTCGGACCCTACAAACTCGACTACGGCAATCCACAGGGACGAGACTCAGCGACCAAACCATTCGGAATCGGCTTCACGAAAATGGACACGCCCCGGAGTACGTGCTATTCGACTGAAACTGACGAGAAACTCACCTGCAGAAAAGTAATTTCGCTATCCGTGTTAACCATGTCATCTGCTAGGTACTGAGTGACATGGTCTTCACGATCTGCTATATCCGTATCCTCGTAGCCAGTAATTCGGGATGTCTTCTTCCCATCAGCTGATGTATTGCCCCTTTGTACACGGTTTTTTACAATCACCTTACGTGGACCTACCGAGACATGGTGATTTCGTTTCTCTGCAAAATAAACTTGTTTAGTTTTTTAAGAGTACCGTAGAGAAGGTAAGTATAAGAAAGTTCAATTCATATAACAGTCGACAAATTCCGTCGGGGCTGCGGGTTTTTCGAAAGAGATATCGGCCTCGACACAAAGGACTACGAAGGAACATGGGTGGTTTTTAGTCAGTAGAAGTCTAACACTCCCTACCGTTCTGCCCAGAGTGGGAGGAAGCATTTTGCTGATATCCAACCCTTCAAAAAAAAAGGATAGGAGAATGATAATGATAAGACAAACCAACAGCACTTCGCGAAGTAGTTTTGACTTCAACTTGTGGTGGTCCATATTTATCTTCAACTGTCCGCCCTATCTCATCTGACGTATGGTCGTGTCTGTCTAATTGTTCTATAAATTCTGGGGTCATATCATCCTCGTAGAATAATTTGCCGATATATTGGAACTGTAAAAAAGTGGAAACGTTGTCTGTAAAGTCGGTTTATGGACGATAGTTTAACGTGACAACATCATAACAAAACATTGATGAAATGATTGCATTATAGACATAGATTTGATTTCATTTGATAAATGCGGCTCAATCGTACAATGAGCGTAATGGGACAATGAGCGAAACGGGACAGTGAGCGTAAAGGGACAATGAGCATAACGGGACAGTGAGCGTAACGGGACAATGAGCGAAACGGGACAGTGAGCGTAAAGGGACAATGAGCGTAACTGGACAATGGGCGTAACTGGACAATGAACGTAACGGGACAATAAGTCATCATTTTTCGTACATGCAGCTGGCGTTCATCGATTTATTAGACGTTGTCACGACAAAAATAAACACATATTAGATTCGGTTGATGAAACTCCGCCGACATGCTGGATATCGAGTTGCTTAGAGGACATGAAAACAAAAAGACAGTCTATCTTTCATTTTCATTCCTCTTAGATCTACCTAGGAACCTTCTCGTTTAAGAGAAACCGAGGCTCAAATTTTCACTGTTTTCATACAACAAATGGTTTAGCTTTTCTTTAAATAGCTCCATAACCCATGTTCTATTTCTTATTCAATGCATATATCAGCACAATGTCTTGAGTGCATTATATTGATTGCTACTGTAAACCATGATTCACCAGAATGAACGAATAATTATTTTGGGCAATTATTTTTTAGGTCCTGTTTCACTACAAATTCTGTTCCATTTTTATTGATTCTAAGCTGTTAGTTTGATGAACAAATTGCTTGGTTGATAATTGGCTTTATTTTTACCGTTTATTGTCTAAGGCTTTGGGGGAAGATCAAAGAAACGATGGATGGACTGTCTGAATGATATGGTAAGAAAGGAGGTGTCTCATGAAATGACGAGAAACAGAGTAGTATAGAAGATGAAGACATGCTGCGCCGACCCCAAAAGAATTGGGATAAGGGCTTTAGAACGATGATAATGAGAGCGCCATGGGAAAAGTACTGCCTACTCTCTTATACATCAAGCATTGTCGGTGATAGAGTAAGATGTAACTCACATCAAATCGATCTTCATACCACGCGCTGGTGTACACGGATCTGCATACAAGTGTAAGTGCCGCAGCCACCACTAGCTTTCCCAACTAAACAAAAAACAAATTGTCGGTTCGTAGATGTCCGCATATCTCCAAATTTTTTGATTTTACCATGCCAGTTTTCTCACGATGTTTTCCTTCACCGTTTTTGAAGCAGTTCTGGTGAAATAAATTACACGAAGTAATACATATAATTCGTAAGGCCGGCCACTACCCGGGCCAGCGCTGCTCATTTTTGGATTACCTAATCTCAAATAGAGAGCAGTGGTGGCCCAGTGGAGAGCAGTGGTGGCCCAGTGGAGAGCAGTGGTGGCCCAGTGGTGGGAGAGCAGTGGTGGTGGCCCAGTGGTGGCGGCCCCGACTTACGATCAGTTGGTCGTGGGTTCGAACCCAGGCAGGCGCATTACTTTGTGTAATTTATTTCATCACCACTGCTCTCAAAACGGTGAAGGAAAACATCGTGAGGAAACCGGCATGTCTTAGAACCAAAAATTCGAAGATATGCGACATCTACCAATCCGCACTGGGCCCGCGTGGTGGATTATAGCCCATCCCTCTCCTAGAGAGGAGGCCTGAGTCCCTGCAGTGGGAACAATTATAGGATGATGATGATGAATCTCAAATAAAGAAATGACTTACCATTACATAAATATTCCAGAATAATTAACGAGTCTTGAATGACTGGCATCTAACCCAGAACTGAAGAACTTAGAACAAATCGCTTGTGAATATGTGGAATAAACAATATCGTGTTAAAGCCGCGATCGCATGCGAAGAAATCTTGTGCTTCTGCGGTTGTCGTAATGTATACTAGGTACCACCAGCGACTACGGCAATTTTCTGTCAATTTTCTTTATTCGATTTTCAACTTTATCGCTAAATCATTAGATTCAAGGTTGATTGCGAACGTTTCAGATTTCTTGATGTGCCGTTTGTACTTAGGAAGAGTTTTTTTTTTAATTGGGACAAGCCCGCCACACTATTCCCAAACCACTGTAACTCCTGTTAGCCAGAATCAACAGTGGCGACCACAAGAAAAGCGCCGAGACAATGAAGCTCGACGAAGTCCCAGAGAAATGATTTAACTGTCTTGGATCCCGCAACGAAATTAATCAGAAAAGAATAGCGGAGGAGTAGGAAAAAACATAGTTTCCACTTCCCTCCATATCAGCAGGAGACAGAACAGAACAAGGCCAATAGGCACACAGGGACTGAGATAAGCCCAGTTGCCTAGCACCACGGATATTATTGTCATTAATATTACTGGGTCCTAAGTTGTGAGCTGTTATATTTGATTCCAATAATAGGTATGACAAAATTGCTTGAACGCACGGAAATTTGTTCTAGTTTCTACAAGGTCCGTATAGTAAATAACTCCGGATGTAACCTGTACCTACACTATTTAACATAATATTACGTTCATTCTGCCAAAGACTACACTCCCATAAAATGTGATGTGCAGTTTGTTCAAATTCGCAGTCAGATGTAGAACATTGACAAAAAGGCGACTCAACAAGCTTGAAGGAAAATAATTTACTCTTAAAGTTACCATGACCTGTGAGAAATTGGGCGACACAGTGATCCACCTCCAGCCATGTCCTGGCCAGCCGCTCACGAACGGATGGAAAGAACTGGTGAAGATGTCGGCCCTTGATGGAATTATCCCACCTACATTGCCATTCAGACAAAAGTTCCTCCCAGACGTCAGTCTGTGGTTTAAGTAATCTAGCTATTTTAGCACGGTCACGTTGCGTTAAAAAGTCTGTGTCCGCGGTCTCTCGTGCGCAGTAGTACATTGAAGCACGGCGCTGTACTTCAAGATCGACTGGAAGTACCCCTGCCAGTACCGGTAAGGCTTCAGTACTAACCGTCCTATACGCTTTACACAAGAAAATCAAAGCCAACCGCTGGCTTTGAAGTAATTTACGTCGTACTACTCCAATGGTGGCCCTATCGGCCCAAACTGGTGCCCCGTAGCACATACACCCCAAGTAAGTAGCCCCATAGATCGTCTTTAGAGTTAAAAATGATAAACCCCATGTAGATTTGGATATTCTCGTTAAAGCATAAAAGTTCTTTTTAGCTTTTTCACCGACTGTTTTTATGTGTAAAATTCCTCTCTAAGACAAACCCAAGGTAGCATACAGACTCCTTCTTTTTCACGGGAACGTTATTAAATTTAATACTAGGCCATGATTTAAGATTACCTTTTAAAAGAAGTTGATAAGTTTTATGTGGTGCAAAGGTCAGACGGTTACGATCACCCCACTGGTATATTAATTTTAGGCAAGTGTCAGCCAAATTTTCGAGTCCAGCCCGAGTATTTGACTGAATGAGCAGCAGGCCGTCGTCCGCGTAACCGGTTAATGAACAGCCGCATGGAAGTGGAATCGCGAGGAAGTCATCGAAGTCTACGTTCCATACATACGGACCCATAACCGAACCCTGAGGGCATCCCATGGTAAGAGACTTTGACATAGAATGATGTCCGAGTTTGAGTTTCGCGGAACCATTTAAGAAGTACGAGCAAACAAGATTGTATATGTTTTTAGGGCAACCACGAATTTTCAGTTTAAGGAGTAGCAACTTAAGAAGGGTTATGAACAGCCCGTAGGCGCTGCGGGTCGCGCGTCGGCGTTGTTCGAAAGAGATACCGGGGCCTCAACACAAAGGGTTAAGACGAACGGGGGGAACTCGAGTGGTTTTTAGTCAGTAGAAGTCTGCCACTCCCTACCGGTCTGCCTAGAGCAGGAGGAGTTATTTGATGATATCCAACAGTCCAAAAAAAAAAACAAGGTGTATGAAAGGGGAACCTAAGTTACTCTTTAAGGCAAAGAGATTTTTTTTAAATATTGTCTTTTTGTTGTATGTACGTTATACTTTCATAATTAACCCGCCGGTACTCGCGTCTCCTTTTATTTCATGAACAGTCGCGCGAGGGTCGAAAAGACCCAGATTTTGAATGTATTGTTTTTAATAACTTAATTAAATTTCGGAATTATTTGTTAATTATTTAGAAAGAGGGTAACAAAACAAACTTAAAAATAATAAATGTTCATTATTTAGAGAAAAACAATAATATAAATCACCAAATTCAAGAGATCACTGCTAAATCTAACTTTTTACGATGTATGAACTAAAAAACAACTTTAACTTTTTTTATTTAATCTAAAACATTAAAAAAATCATTTTAATTATCATAAATATCAACAATCTTCTCAATAGTGCAACAATTCAGACTGTCAGAATGTTGAAGATAAACTCGTTGAGGACAATGAAGTTTCTGAGCCTGAAAATTTATCAATATCCAAAGGAGGTGTTTCTTTTTCCATACAAGTTTGGCCAAACACTTTAGCTTAAGAACAAAGGTACGAAAATATAGGAAAAAAATCACAGATTCTGAAAAAAAATGTATTGGATTTATTTATGCATTTGTACCACCTGAAATTCACTATTAAAGATGCTAAAACTTGCAACCCAGAATTTTAATCTGGCAATCTCGTGATTAATTTTTCTTAACATGCGTTTCGTTACTTCATTTGATAAACTTATGAGAACCTAAAAATATATTGTTTACAATTTTTTGATATGTACTAATGTTACGTATTTTATCCAACACACTATTTTTGTTAAACATTATGGGCACAAGAACATAAAAAATCATTTATTTGACATTTCAGATTATTTTTTGCGTTTGGTTATCAAGTAGCTAAAAGACAGTGCTCCAGGGCCGATAATTTAATCATTTGACAGTATATTTTAAAAGTCAAAACATACTAATAAACAAAAATTAACAAATTATTTTTTTCAAAAACAATCTTAGTAATATTATATTTTACATAAATACAGAAACTTAGCTAAGCCTTTCATACTGGTAACAACAGACGGTCACATACTTGATACATATGGCCCCTATGCGGCAACTGTGTCAGATTCTGATTTAATGATATAATTATTTTGATCATCTCTTAATTAAAATGTTTGTAAACCTGAATCTCTGCAACCTGGTGAGACACAGTTGCCTACATTAAGAGCAAATAAGTCGAGACTTGTAACAATGTGTAGTTGGGTAGTGGAGGTTGTAAATGGTAGGTTTAAGAGAGATTATGAACGAATAAGAAATGATCTCAGCAACAATGCTGCTACCCATCTAATAACTGATTTTCGAATAGCAGGGGCCATGATAAATGCTTTCCATATACCCATTACAGATAGACCAGATGGAATGAGCGTGCCTTGCAAAAATTACATGAACCTAACACATTAGCTGATTTTATTATTGAAAATAATATTAATGGAAGAAGCATCATCTTTTATTAGCATTCATGCTGATATACTTCTAAATGAGTTCCCAGTGATGACAGATATAGCAAGCACGCTCTTATTACAGAGAACATAAATAAGGCAAAATGGAATTTTTGAAATTGAAGTTTGCCGTGAGATGTTGAGCCTCTTCATATACCAGATTTTGAGGGTGAAATGTTTTTATTTAGGGCTAGAATACAGTCAAGACACCGTAGTAGAAAAGTATTTACCGTACCATATTTTATTAAATATCCAGGAAAACAGTTGGTAGCACAGAATCCACGGTTATTACTGTTAACTGTATAATTGGAAAACGTACCGTCAGTTGCTGTGCTCACATCATGACTATTGTTTGGTATATGGGGTGGGCTCGACATCAACAAGATATTTCAGCACCTGCCTCCTTCCTAGATTATATCTTAGTAAGAGAAAATGATGAAAATGAGGAAATGGAATAAAAGAAAATAAGAATGTTATTGGTTTTATTTCAAATATCCGTAGTAGTTAACTAAATTCCCATTGGCATACACAGGATAGAATTATCAATTCTATAAATGTTTCTTTACTGCCTATATTAAGCCTTCACAATGAAAAAAAAATAATTGAAGAATCGATAAGATTATTTCAACTTGACGATAATTTTTTACTATGACGACAATCAAGTAATACATAATGGGTAAAAGTGTAGTTATTTTCAGGTCCCCTTGTCAGATGACCGATCTGGAAAGTGTTCATCATCTTCCTGTCCTTAACCCATTTTACTTGGGGTCAGTGCAGCACGTTTTGTTCTTCACTCTACCCTATATCGAAAGGGTTCATCATTATAATTAATTACATTACTTTCCTTGGGGTTCATTGAATAACGATTTAGTCACTCGAACGTCTCTTTTGACACTCTTTTCATATCAGCTTTTCAAGTAGATCTGAGATGTAGATGGACTGGTAAATGTGGCGACACCTGGGGGAGGCCTATGTCCAGCAGTGGACATCTTTTGGCTGAAATGATGATGAAAAGGTCAGTGGGTCGTCTTAGGGGCGGATTTCTGGTGGTACTGGTGATGTTCTGCGACATCAATAATTCATAATTTCATTTTTTGGTTTTTAACCTTTGATTTTGACAGATGAAATAGCTTGACAGCTGTCAACCAACGCTGTCATGAACGTTTCTTTGAACGCAGTTATGATGCGAGGTGGTGTATTTTCATATTATTATAATTCCTAATCTGTTCTATATTGAAGAATATTAAATACTGCCCATAACACCATTTATTGGAAGGAGCTTAAATAGTTATTTGTACCTCGGTACATGGTTTGGCCAAAAAAAAAACACCTCCTTTCTTCAATTTCTGCCGAAATTACACGTTCAAAATCTCCCCCTTCTAATATATCTGCTATTCTCTTGTAATTCAAACGATTTGACGACATATCAACGAAGAAATAAAATCAAAATAATATTTTTGTAATAAAAAATACACTAACGCATTACGTCGCACAAGGGTCGAAACGACCCATACTCACTTTAAACATCCGTAATTTCCAAATGCCGCACGGGGACTGGCTGAGGTGGGGTGTGCAGATAGCCTGTGAGGCTACTTGAAGGTACATAGAGCGACGACACGAATGATCTAATACAAAAACAGTTATGGCACAAAAACTAGAGTACTGGGTCTTTTCGACCCATGCGCGAGCACCCGCGGGTTAATTTTAAATAAAATAAATAAAAAAATAAAATGGTTTATTTCAGAAACTTGCACAACTGTTACAATTAATCTTACATCTCCTTCTTTTAGGTAAAAGATATACCTATAATTAAGCATTCAGTAAAAAGTTGTTATTTTGATATTACAAACAGACACATTTAATTCTATTTATATGTATAGATTTTAGATTAGGGGCATGAAAATAAAAAAAACTCCATTGTATCCTTTACTTCGACTATTTTATTCATTTTCAACTTCACTCTTGACTCAGAGTTTTGTTTATAGGAAATTTCGTTTTCGCTATGGCTTAAAAAAGTAGAACAATTTATTTTCCTTCCTGTTAGGAAATGAAAGAAAATTATGTTGTCAGGACACGTTTTCACTTCGTTATCCGAACGGCAAATATTCTTTGGCGTTGTCTATACTAATATTTTATAGAGGAAAGATTTGTTTTTTTGTTTGTAACAAATATTTAAAAACTACTGGACCGATTTGAAAAATTCTTTCACCGTTAGGAAGCTACACTATTCCCGGGTGACATAGGCTAATTTTTATCCCTGTATTGTCACGGGAACGGGAACTAACTACGCGGGTGAAACCGCGGGACTTCCGCTAGTACTTAGATTAATGTCGTTTTGAGCACGCTTACCTTTGACATGAGCACTAGGTGTAAACGAAACCCAAATACGAACAATTTTACAACTGACTGCCGCTTTGATCTAGTGGTCGCAAGCGTGACTGCTGAGAGGGCGCTGTCTCTCTCCGTCTATCCGTCTGTCTCTCTCCACTATCGCTGTCTCTCTCCGTCCCCCTGCCCTCAAACTCGTGCGATAAGGACAACTGCAGATCCAACTCAATAGTTTAAATAAAAAGTCATATTTCTAGGTTTGGCTCTCGCCATTTCCTCGTCCAATATTGTACCAATTTATAAGATATTTTAGACACTAAATAAGAAGGATGTATTCTGTGCCCCTATGTTTTTCTTTTTTCGTTAATAGTTGTCAAATTTGTACACTAGGCCTCTGTTGACAGCGATCTAAATAAGCAATTTTGAGCATTTTTTGAAGGTGCTTAGAAAAATAATGTATCATCAAAAAGAAAAACATAGGGGCGTACAAGTAGTTAATATTTATTATTCTGTAAAAAAATCATAGCTGTATAGTCATTAAGAAGAAAGAAAACAGGCAAGAGCGTTTCTATCGAGAAAAGACCTCCCGCATTTCCTCTTAAGGTCTTTGGTCAATTCCAGGGTCGGGCAGAGTGTTACTGGATTTTTCCATCAGGAATTTCTCAGTAGCAGCAACGGAGACTCGAACAGACTCGCCTCCTATAACCTGGAACGTAAACGAACGTCATCGAACTGTCATGAGGGTGTACTACTAGGTACGATCGAAGACAGTTCCGCCTGATCATTTAAAAAAAATCGCCTAAATCGTGCCGAGGCGCTGCCACGGGCTAGCGAGCGATTCTATTTCTTGAGTGCAAGCAAAAATGAGCTTAGTGGTGATCAGGCGCATATCGTTTCATCGAAACGTATCCTAAAGGTGTGTTGATGAATCTTTTCTAAATGTTTACATGGCATTCGATATTGTTATGCAGTGGTCTAACATAACAAAAAGAGGTGAATAATACTCATCGGGACAGAAAAACGCTGAAAACTTGGATGTATAGTTATTATTGTTATTTCCTTTATTCATTAGACATCTTTAAATATTTCTTAAAATATAAAAAAGAACATTATGGTGTCTGGATGTGTGCCCGGTTAATGGCGACTCGGCCCCTAATACACGGGACTCTGCCTAACTCTTCGAATTTTACAGGTGTGATGATAAGTTACATTAAATCCTCAAACGTTATTAAGGGTATAAAGGATTCCGGCCCTGGTGCAAGCCATGGTCCGGGGCGAGGAGGAATGGGACGCCGTCGCCTCCTTTTGCGAAGCAGTGATGCTAGCGAAGGAGGAGGCGGAACGAGAGAGGGAGCGATCCTCTCAACGTCCCAGCCGCCGCGGAAGGCGCGGAAGGCGCTCCGGGCGTCGGGGGCCACGTGATGGCTTCCGGCCACCGTAGACGCGGGCCTGTGGACGGTGAGTAATGGGCTAGCTCGCCGTCCGGCCGTCGTCATGACGGCAACAGACCGTGTCGGCGGCGCGTTCGTGTTCCACGCGCGCCTCAAAGAGATGTCAGCAAGGAGGGGCCCGCAAGGGCCGACGCCCGTCGGGGCCGCGGTATTATGTACTAGATTACGTGGCCTCGGCGCAAGGGCAAAGAAGGAACATGGGTTCGGTTTTTAGTCAGTAGAAGTCTGACTCTCCCCTTCGCTCTGCCCAAGAGCGGGGGGGGGGTCATTCGATGATTTTCCACCCACCAAAAAAAAAAAAAAAAAAAAAAAAGGGTATAAAGGATAAAATGTCGATTTCAGCGACCAGGGAGATTTAAGCGGGGTTACAAACATTATATACTGATACCAAATAACTACTTTATTTATGATTTCCAACAAAATATGGACATTTACTGTTATACTAAAAATTAATAACAAAAAGTCGGTCACACTGGAACATCGCAACTCTCACCGCTGTAACCCTGTGTACATTCACAAGGAGATTCCTCGCTTACTTTAGTCCCATGGACACAAAGCAGGCTTTCACCTGAAGAAACGTTATTATTTGGCAGCAGACTCTTCACACGTTCACAGTTCTGAACTCCTTGAGTCAGTTCTTCAATGCTGTATTTAGCAGCTATTCCCCAAATTTCGTAATTATCGCGTTCTATAAAAAGATTAGCTTCAATAAGAAGATCTATATCGTTCGGTGCATTCTTAGGAATTTTCCAAAGTGAACATTTAACAAGTCTTCTGGAGCAAATTGCCAAGTAGATATGTTCTTTGGAAAAGGTTAATATATGCTCTTCGTTTTTAGGTCGCTGCTGTAGTACTTGATACACTGCACTTGAGTTTACCGCATTCAAATCTGCACATTTAATGCTTTTCATATGATAATCAAACCAGTATCTTTTCTGTGCATGTTGGTCAATGTCTATTCTATAGTCTATTAAATTAATAGCACGACTACCAGTCACGGTTTCCTTTTCGGAGCCATCAAATCGACACCTTTTTATAGAACAGTCAAATCCGATCCAGTAAAGAAACCTGAAAATATTTGATTAGAAATTTTATCTTAATTTTACCAAACTTCCAGAGTAACTGATGGATACCAGTATTTCAAATGGAGCGAGTATCCTATCTGATCCCCACAACCATTTAGTACTGGGTAATACGATACCCTTTAACAGGTTGTTAGACTTAGTCCGCCTTATTACAAAAGGTAGTTAAACCTGGTTTAACTTAGACCTGGTTTATCTCGCATGCTGTCACTTTCTTTTGAATATTATTGAAGTGAGACGTCATTCGAGATAAACCAAGTCTCAGTTAAACCAGGTTTAACTACGTTTTGTAATAAGGCGGTTTGGGTCACTAAAAAGATTGTCAAAGATCAACAATTAGGGCCGGTTTCACCGGTTACGGATAAAGTGTCAGATAGTTATCTGACAGATAATGCTATCAAAAGTTGTAGTTTATCTGGCAGATAAGTTCCTGATAGGCTATCAGGGACTTTATCAGCAAGTGGTGAAACCGGCCCTTAATGTAATGAACGTGATTTCCGAAGCACGGAGAAAACTGCCCTCTATCACATGAGAGTCATTCATATTATAATGTAAATGTTTAATAATACTGGCGTGATGTTGTTTGTTTTACAAAGGTAAGGGCCGGTTTCACCACTTGCTGATAAAGTCCCGGATAGCCTATCAGGAACTTATCTGCCAGATAAACTACAATTTTTGATAGCATTATCTGTCAGATAACTATCTGACACTTTATCCGTAACCAGTGAAACCGGCCCTAACACTTTTAAATATTATCATTGATAGTAACTTACCCTTTACAGATATCGACGGTGGTCATGGGATACATACTGTCCAAAATGAACTTATCATCATTTGTTGTACTGATAAATCCAGTTTTCAATGAAATTGAATTTATTTTAATGTAATTGTCATTCCAAAAGAGTATTTCTGTGACTGGGTCGTAAGCCAAACTCTTAATAGAAAATCTTATAGTTGTAACTAAAGTTTCTATTGTCTTTGAGGCTATATTAAAGCTGTAAATATGATGTGTGTCTGAATACAGCACCCTGTTGTGTACTGGGTCGTAAGTTATTGTTCTGATATCTCCCGGCGCAACTCCTTCTGTGTGCGTCAGTGTTCCGTTAGTATCATAGAAGTCTAGTCGATCGTACGTGCGGATGACAATTTCTGAAACAAGAAAATATTATAATATGTATTAAATCATGAATATCAATATCACTACCTATTATAAATTAAGGGGGGAGTTAAGACAACACAGCGCCCGCCAAAAAAATAGGTAAATTTTTTCGTAGATTTACTAAATGTACGAAGAAGCGATCAGTGGTCCCCGACATACATGACACTAAATGTTTTAACGTTGGTTTAGTGTCCTCAATTTACCTGAGTGAAACTAATATCTCCCAGGTGAATTGAGGACACTACTTTAATATAGACACTAATCCACTACGTGGGATAAATTTCGACCCTCACAGAAACACAAGCTAGTCTGTGATGTAATGATCCATGAACTTACCCCAAGAGAAGGAGTGCACCAACCCCACGTACAGTGCTAACAGCGCCAACACACATTGTGTTCTATACATTTTGTACAGATAACGTTACTTCAACAGATTTTTATGTTCCATCCACCGTTGGTCACCGGTTGTGAATAAGAAGCAATTTGCTAGTTTTTTGCAAACAAATCAACCTTTTTATACAAGCAGGCATATTGATAACCTCTCCCAGGTCATCAATATGCCTGCTTGCGTCCTCTGATAAGGTAGAGATATCGTGCAGTTATCCTCTAGAACTACTCGCTGACCCTACTTCTTCTGTTGAATTTTACTATTGTGTGATAGCCCCTTAAATACTTTTATATATGCTTGCCCTCGCATAAAGCAACAGCACCATCTAAGACAAAAATGCAGAACTGACACCAATTTGCAGAATCACGCGGTTAATAGAAGAACTTGACAACAACTTTGCTGTGCTCGGCAACCCTGTCGCTGGTCATCTCCTGCTGGGTCTCCCCTAAATAACTGAGAGTCTCACTCGGTAGGGACAGACCGCCGCCGCCGGGCTGTGTGAAAGCGCTGTGGCACCTACAGCAAACCACACAAAAGCTATACACATAGGCACGCGTTGTAGATGCGTACCCAGCTTAAACAGGCCATCCAACGACGGGCCCATACTCACGGGCCAAGGCCTCCGAGGCCAGAGGGCGACGCCCCGTGACCACCAGGCGCACCCCGTTACTTGGTGCTGCGACAGCCTTATGACAAACTTTACTGTCGAGCGGTAGCTCACCAGATACAACACCCGTCTGACCGGAGGATCCTCCTTTTTCTATTAGGGATGAAAAACTTTATACCCTGTTCTGGTCTGTTCTGGTTGTATGAAGATTGTGTCATTGATTCGTTGATCATGTGTTTTTGTATAGGACATTCTTTTATTCCGGATGATATGATGAGAATAGTAGTGGTTCATATAATAAAAAACAAAACTGGGGATCCATCTGATAAGCATAATTACCACCCGATATCATGCCACAACCATGGCGAAGGTCCTTGACAGTCTCAAGAACGCGCAGCTGAGCGAATACCTTCAGATACATGACTTGCAGTTTGGCTTCAGAACAGGTTAATTATGGACCCAAACTGCAAGTTCAACGGAAATGGCAGTTATGTGTCTGAAAAAACTGTAAGGTACTAAACAGACAGGAAGACACTAATTTATGCGTGTTTTCTTCATCTTTCAAGACCTGGGGGCCAATTCTCGGTTTTAGAGATGGTGTCGAACTCGACAAAGAATTCTAATGACGTAATTTTTTCGACAAATTTTATAAGTGGCTATTCTGGGGATGTCGAATTCGACATTTGTCGAAGGCTAACGTTAGAGTTCATGTCGAGTGCTTTTGAGCAGTAGAGATGTCATGTCGATTAAATAGATACGTCATTTCTGAGTGAATTCGTTGAGTTTTGGATTGTACACTGTTTTCTTTTATTAAGTTTTTAGATAAAATACGGGTCAGTGGGTCGTCTTAGGGGCGGATTTACAAATAAAATACGGCTTGGCATCTCATACCTACTGGAAATTCGATTTATACTCTTTGATTTGTGCATTGTGTTTTCTTGAAACGACGACCTTCGCGCAAATAACAGACTCTGTAATTTGTGTACCCACGATTGGACTTAAAACCACTGAAAGATGTCTCCGGTCACAGCATTTAATTGTTGAGCGATGGCTTGCCATCTTCTCTCTGCTTCCTTTTTAGTAAAACTGGAGGAGAATTTACCTCCCCTCAATTCCGGGTCAGCTTCAAAGAGTTAAATCAGTAACTGTTTTTGTAGAGAACTGGGGTATTTTTTTCCCTCCATGTTAAAGTAAAAATTATGAAATGTAACACAACAAACAGACAGCCCACTATTGATGTAAGCACAGAGTACATGACAAAGAGTATATTAATATAGATGATGTACATGACTTGTAAACATAACAAAAGTTTTGAAGGAACCGCAAAAAGGAGCAAATTCTGACATTGACAGAAGTCAACTGTCAAACTTATTATTTTTACACTAAACGTTTCGTTTTATACTTAAATAATTAGGTTTAGTCAGCGTTTTAAAACAAAATCGTTGATTCACTCATAGCTACCTAAAACGGAACGTGCGATTCTTCATAATGGTAACATTAGCTTCACTCGACTCGACATTTTCGTGACATTTATTTCTATTTTGACTGAAAATACGGAATTCTGCTCAATTTGACATTTTTTGGTCGAGATAGAGATATTTTTGATAGACATGACTTACGAACTCGAACTCGAGATAAATGGCGAAAATCGAGAATTGGCCCCCTGTTGTCTTGTGATATTCTTTGGCAAAAAACTACTTGAAGACAAGTGCTGAGGGAGCTGGTACGAGTATATATCCTCAAGTATTAGTGCAGTTATCAAAAGAATGCTGTCAGATGGGTCGACAAGGGTCGACACAGAAAGTCAGGATTGTTATCTGAAATGCGGTGTTACACAGGGTGGGTTTACTTTCCCGAGTTTGTTTAAGTTGTTTGATAACCAACTGATTGGCAGGCTCAACGGAACCATGGTTGAATGCTCAATAAACGATCAACAATATTAGTTACACTGACAACATGGTTCTATTGAGCCCGTCAGTGAATGCGCCGAGGAGGCTTCTGAGTAAATCTCGAATATAATGCTAGTAAGAATGGTTCAGGGATCTCAAGACTTCCAAAAACGGGCCGTTAATTAAGGATGGTTCGTCGGCACTTTTATGGAAGTCTCTAAAGTAAAATAGTTGGGTCACAGTCATGATGACCGACCGGCTGCAAGACGATAAAGACCTAAAGAGGGAATGGAGGACGTTTGCAGTCCATTGCAGTATGTTGGCCCACAGATTCGCACGATGTACCATAGAATTAAAACTGTTACGTTTTAGAGGCCTGTTTTTATTTATTTAATTTTACGTGGCTTATAATGCCCTGCCTATTAAGTACATTGACGCGCTGCTGCCAGGGCTGCGAGTTGTTCGAAAGAGATGCTGCGGCCCCGGACACAAAGGGCTAAGTAAGAAAGAACATGGATGGTTTCTAGTCAGTAGAAGTCTGACACTCCCTACCGCTCCGCACAAACGGGAGGCGTCATTTGATGATTTCCCAAACAGAAAGAATTGGCAGTGTTGAGAAAACCTCGGTACTGTAGTAGTTGAAGGAAGAAGAACAGGGAAGATTGGAAAAAGAGGACGTGTTGCGCCGACCCCAAATAGAATGGGATAAGGGCAGGAAAATGATGATGATGATAATATTTACGGATGATGAGTAGGGTCCATGGAAGCACTAGCACTGTCCTCAGAAAGTTAGCGTGCAAGACACTGTCCTTCTACTGTGTACTGGGTCAGTGTACACCTACACAGAAATCCATATTATCCATACTTCCATCATACTACATATATTATATATATATATAATATTAAATGCGAAAGTATCTCTGTCTGTCTGTCTGTTACTCTTTCACGCCTAAACGGCTAAACGGATTTTGATGAAATTTGGTACAGACATAGTTTGGAACTTGAGAAAGGACATGGGATAGTTTTTTTTTTTTTTTTTCGCGAGATAAACCAAAAATCTGCCGGAAGTCACTATTCCACGCGAACGAAGTCGCGGGCAAAAGCTAGTCTTCTATATAAATAAAATAAAAAGAGAAGTCCTGACTGGCTGACTGACTGACTGACTCATCAACGCCCAGCCCAAACCCTTGAAACTACAAAGCTGAAATTTTGCACAGAGGTTCCCTTTATAACGTAGACAAGGAATAAGGAAGGATTTTTCGAAATTCAACCCCTAAGGGAGTTAAATAGGGGAAGAAAGTAAGTATGAAAAATCGTCATTTTTGATATTTTCCGCCATCCACGCGGGCGAAGCCGCTGGCAAAAGCTAGTAGGAAATAAGCTTAGTTGTTTTTGAGTAACTTGTTAAGTCTACTAACAGATTACTAGAACCTATTTTTTTTTTAATATGTGTTGTCTGTGTGTGTTCTACTATTTTAATAACACTACTAACGCTTTCTTTGTAAAATATGGATGTATGTATGTTTGAAATAAAGGTACTTATATATAAATAAACTAACTGATGCCCGCGGCTTTGCTCGCGTGGATGTCGGAACTTGACAAATTATACTAAAACCTTCCTCACGAACCACTACTCTCCTCTTATCTATTTTTTAGTTTATCGTGAACGGACAGACAGACGCTGCGGAGGACTTTGTTTTATAATATGTAGTGATAGTGATCAGAAATCTATGTGTGCCGAGCTGTTAATAAAACCGGCCATTACATTTGTTTTCATGTAGATAAAAAAAACCCAACGTATTTTCCTAGTAAAGAAGTTATTAAATTAATTGGACAAACCCCCGATAAGTACAATCATGTGCCTACTCGTACTTACCAAGTACCTAGTTTTTACCATTCTTATCATCTTCCTTATCTTATGTTGGGTTTTCAATAAATGCAACTGGATACCAGTATTATATGTACCTGGAGTGACGTACAAGTTATTCAATGTCAAATTACACAAAACTAAATAAAAACAAAAATAAAATAGAATTTTTAACAAGTAAATATTGGTAAAAAAAAAATAATAATATCATACTTACAAAAGTAAACAATTTCATTGTGTCAGAAAATTCATAAAATGTCAAATTGTAAAAGGAAAAATAAAATAGGTAAAAAGTCAATTCCATTTCGATTCAAATTGGAGCAGTTCAAGCTTTTTTGTCCTCTATATAATCTTCAATCGGTTCAATTACGAATTTTTGTAACTGCGTATGTTGCAGAGTTCAGCTTTTTTGACAATTTATCTATATGAGGCCCCCACTGAAACTTAGCGTCCAAAGTTAAGCACAAGAACACCATGCTATCTTCAGGATTTAACTCTTCGCCCTGTACCAACACAAGTTTTCACCTGCTTAACGTGAGGTAGCAAATTTAATGCATTAGGTTTTTCTGCGTTAAACCAATGCACCACTTTCGAAATCACGCTATTTACATCGTCAACAACTACCTGTTGTCATTTAAGTTTGAATAAAAGCGAAGTGTCATCCGCAAATATATACGCTATCTACATCGTGGTTATCCTTTAAGCAGTGAGGCAAATCATTAATATAAATAAGAAACAAGAAAGGACCAAGAATCGAGCCCTGTGGGTCTCCCATTATTACAACAGATCCGGGTGATCTTTTCCCGTTCACGTCAACACTTTGGATCCTATTACTCAGGTATGAGATAAGATGATCCAGAGCGCTATATCGTATTCCGTAGTGGCGTAGTTTCCTGATTAAGGTTTCATGAAAGACACTATCAAATGCCTTGGTTAAGTCGCAAAAAATGCCCAAAGCATCGCATCGCATTTGGAAGTATTGTTAATTTTTTATCAAAGCAAATGACCGACCCGAATCCAGCACCTATTTCGACTTTTTAAAAGTGGCCATTTTATAGCATTCGTTTAGCACACGCCGCCTAATCAAACTTCGGAGAGATAGAACCAATCATATTTTTTGTCTTAAAATACCAGAGCAGGATGAACCTTTTTTTTTTTTGAGTGGGAAATTCCTCATGGATACCCTCCGCCTGGGGCGAGCGGGGGTTATGTCGGACTCTAACCCACTAAAAACCCACTGTTCCTACTAATACCATGTGTCGGGGGCCCGGGAGATACAAGTACATTCGCGCACACCCCTGACTGTTATCAGCCCACCTTTCGGGCGGGCCTCATCACCAAGTGCGGCCAGCAACCGCACGTTCTCTATGAAAGCGCACAGAGTCCACTGCGGCCACTTCTTTAGGCCTGGCTGGTCGGGCGACATCTCAGCCCTAACTTTGCCACCCGCAGGCCCCACTTTACGGTGGCCGGAGATCGTTAAGCGCCCTTCGACACCCGGCTACCCTTCTGGTGAGCAGGATGAACCTACCATGACATGTAAAATTGGATGTCAGCTATCAGCTTCGTGTCGCTGGCACGACATTTTTATTTAATTTAGCCCAGAGCTTCGGCACTGCCACATCGTCGATGGCAACCTAGAGGTCACCACGGCTGCATGTTTTTGAGCTAAAATCTGAAGACAAAACCCTCTTTCTTTATATCCTGCTCTGTCCACTCCTGGGCAAAGGCCTCCTTCCCCTTCTCCCAAACCCGCGTGTCCTCCTTCCAGCTTTGACGGAACCTATCTAGTTTATCCCGCCATTTCTTTCGTGGCCTGCCGCGACCGCATCTCACTGTGTCTGGGCACCAGTTTCCTACTATTTTGGCCTACAGTTTGTCGGACATGCCCTGCCCAGTCCCATTTCAGTTTCACAAAAGAACTATAAAAAAGTCAGCGTTCATTTATTGGATGTGACAATGGGTCTTAAATATAAACAAAATGCATTTATTTTAAAATCAAAAAAGTGTTTAATCGTAGGTATTCATAGATAAAACAAATAAGTTCTTAGACAATACATTACAACTGTGCATTACAATAAGTGTATCCGTTAGTAAATATCTGGCGATCTCATATACCACACGGTATATGAGATCGCCAGGTATTATATTTAGGTATGTTAGTAAGACAATAAAAAAATTATGAATAATTAGCTCGCTTATATAATTATGATATGAGGAGATTTCTATGTATAGGTGCTGACTGTTATAGCAGATATGCCAGAACTCTTGACAATGCACATTATATTATACAAAATAGATAACAAAAAATAATTAATATGTATCACACTGAAATACAGGTCGCACATTTTTTATAGGTCACACTGAAATATCGTATCTCTCACCGCCTCTGACCCTGTGCATATTCACAAACCGTCGTATTGGCACAAAGCAGGCTTTCATCTGAAGAATCGTTGTTCACTGTGTTACTTGGTAGCAGACTCTTCAGACCAACACAGTTTTTAACTTCTCGAGTCAGATCTTCAATGCTGTATTTGGCGGCTATTGCATGAAAAAAGTAATCACGTTCTATAAGAAGATTAGAATCAATAAGAAGATCTGTGTCGTTCGATGCATTCTTAGGAATTTTCCAGATGGAGCAGTTCATGTCGTCATTGTGGCAAATTTTCCAGTAGATATGATCCTTTGAAAAGGTCAATTGTTGTCTTTCGATGAAAAGATGTGGCCGTAGTACTTGATGTACGTTTCTTGTGTTCTTTCCATTTAAATCGGCGCATTTAATTGAACCCCAATTAGTCGTACTATTAGATAAAGATTTTTTCCAGTATATCTTCTGTGTCTGTTGGTCAATGTTTATGAAGTCCCAACTGACAACATCGGTTTGCAAAACCACTTCTTTGTCAGAGCCATTGAAACGAGCCCTATGTACAGTCAAGTCTCCTGACATCCAGAGAATATACCTGAAATAATTTGAATAATTAAGAATTTTATTAAATGTGTACCGGGTTGATAACACATGGATGACTCATGTGATAGGGTCACATGAGAATTACACATCACTAACGTAATGTGACTATTAGATAGTTGTAGAGCAGATTGCAAAAATAGCAACAAAAGCTGTAGAATGTTGGCTTGAAAACCAGCAGAACTAAAACTGCATACATATAATATTATGCGATTTCGGCGGTCTCTCCAGCCCTGAGCTGATAAGTTTTGTGGTACCTAATCGGTTGTCGTGGTATGGGCTTGTGATCCGGAGAAATTAGGAAATGAGAAAAGTTTTGAGTATGAGTGGATCGGTATGAGAGTAGACGAAGACCAAAGAGACGATGGATGGACTGTGTAAAGGATGATATGGCAAGAAAGGAGGTGCCTGATGAGATGAAGAATAATAGAAAGAAAAAGAAGAAAAGAAGAACAAAGAAGAAGAAGAAAAAAGAAGAAGACATAGACATAGAGAGTATGGAAGAAGAAGACTTGCTAAGACTTGGTACAAAACGATCCAGCCGTATAACCAGAGCACTTTACAAACTAGCTATGCTAAGATTTAAGTACTTAAATAATAGATTTTAATTAGTTTTAGCACTATTTGTTAAAATTTGTAAAACCAACCAGGGCGGCATAATCGCATGTGTAACAAAGCGCTTTTTATTGAAAAAAATAAAAAAGAAGAGTTGCTGTGCCGACCTCAATGAATTGGGATAAGTAGCAAGAGAATGATGAGATACAGGACTGATGTTATATGTCACATCAATATAAAATGTTACTAAATACGAATTTTCACACTGTGAATACGAATTTTACTGATTGAATGTAAAATTTGAAAACGTTATCGTTGTTAGTAACTTACCCTCCGCAAATATCGACGGTCATATCCATGATATTATCTTCCATCAAAATAAATTGTTTTTCGTTTACTTTGCCATCGAATCCAGGCTTCAATGAAATTGAAAACAATGAATCGAAGTCTTCATTCCAAAAGACTGTCTCTGTGGCCGGGTCGTACGCCAAAACAGAAATAGACCTATTTGTTATTGTAACTAAAGTTTCTAGTGTCTTTGTGGCTATTTTAAAGCCATATATATTACTACTGTCAGCAAACAGCACCCTGTTGTGTACTGGGTCGTAAATTAATGTGTCGACAGTACCGCATTGTGAAACGTCTTCTGTGTGCGTCAGGGTTCCGTTAATATCATAGAATTCTAATCGATCGTACGTGCTGGTAACAATTTCTGAAACAAGAAAATAATTATTATAGTAATCAGACTAATATTTTAAAGGCGAAAGTTTGTGGGTGTGTGTGTATGTTTGTTACTTCTTCAGGCAAAAACTCCTGAACGGATTTGGATAAAATTTGCTACACAGATAGTTTATAACCTAGATACACGTAAGATAGTTTTTTATCCCGATTTTATCTTCCCGTGGGATAGTTTTCGAGTTGTAGCGGGCGAAGCCACTGGCAAAAGTTAGTAATGGAAAAGTATAAAAATTACCTATAATATTCCCACTGCTGAAACAGAGACCTCTTCTCTGAAAGAGAAATAACGGAGCGCACCTATGGTGGGTTGGTAGATGTCACATCCTTCGAATTTTCGATTATAGGACTTACTCGTATACATGTAATTCAAAGTTACTAGTTGCATTCTTGGCAGTATACATTTTAAGCTGTTGCATAGCTTCTATCGCGGGCCTTGAGCGTGGAGAGCGAATCCAGAAATTCCGTAACGAAAATTTTCAACCAGGTTGCTATGGTTACGGAAAATAACAAGGTTGTCAACTGAGGTTGTCAAATTAAAAAAGTAATTAATTATTTGCATAAGTTGATAAAAAATGCTATGCAATAGCTTTACCGCGGCAGTCTCCGAGTGCCGCATTTAGTTTTTATACTTTTTTTAAACATTTCCTTTTGCAGTAATATTAACTCTTCTGTCTTTGCTCATTATTTTCTTTCCTGTTTCGTAAAAAACATTAAAATTAAATATTTCATCACAATTACTTGTAGCATATCGGGGAGTATTTGATTGTAAACAGTATCCCATGACATGATATAGATGAGCCTACTGATAGCCTTTTTTGTGGAGGTTGTGAAATCAGCAAATGACTCCTCCGCCACTGCACTGGGCAGAGTGGTAACTGGTAGGGAGTGTCAGACTTCGACTAAAAACCACCAATGTTCCTTTTTAGCCCTTTGTGTCGAGGTCGCAGATCTCTTTCAGGACCTTAGTTAGCCTGAAATCTGACTGGACTAATTGGACTATGTCTAGTGTCATATTTGTGTAACCTCTGTTAACATGTCTGCCCATAAAAAGAATGTTATGATTTAGGGTTCATGTTTGTAAGTATATTAGTGCGTGTCTTTATTCTACCACTAGCTTTTGCCAGCGGCTTCGCCCGCGTGAAAATGACTTTTCACGCGGACTTTCATCCCCTATTTAACTCCCTTAGGGGTTGAATTTCGAAAAATCCTTCCTTATTCCTTGTCTACATTATGAAGGGAACCTCTGTGCAAAATTTGAGCTGTGTAGGTCCAAGGGTTTGGGCTGGGCGTTGATGAGTCAGTCAGTCAGTCAGTCAGTCAATCAGTCGGTCAGTCAGTCAGGACTTCTCTCTTTATTTATATAGTCTACATTATAAAGGGAACCTCTGTGCAAAATTTCAGCTTTCTAGGTCCAAGGGTTTGGGCTGGGCGTTGATGAGTCAGTCAGTCAGTCAATCAGTCAGTCAGTCAGGACTTCTCTCTTTATTTATATATAGATAGATAGATAGATAGAAGATAGATAGATAATAATGATCTAACAACATTTTGTAGGTATCCTACTTCGTACTAGTATTTCACGGATCATTGACCATCCGTGAAATACTAGTACGAAGTGGGATACATTCCGACCTTCACACGAGCATAAACTTGTCGATGATCCTAAACTTACCCCAAGAGAAGGAGTGCACCAACCCCGCGTACAGCGATAACGCTAACACACATTGCGTTCTATACATTTTGAAAATATTTCGATGTTGGGTCCACCCTTGGTCTTGGTCCAACGCTTGTGGGATAAACACTACTAGTTTGCAGCAAACATAAAAGTTTTTTTATACGCAAGCGCCATATTGATAACCTGAGAGGTCTACCGATAAGAGCCAAAGCAGAGATATCATTCAGTTATCCTGTAAAACTGTTTGCTGACCCTACTTCGTCTGTTGAATTTTACAATTGTGTGATCCATCCTTAAAAATAGCGTAATATCCACTTATTTTTGTAAACCTAAGGCCCACAGCACAAGGAGCATTTTAACCTAAGCACACGGCGAAAATACGCCGTGTTCTAGGGGCCTTAGGTGAGAACCTAAGGCCCCTAGAACACGGCGTATTTTCGCCGTGAACCTGAGAAGGTTGCGTTAAAATCTCGTTTGAAGTATACGCGCGTCATCGGCGCCATAGGACATAAGTACGTAGGTGCCTAAGGCTTTTTGATGGCGAAAACCGCTGCAAAATTCATTACGATTTTTGAACTGATCATACGCTTAGTGCGACTTTGTTTTATACTATATGTTACCACCCGTGAGTGGAATTTACCAAATTTTGTTGTTCCCATTTAAAAGTGAAAAACCAAATGATAAGATGTTGAGGTGTAAGAGCAAATAGCATGCTTGTTTATAAGTATGACTTTAGCCAATGCCGGCCAATGTGGGGTGCGTGAAAGAAGCTTCCCCGGGTGGCATTAAAAATGACTGCAATACGTCATTCCGAAAGTTACTATGTCGAATTACATGGGGCCGAATGTTTGCAACAACGAATACTGTCCCACTGCGACTCCTAACGCAGGTTCACCCTGGACAGCTAGTACTTGGTAACGCAGGGCTTGGGTCTATGCCGGGGCTGTGGGTCTGTCCAAAAGAGATACCGCGGCCCTGGAGCACCAAAGGCTAAGAAGGAACATGGGTGGTTTTTAGTCAGTAGAAGCCTGACACTCCCTTCCACTCCGCCCAGAGCGAGAGGAGTCATTTGAAGATTTCTTATCTGCAAAAAAAAGGCTAGCTGACTAATCCTTTCAGGAAACTCCTTTTCAGTATTCCTTCCGTGAGAGTATTTGCGCTATTATTGAATTAATTGTTTATTTTAGGTCTTTATAATTTTCAATGTTGCGTTTTTGTAAACAATGTCCTTTTTACAACAATATGCTCCATCGTGGCAATAGGCCCTCTTCCTCTCTCCTACTATTGCAGTGCCCGACAGGGTCCACAATGATCATAACTTTGTAAAACCTACCATCTAAATAAACTTGTGGAAGCAATAAATATATTGAGTATTGAGGCTCGCCCCATATTACATGGGACATAAACATAACTGGCGAAATGAGGGTGTACTAGTCGGTACACCTCTGCCTTACTCTTCGGGGTTCACGGGCGTGATATAATGTTATGTTATGTTTTTTTTTTATTTTTTTTTTATATGGGCTTACTCTTGACCTCAATCTTGCCCTAAGGGCAGAGATGAGGTCGACGATGGAACGAGTTTACCCAGAAGAAGCCTATTTACTCGCGACTTAAATAGATTGGGGGTTATATGAACTCAGGAATACCGACGCAGCCAGCCTAGGGTACGGGTGATACGGCAACAAAGGAATTGTCTGATGAGTTGACGAGCAACAGAGAAGTATGGAAGATGGAGACCCCAAATGAATAAGGGCAAGAGAATTATAAGGACTACTTGTAATAAAGGGACATTTGTCATATAACAGCGCAGCAGTGAATTGCTTGAACCACTGCGCCAACCGTGTCGTCTAATAAATAATTGTAATCATACTATTGTCACCCCTTATCCTCAAAATTATATCATCTGGTTTTTACGTTAAAATGGAAACAACAAAATATTGCAAATTCCATAAGAAACACGATTTGAAATTAATTTAAATATAATTCGTGTAAAACAAGTCGCATTAGGTGTCCGTGCGTTTGTGCTTAGCACTCTAAACTTTGCAAAATCACAATGATTATGATTAGTTTTTTATTATCGCTTTTAACAGTCTTACTACTCGCTGAATTTATTTTAAAACAACTTTCACACTTTAAATCATAATCTATCAGTAAAAACTTTTAAACAAAAAATAAAACCGACTTAAAAAAAAAACACAACAAAGTGAAAAATAAACTTTAGAAGAAAAATCAGTTTCTGAAGTCATGAGTGACATTTGTTTGTTTGATTTCATTTTTTTGCCACCGACTTAAATTATATTAAATTGATGAATTAAATTGGCTATAATTTACATCAATGGCTACAATTTAAATTTGTATGTATGTCCTAATTTTAAGTGTTACATAAAATTATCTTTACTTTGTTTACCTGTCATTTTTTGTCAATTTGTTTTTGTCCTGTGGGAAACAAATAAATCATTTTTTCTTTCTTTCTTTATCTATAAAAAGAAAAAGGATTTTTCGAAGGAGTAAGGGATGAAAGTTTGGAAAATCGATATTCTTACGCGGGCGAAGTCGCGGGCAAAAGCTAATATGTTAGGTATATAATAATCTTATTTCGCCTGTTGCATTTTACACACGAATTAGGATTATCGAACGGTAGTAGAGGATAAATACTTGATTTTCCTTCTCTGCCTCTTATCAGAGGACCTCTCAGGTTATCAATGCTTGGTGCCTAATGATGCTACGTATAAATAGAATTACCTGTTTACGAATAACCAGCGTACTTCTACATACCACGGGTAGTGACCAAGGGTGAACGCAACAACAAAATCTGTTGAAGTAACGTTGTCAGCACAAAATGTATAGAAAGCAATGTGTGTTGGCGCTGTTATCGCTGTACGCGGGGTTGGTGCACTCCTTCTCTTGGGGTAAGTTCAAGAATCATTACATGACAAACCAGTTTTTACCCTGTTTAGGTCGGAAATTATCCCATGTCATCATAGTAGTTTGCGACACTAACCTGACTCATCCAACGGTCTGTATTGACTATAAAAAATATAAAAAAGTCATCATCATCATAATTTCAGCCGAATACCATCCACTGCTGGACATAGGCCTCCTCTCAGTGTCTCCACATTTTGACCAGTCCCGTGCGTCTCGCATCCAGCTGATCCCCACAACCTTCACCATGTCATCGGTCCACCTATTGGGAGGCCTTCCAACTTCGCGGTCGCCACTCCAGAACTGTTCGGCCTTATCGGCCATCCATTCTGCGAGCAATGTGCCCTTCCAATTGCCACTTTAGTCTGGCAATTATTTGGGCTACGTCGGTAACCTTGGTTTGCATGCGGATGTGTTCATTTCTGATTCGACACGCAGGGAAACTCCGAGCATAGGCCTCTCAATTGCCGTTTGAGTGACTATAAGCTTTCTGATGAGGCCCATTGTGAGTGACCACGTAAAACTGTATTGAATGGTTATTGTGATGGTTAATTCATCAATTTAACGGATTTAGCCCATGCCTCCTAGAGAGTCCCTGCAGTGGGAACTTTATAGGCTGATGACGATGATAATGATTGCATTATTATGTCTTTGAAATTAAACATTTTCTTGTTGCAGATATCGTCATTAGTAACAGCAATCGACTGGAATTCTATGATATCAACGGAACACGAACGTACACACAAAACGTTACGTCGGGTACAATCGAAAAAACAGTTTACGATCCAGTACACAACAGGGTGCTGTTTGCCGACCACCGTAATATATTTAGCTTTGAAATTGATTCAAAGACAATAGAATCTTTAGTAAGAAATACTAGTAAATTTGTTGTTAGTTTGGCTTACGACCCGGCCACTGATGTACTCTTTTGGAGCGAACGCTTTAAAGATATTTACTCTATTTCACTGAAACCTGGATTTAATAACGAAATGAAAAACAAAACCTTAGTTTTGTCTCAAGATGGTGTTCTTACGATGGAGGTCGATAGCTGCAGAGGGTACGTTACTTACAATAATATTATTTATTCGTTTTACAACACATCAACAATCATCTATCTGCCTCAATATACTCAGGGTCGGCGCAACGCGTTTCTTTTTTCAATTCTCCCCTTTCAGATGTCACGGCATGACCATGCATCTATTGTTTTCTTTGACCTTTCTCACTCTCCGTCCATCAACATTGATATCCATCACTTTTTTATTGTTATGGATTTAAAATTTATGCCTAGAGAAGTTTCTGTTTCGGAGTTTCAGAACTCGTAATTTTGTAAAATTATGAAAAAAGGAAATATAATATGATTGGTAACGCCATCTCATTTTGAAATTTGGTTAAATAGTTTTGTTCCCACATTTTGACGTTTACTGTCAGAACGGACGACCATTCCCTCTCCCTACCCCAAAAAAAGCATGTCTGCCACTAATAGATGGCAAACGATGACACCGCAATGACAGAACGTGTCAAGTACGCCTCTCCACGCGGACGTATTGTCGATGTCTTACCGTACTCCGCCGTCCGTGTGTTATACCGCTAAACTCCGCTTATTTATCTATATAAATCGTGATTGAACTAAGATGAACCGCCCGCGGGTGTGATTGAGTGATTTGGTGCATTCTGAGATCAACACGTCGTGTACTTCGAAGCTCGAAGCAGGCAGGCGCCAGCAGGCGCCATCTGGAAGACTTCAGGTAAGACGTGCTTTCCTTCACAATCCCTCAAACTCGGTCGCCCGTTCATCATCCTGTTCTTTCTAGGCGAAACCAGCCATCCTCAAAATACAGTCCACTTAAAATCAAAAACATTTTCAATTCGCCTACATAATTTGGTACTTCTCCGTACCATTTTTTGGTCCTCTACGAGCCGGATCCATTTCTTGATCCTATTCAAAAGGATTCATAATCCATATTCTCTATATACCGCGTAGGTACATTGTAAAAGTACCTACCTAGGAAGTTATAGCACCTAGCTATACTCCTAGTCCATATCCATACCCATTACGTGGTTCAATCTCGCCCCCTGTAGGTAATATACTTAGAGTAGCTACCTACATTCCTAAATATCATTACCTATACAAACTATCATAGTTGCCTTGTAAATTCCATATTTCAAGCATCTTTTAGTTCTACCGCCAATTATAATTATCATAGTTCTTGCCTAGCTAGGAATAACTACCGCATAAACATATTTACGAATCTTATTTTAGTTGCAAAAATAGTGGGTACTTGGTCATTCTTAGTTAGTTTGTTCCTAACAACTTATTTACTCATACCCACACAACATGTCGAAACAAAATAAGCCGTGTATTTCGGAAGAAAAAGAGCTGAAAATCTTGGAAGCAAAACGTAATGTTTTATTTGAGCGGATTCAAAATATTTACGAGCGCTCAAAAACCGCCGCTTCTTCCGAAATTAGTACCGAATCATTTCTTAGTTATTGTGTAACAGTAGATAATATTCGATCAGACTTTCATAATTTGTTGGACACATATAACGATAAATTACTTTCTTTTGATCCTGATTCAAAACCGAATTACCAAGCGTACACATCCTTCGAGGATCTTTATTGCATCATCAAGCGCATACAATTACAGTTAGAGGGTAGATACTCCACGAGCGCCGCACCGGTTGTCCGAGCGCCGCCTAGACTACCTCCGATTGAACTTATGTCGTTTGATGGCGATATACGGAACTGGCCGTTATTTCATGCAAGTTTTAAATCAACGGTGCACGATAATGGCTCTCTGACAGACGCTGACAGGTTGTACTATTTAATAGGGAAGCTGTCGCCGAAAGCGCAGTCCGTATTCGCGGGTGTCACACCCAGTGCTGAGAATTATCAGGTCATATTTCAGTCACTCCTTGATAGGTATCAGGATACTCGTAGCCTCGCGTCTACTTACTTTGATCAGGCTTTATACCTTAAATTGTCCGGTCCCGCGTCTGAATCGAATTTCCAGCTGTTTATAGATAACTTTGTTACCGCAGTTAATTCACTTAAAAATTTAAAATTGAAAGATCTTTCCGACTTCATATTGTTACAACTCGCTTTAAAGAAGTTCGACACTGAAACCATTCGTGCTTACGAGATGTCGGAACGTAATCATAAGATACCTACTCTAGATAGTTTTATTACCTTCATCAAAGATCAGTGCCGAATATATCATAATACGCAGCCTAGTTCATCCAGCTCGTCGAATGATAACAATAGTAGACAAAGTTCGAATAAATCGCGAAATAGTAACAATAGGTCGGTCCCTAATCCGCAGTCTTATGTAGCATGTTCGGAACCTAATAAAAGTAATTCGTCTAAGTGTCTGTGCAGTAATATTGTGCACGACCACTATTTTAAATGTCCAGCTTTTAGTAATTTAAATCCGACTGCTCGTTTCAAATGTGTGAAAGACAACAAAGCTTGCGTTAATTGTTTAAGCATAAAACATAAAACAAGTGATTGTTCTAGTAAGACAAGGTGCCGCTCATGCAATCAGCGTCATCACACATTATTACATTTCGATAAAAAATCTACGCTAACGGATGAGTCACCGTCTCAGCCACAAACCGCCAATACCACGGCGGCGGCCGCTTCCGCGTCTCAGCCCGAGGTGTCGCTGTGTACGACATCCATTGCGTGTGCGCGCGGTCAGCGCTCGCGCACTTGTCATGTTCAGCGCGATGCAGAGCCGCAATGTATGGCGTCCACAACGGTACTGTTAGCGACAGCGCAAGTTATTGTTTACGATGTCAATAACTCACCGCGCATAATTCGTTGTTTACTAGATAGTGCTTCACAAAGTAATTTTATTACTTCTGATTGTTTTAAACGCCTCGGACTGTGGAATAACTTTAAAAATACTAACTTAGTAGTTAAGGGGATCGGTGGGTCGGAAAAATCTTGTAAGGGTTCTGTAGATGTTAGAATACATTCCCGTTTCGATCAGAATATTAATTTTAATATTTCCTCGCTTATCGTGGAACGTATTACGGACACACTGCCGAACGCTCAGGTGGACGTGTCCTTACTTACGCATCTCGAGTATTTATCGCTCGCAGACTCTGACTTCTCGCAACCGGGAAATATCGACGCTTTGCTCGGCGCATCTATCTTTCCACATTTGTTCCTACCTAACGTGATACGTAGTGAACAACATAATTTGCCACCCGCTATTGAGACGGTATTTGGATATGTGATTATGGGTACCGTACCTACGTCACATATTTCTCAATATACTACGTCTTGTTGTGCTGTTCTTCAAGAAAATAATATTGATTCTCTTCTCAAGCGATTTTGGGAGCTTGAAGAGATCTCCGCCCCGCCCTCGATGAGCCTTAAGGATCTCGAGTGTGAAGAACACTTCCGCACTACCACTGTTCGCGACGACAGTGGTAGATATGTTGTGGCGTTACCCTTTTGTGGTGACCCGTATTCGCTAGGCGACTCGTACGCTGCGGCGCTTAGACGCTTTCATTGTTTGGAACGCAAACTGGATGCATCGATCAAGTTGCGCGGCGCCTATAATGACGTCATGCGCGACTACATAGATAAAGGTTTTTTGAGTCCGGTTGTTAACAACGAGGACAATTCTCTTCCCGCGTATTATATTCCGCATCACGGCGTAGTTCGCGAAGATAAAACCTCCACGAAACTTCGCGTGGTTTTAGATGCTAGTTGCAGGACTACATCGGGTAAGTCGATCAATGACATTTTGCATGCCGGCCCTAATCTACAGGGTGACTTATTTAATATATTAATAAAATTTCGACTTTTCCAAGTTGCTCTGTCAGCTGATTGCCGCCAAATGTTTCTCAATATCGGCATTCGTGAATCTGACCGTAGATTTCAACGGATTTTTTATCGTTTTAACAAAAATGAACCTTTATCTGTGTATCAGTTTAATCGTGTTTGTTTTGGACTCAAGTCCAGTCCATATCACGCGTTACGAGTTGTCCGCCAGTTGATCGCTGATGAAGGCGAAAACTTTCCCGCCGCAGCGGCTGCCGCTACTTCCGCTTTATATATGGATGACATCGCTTGTAGTGTCACATCCGCTCCGCAAGCAATTTCGCTTTGTGAAGAGCTTATTCAGTTTTTCAAGCGAGGCCAGTTTGATCTTGTCAAATGGACAAGCAACTATAAACAGGTTCTCGAGCACTTACCTAATTCTCATAAGGCTTCTCCAGACATTGAGTTTGAGAGGTCTGTACCGCATAAAGTTCTCGGCTTACGTTGGTATAAATCCAGTGATAGTTTTCTGTTTGATGTCGCACCACCTGATGATAAGTGCACCAAACGCACTATGCTGTCCACAGTGGCACGACTATGGGACATCATGGGTTTTGTGGCTCCCACAATTTTGTACGCCAAGCTCTTGATCAAAGAAATTTGGTTATCAAAGTGTGAGTGGGATGACGCACCTCCCGACCATATTGTCGCCGCTTGGAAACAATTTTGCATTGAGCTTTCCGCGCTCAATCAAATAACTATACCGCGGCATCTCGGGTTGGTCGATGGATGTACTATCAACTTAATAGGGTTTGCTGACGCCAGCGAACGCGCTTACGGCGGAGTCGTATATTTGCAAGTCCGCATTGGTTCTAACTACTCGGTGCAGTTAGTTTGTGCCAAGTCCAAGGTCTCGCCTGTCAAAACCATTTCGGTTGCGAGACTGGAGTTGTGCGCGGCCCTTCTGCTGTCTCAGTTGCTCCGCAAGGTTCAAGACACAGTTTCGCCCCACTACCCCATCAATAAAATATACGCATTTTCTGACTCCAAGGTAGTGCTCGCCTGGATTTATTCCTCTCCTCACCGCTGGCAGACTTTTGTCGCCAATCGCGTTACTAAATTAATAGAACTTGTTCCTGCTACTTGTTTTAATCACATCGCGGGCGTTGAGAATCCTGCTGATTGCCTTTCTCGTGGTGTTACTCCACTTAAACTTCTGCAACATCCTTTGTGGTACCGTGGACCTTCTTGGATTTCTCATGATCCGTCAGAGTGGCCCATACAACATTGTGACCACAGTGCAGAAGCCGAGGATGCACCCGAACGGAAATCTGTTTCTCACCCCGTGATTGTTGAGGTAGCACAATCTCCGATCTATGCACTCGCGCTGCGCATGTCGTCGTGGTCTAAGTTACTACGCGCCATCGTTTATGTCTGTAGGTTTCTTAGGCAACTACCTAATGGGGCTTCTGTTTCGAGCTCTGATCTTGAATTCGCAGAGTATAAATTATTGCGAGTTGTACAGGCTGTTCACTTTAGTAACGACATTCAAAATTTAAAAAATAATTTATCTTGTTCTCCCGCGCTTCTTAAACTCAAGCCGTTTCTCGATGAGCACGGCATTATACGCGTTGGCGGTCGTCTGTCAAATTCGGACGAACCATACAACTACAAGCATCCTTGCGTCTTACCGCGTCATGACCACGTTGTCGACCTTCTTGTTGATTTTTATCACAAGAAACATCTCCATGCCGGTCCAGAGTTGCTTATGTCCTTACTCAGGCATAAATATTGGGTTTTAGCTGCACGGCGAATAATTCGCCACAGAATACACAAATGTAACGCGTGTTTTAAATTTCGTCCTCGCCCGGTCTTTCCTCTCATGGCTGATCTTCCTAGCCAGCGCGTCAATCAAGTAGATAAGGCGTTTACACATACCGGTTGTGATTACGCAGGACCGCTGCAGTACACGCCAGTGCGTGGTCGAGGTGTTAAAAGCCGTAAAGCCTGGCTATGCATTTTTACATGTTTAACGACGCGCGCCACGCACATTGAAGTTGCGACGGATTTAAGCACGGTGTCATTTCTGGCAGCCCTAAAACGATTTCTTTCGCGACGCGGCTCTATACAATGTTTGTACACGGACAACGGCACTTGTTTCGTGGGTGCAAACTCTTATTTACGCGATCTTTATAAGTTTCTTAATAAAGAATATCGTACAAGTCTACAGGAAGAACTTTCCGCAAATCACATTGATTGGAAGTTTATTCCGCCTGCTTCACCACATTTCGGTGGATGTTGGGAGAGCATGGTCAAAGTAATTAAAACGCATCTCTTCAAAATCGTAGGTCAACAGATCCTCTCTTATGAAGAGCTTTTAACTGTCCTTGCTCAAGTCGAGGCACTGGTTAACTCGCGGCCGCTCACAGCACTGAGTAGCGACCCTGCTGAAGCATCCGCGTTAACTCCTGCGCATTTCTTGAACACAGCGCCATTATCGTCACTTCCCGCTCCTGAAGCAGACTCTTCTAGCTTGCTTCAGAGACATACTCTGCTAGATAATATCGTACAGTCGTTCTGGCGGCGCTGGCGGTCGGAATACCTTCACCAGCTTCAGGCTAGATCCAAATGGAATAGTCCTGCATCCCCTATACAGGAGGGTACGTTGGTTATTGTCATAAATGACAATTCTCCGCCGCTTTCATGGCCCTTAGCCATCGTTGAGAAATTGCATACGTCTAAAGACGGTACAACCCGCGTTGTTACCGTAAAAACCGCGAAGGGTAGTTACGTGCGCCCTGTTGTACGTCTCTGTCCGCTACCGACTCAGTGAGATCTAGCCTGAAGTTGGATCTCCCTCTTAGTTTAGGTATTTAGTTAATAGTTTTCGCTATAATTGTTCCGCTAAAGTTAATTTAGATTAATTTAATATCATAACGCTGTTTTAGCTCGTGGATAGGTTATGCGGTAGTATACCTAACGTAGCTTATTTTATTTGTTTCCTTTTAAAGGCAACCCTTTAAAGCCGGGGGGAAATGGTAACGCCATCTCATTTTGAAATTTGGTTAAATAGTTTTGTTCCCACATTTTGACGTTTACTGTCAGAACGGACGACCATTCCCTCTCCCTACCCCAAAAAAAGCATGTCTGCCACTAATAGATGGCAAACGATGACACCGCAATGACAGAACGTGTCAAGTACGCCTCTCCACGCGGACGTATTGTCGATGTCTTACCGTACTCCGCCGTCCGTGTGTTATACCGCTAAACTCCGCTTATTTATCTATATAAATCGTGATTGAACTAAGATGAACCGCCCGCGGGTGTGATTGAGTGATTTGGTGCATTCTGAGATCAACACGTCGTGTACTTCGAAGCTCGAAGCAGGCAGGCGCCAGCAGGCGCCATCTGGAAGACTTCAGGTAAGACGTGCTTTCCTTCACAATCCCTCAAACTCGGTCGCCCGTTCATCATCCTGTTCTTTCTAGGCGAAACCAGCCATCCTCAAAATACAGTCCACTTAAAATCAAAAACATTTTCAATTCGCCTACATAATTTGGTACTTCTCCGTACCAATGATAAATAACAAATCTTGTTATTTCCTAAGAATCATTTTAATAATTAAGACAGACAATCATTATGACATTTCATTTATATGGCCTCTAGCGCGTTTGGAGAGTAAAGAGTTTCCAACACACACAACATCTCTCCCTTCCTAGCTGCTGCGGATCAAAGGTGCACCCAAGAGCTGGTCGAGGTGTCGGCGCCAGACACAACCGTTGTCGGTACGAACTTCGTAGTGCAGTCGGCCCAAACGTTTTATGACGCTTCCAAACTGCCACCGCTGCGTGGCACTCGTGTAGTCCCGAGCCTGTACCCGATCGCCTGGGTTGAACTCTCTGACTTTGACCTCTTGAAGCGCTGGTGCTGTCTCCTTATCTTTTCTTAAAAACATAGCATGTAGTGCCGTGCGTATTTCTCTGCCAAACATAAGCTGGTACGGAGTTTGACCATTAGCATTTGGCGTCCGTCGGAGACGAGTTTTTACTGTCACTAATTTCTCTAATAAGTTACCTCCTTCCCCCTCTAAACTTCGTAATATTCGTTTAACTGTCTGCACAAAACGCTCAGCTTGCCCATTGGTTGCAGGGTGATATGGAGCGGAGGTCTTATGAATGATCATACAATCTTTTAAGTATTTTTCGAACTCTTCCGAAACGAACTGTCGACCATTGTCTGAAACCAAGACGTGAGGTGTCCCAAAAGTGCAAAATTGTTCTTTCAATTTTTGAATGCACCAAGAGCTTGTAGTTGACTTGGTTGGTATAATCTCAGTCCATTTTGAAAATGCAACAACAATAATTAAAAGTTGGTATCCGTGCACAGGTCCAGCGAAATCAATATGAAGTCTTTGCCAGGGACCATTTGGCTGTTCCCAATGGTGTAGTGGTGCTTTCTCTGGTTCATTTTGTTGCAATCTACAGGTTCTACATGACTTGACTTTAGTCTCAATCTCGTTGTCAATTCCTTTCCAGTACACGAAACTGCGAGCCAATAACTTCATCTTTACAATGCCTGGGTGACCAAAGTGTAGTTCATCTAGCACTTTTTCGCGAAGTGCTTTTGGAATGAATACTCGTGATCCTCTCAATAAACAACCATCGTGCAAAGTAAATTCATTGTCCTTGTAACCGAGTGTTTTTAGTGATTGGCCAGTTTCCAATGCGTGTAGCAAAGATGTACAGTCGGTGTCATTTCTTGTTTCTGTTGCTATGATATCTGGATTAATATCAATGGTATGGATTTGCTGAAATTGAAAACTGTAATTCTGGTCAATTTTGTTGGTCTTGGTGTTTTCTACTGGAAATCTGGATAAATAATCTGCATTTGAGTTGTTTGCCGAAGTTCTGTATTCAATGTTGTAGTTAAATCCAGATAAGAAGTGAGCGTAGTGAAACAGCCTCATTGTACTCATTGCTGGTAGCGTTTGATGTGGGTGGAAAATTACTGTCAGTGGTTTGTGGTCTGTAACGAGGATGAATTTCCGACCATAACAATAGTAGAAAAACTTTTTCAATCCCCAATGTATCGCTGTAGCTTCCTTGTCTATTTGACTATAATTCTTCTCGCTACCAGACAGCGTTCTCGAAGCGAATGCTATAGGTCTTTCTGATCCATCTGGAAGTCTATGTGAGAGTACTGCTCCGAGTCCCAGTGGCGATGCGTCTGTTGAAAGTACTAACGGTTTCTTAGGGTCAAAGTGTATCAGTACTCTTTCACTTACAATTTCTTTCTTAATTTGAATAAAAGCTTGTTCACACTCTGCAGACCATAGGAAGCTTGATTCCTTCTTTAGTAGGTTGTTTAGTGGGTTCGTGATCGATGCTAGGTTTGGTATGAATTTGTTGTAAAAATTTGCTATCCCAAGAAATGTTCTTAATTCTGCTGTATTGGTCGGGTGTTCTGTTTTAACTATTGCGTTTATCTTGTTCCTGTTTTTGTGTAAACCTTCTTTGTCGATGGTGTGTCCAAGGTAATTTATACTTGTTTGGAAAAATTGGCACTTGTCTTTGTTTACTCGAAGGTTACTTTCTTTTAGTTTATCCAGTACGAGTTTTAGCCTCTGTAGTAGTTGTTCTTGGTTAGCTCCTTGTATAATAATATCGTCGAAGAAACATTTGACGCCTTCTAGGCCTTGTAACAGTTTATCCATAAACTTTTGCCACAGGCTCGGAGCGACCTTAACTCCGAACATGAGCCTGTTTACTCTGTAAGTTCCTTTGTGTGTACTGAGTGTTTGTAGCATTGCGCTCTCTTCATCCATTACCATATTTAGGTACGCCTGAGTTATGTCGAGTGTACAAAATAGTTTACCTCCATTCATCTCTGTGAAAATATCTTCAATAACAGGTATTGGATATTGTTCATCTTGAATAATTTTGTTTAGGGTAACTTTATAATCAGCGCATAATCGGATATTTCCATTTGGTTTGACAACTGGTACTACTGGAGTACCCCATTCAGAGTGGTCAACTTTCGTTATGACACCTTGTGCGCATAGTCGCTCTATTTCTTCATCCACTTTGGTTTTTAAAGCGTAAGGTATTCTACGTGGTCTAATAAAAATTGGCTTAGTGTTCTCTTTCAGGTTTAGATGTCCTCTATAATTGGGTATTTCGCCAAGGTCGTTTCTGAATACCGATGTCTTGTAGAGCTCCAGAAGCTGGTCTAATTCTATGTTTTCAGTAGGTTGTACGGCTTTTATGTCTGCTAAGTTAAGTGTCTCGAGTTCTTTCATCCAACTGCGGCCAAAAATGGGGTCAACGTTTTTGTTGATAACGTACAGTTTTCCGTGGAATTCTTTTCCTTGGCATCTGCATTGAACGTATGCCACGCCTGTTGGTTTGATTATCTCTCCAGTATAAGTTCTGAGTTTTAGGTTTGTCTTAAAAATTCTTTTTCCAATGTTTAGTTTTTGATAGTCTCGTAATGACATTGAAGTTAGTGTAGCTCCAGTGTCAAATTCCATCTTTATCTTAACGTGTTCAATATGTACCGTTATCATATATTTTTCAGATGATTCTCCTGAAATGATATTAATATTATTCCAGTCATCATGGTCACTTCTTGTCAATGAGTCTTCTAATAGGTTCGTATTCGGTTTATTCTTGTTAAGACTCGCATCAGAGTGGCGCTGAAGGCAAACACGGGCTAGGTGACCGACTTTATTGCATTTATGGCATGTAACGTTTATAGCGCCACATTTGTTGGATTCGTGATTCGCAGCACCACAGCGGAAGCATTTCCCTTTTAGATCTTTAATTGTAATTTGTCTTGGACTTGGTCCTGGTCCTGTCTGTTTCTTGTATGGGGTAATCTTGTTGATGTGGTCACTACTGGTACTTGGTTGTTCATTAGTAATCATTAATGCGTTTTCTGTCTTACCCATTTCAATAGATAACGCAATCTGTGTCAGTGATTTGAATGTGTATACTGTTCGGTCTTGTAAAATTTTTGTACGTGCATCGCTATCTTTCAATCCCCTTATAAATTGTAGAGATAAAAAACTTTCTGATGTATTTTTCTGACAGTGTTGGCAATTGAATTCACAGTTAGTGGTAAGTTTCTTCAACTCTGCGGCATACTGCGCTACAGTTTCTTCGGCGTTTTGAGTTCTAGTTATAAATTTATGTTGTAGCGCCCATTTGCTAGGTTTTGGGTCTAAGTAGTCGTCAAGTATTTCAGTAATTTCAGCAAATGACATATTTATTGGTTCTTCCGGTGATGTTAAATCGCAAAGTTTCTCGTGTAGCTCTGGTGATAATGTTGACAGTAAGATATCTGATTTCATGTGTGCTTCCGATATGTCGTTCAATCGAAAATATACTTCTAATGTTGTCTTTTTTTGAAATTGTTGAAAGTTTCTGATTGTTGAAGGGGTTGAAATTGTATTTTCGGTGTATTATGCCTGGATTCACTTTGTTTTATGTGTTCTTGCTGTATCTGGCCCTGTTGATGACCTCTATTCTGTGTCTGTTTTGTTAACAGTTTAGTTGTCAACGACGTATGAAGTTCTTCAAAATCGTACCTGTATTCTTGTTCTTCATCATAAGCGTCATCGTCCTTGTCGTCGACCGTCTTGTTCTCAATTTTCTCTTGTACCTCCCGTATAGCCAGGATCGTCTCCTTCAGGCCCTGGAAGCGAGCAGTAATGTCTTCGTCAGACATCGTTGCCCTCTGATCGACATATGTGTCGAGTCGCGTGAGCATCCCGCGTAGGGTGCCACGATATTTTCTTAGTTTGTCCATTTCATATTATATCTATATATTATACAATGTTTATTTGGCTTTTTCTCGTCGCCAATAACAAATCTTGTTATTTCCTAAGAATCATTTTAATAATTAAGACAGACAATCATTATGACATTTCATTTATATGGCCTCTAGCGCGTTTGGAGAGTAAAGAGTTTCCAACACACACAACAATAAATAATAATAATAATAAGAGATAAATGAGTGTATGCCAAACGATTTTCTGCGAAATGAAATTCATACTATCCGCTTTATGCAAAATAATAATATGACATTAAAAGTTCTGCCATAAATGGTAGACCCGTCACCGGTTCCCCGTCACACGTCGTCAACAGCACCATCACCACTCTCAAACTTCCTCTAAAATACTCATTCCTTACTTTATCCCTTCTTGTCACTCCACACATCCATCTCAACACTCTCATCTCTGCTACATGCAATTAACAATTTATGAGGGTGGAATTTTGTAAAATTATAACAATTATAAAACGTTTCAGGTTTATTTACTGGATCTCAAACTTCCGTGGAGTACGCAATTTACAAAGGGCCAGATTCAATGGTTCTGACACAGAAGTTTTAATGGATTACATTGGTACTTTTTATTTCAAAATTGACCAACAGGCTCAGAAAATATACTGGTTTGATAAAAAAGAGGATGCAAATGTCTTGGTCACGGCCCGCACTTTTTATACATATACGGGTTACATGAAATGTGCAGATTTAAATGGCAAGAATATAAGAACACTACACACATATTCAGAACATTCAAACAGTAAGTTGACCATATCTAAGGATCGTATTTACTGGAAAAAAAGAGACTCGATCTGGTCAATTCCAAAGAATTCACCTCGTGACATAGATGTGCAACCTACATTTTTAGTTAAACATGATGGCGGGTATTCTTGGGATATCGCCGCTAATTACAACATTAAAGATCTAACTCGGGGAATTCAGAAATGTGAAGCTCTAATGAATCTGCTACCAAATAACACAGTGACCAACGTTTCTTCAGAAGTAAGCCTGCTTTGTGTCCATGGTACGAAAGTTAGCGGAGAATCTCGTTGTGAATGTACACAGGGTTACAGCGGTGAAAGATGCGATGTTTCATCGTGTCATAACTTTTGTTTCCAAGGAGATTGTAGTGTCAGTGCTGAGGGACAACCTAAATGCAGGTAAAACTTGATCATAACATTAAGAACTAGTTGTATGATCGTAGACTTGTCTACAAGATAACTGCAATTTTGCAGTAGCTTTTATCTGTCAACAGGTTCAGTTTACTTAATCAATTCTTTAATAATAATGGCAAAGGAAAGCTTAGAAATGCTCGAAGCGACTAGTCCACTTCTGTCAAGTTGGCATTTTGCAAAATTTTCTTTATTTCAGGTGTTATGCCGGTTTCTCTGGGGACCGTTGTGAAGTCTTCCCATGCCAGAAATACTGTCTGAACAGCGGTGTCTGTTCCTTGAATGAGAACTATGAGCCGGTTTGTCAATGCTCGGGAGATTATGGGGGTGAAAGATGCGATGTTCCCGATGTAAGATCCATATTGAGAAGCATTCCACAAAAAGGTAAAAATCAATCATTATCTGCTTATTAATGGAGATCGGAACATTTACAGTTCTATCTGCAAACTTATTTTGAATAAAAACCTTTAATTCATAATGTGTCGTTCTGTGATGGACTCTAGATCGATATAGATAGTTGTTCGCAGCGTTCATAACGATCACTGTCATATATTAGTTGAAATTAACATCGTGACGTAAATTACCTCGTAAGTATGTGTATGCTCAATCGTCTCGGTTCGTTAATTGTGCATTTGTGTACTTTCTTTACAGATGTCACGTTGGTTACTGAAAGCAAAGGAGTGGAACCGACGTCTGCTTCAACGCTTTCAACTGTTGTCTGAAAAATTCAGCGCTTGTACGGGATAAGGGCAAGATGTTAAGCCGTTAAATAATTTACATAAACCATCTACGTACTGCTCGCGAGATCAAAATCTATTGTTAGCAGATTAAGTCAACCTACCCACAATTTTTAATGTCCTGATACCAATTATATGTTATGTTCCCATTACAGAATTTACTTAAATTAATCACTATGAAATATTTCATTTCACTTTTACTAAACGTTAGGGTGGGACTCCATCAGAGCGGAGAGGAGATGTGCCAAATTCGACACATCACAGGTACATCTGGTCTTTCGCCCTTCCTGTGATTGGTCGAATTTGGCACATGTTCTCTCCGCTTGGCACATCTCCGCTTTGGTGGAGTCCCGCCCATAAGATAGGATAAGAAACTGGCTTTTTTGGCTTTGGAGACACTAATGTTCAGCAGTGGACTGCTATAGGCTGAGTTGATTGTTTGAGACCCATTATCATTTGCCTTCTTCGTACCTTCGCCTCTAGTATCTTATTTTTCCATTTTGTCTTTTCAAGCTCTTATACTTAGTTCATTCATGCTAGTTTTATTTTGTTTTCATATTAAACCTTAGAGTTACGTTTTAAGGATGGATCTTTTTCATGGCCTTTTTATTCAAATATGTATGTTAGCTTTTCCTTTTAAGTTTCTCTTTGCAATAAATATTATACCGTGTTCAATTTATGTTTTTTTTTTTTACGTATTCCAATCTGTCATCATCATTCTCCTGGCCTTATCCCAATTCATTTGGGGTCGGCGCAACATGTCTTCTTCTTCCATACTTCCCTATTTCTCGTCATCTCAGCAGTCACCTCCTTTCTAGCCATATCATCCTTCACACAGTCCATCCATCGTTTCTTTAGCCTTCCTCTCCTTTTATAGCCATCTACATTCATACTCAACATTTTCCTCACAACATTTCCTTCATTCCTTCGCATCACATGTCCATACCACGACAATCGATTACCAATCAACTTTTCATTCACTGGCTCCACTTTCAGACGTCCTCTTATGTACTCATTCCTTATTTTATCCTTTCGCGTCACACCACACATCCCTCTTAGCATTCTCATCTCAGCCACATGCAATTGCCTTTCATTTATCCCTTTTGTGGCCCAACATTCTGATCCATAAACGACAGCAGGTCTAACCATTGTCTGATAAATCTTCCCCTTGAGTTTAAGGGGAATGCGGGAGTCGCATATTGTTCCCGTGACCTGCCGCCATTTCATCCATCCAGTGCTAATTCTGTGCTTCACACTACGATCTAATTTTGCCATCGCTTTGCACGAGTAAACCGAGATACCGAAAGTCGGGGCAAATTGGAAGAAGCACGCCATCTAGCGCTATGGCTCCAGAACTGGAGAGACCGCCGAAATCGCAAATTCAGTTTTACTTCTGCTGATTTTCAAGTCAACATTCTCCAGCTTCTGTTGCCATTTCTCCAATCTGCTCTGGATCTCAGGTCCATCTTCACCGACAAAAACAATGTCGTCGGCAAACAGCATGCACCAGGGTGCCTCTTCTTGTATGTCCAACGTCAGAGCATCCATAATCAACAAGAAGAGCTATAATCGCTATAAAAGCGAAAGGTCACTGACTCACTCATCACGAAATCTCGAAAACCGCTGAACGTACAAAAATAAAAATTGGCAGGGATGTAGTTTATAGTTAGTAGACGTCCGCTAAGAACGGATTTTGCGACAGGGCCGGATTAGGGTGTCTAAGGGCCCTCACAAGTTTGTATGAAAGTCCTTTATTTTTCATGCTACAATCTTGATTTTTGGCAGAGACGTAGTTTATAGTCAGTGGGCGTCTGCTAAGAATTAATTTTGCGACAGGGCCGGATTGGGATGGTCTAAGGGCCCTCACAAGTTTGTATGAAAGACCTTCATTTTTCATGCTACAATCTTGATTTTTGGCAGAGACGTAGTTTATAGTCAGTGGGCTTCTGCTAAGAATTAGTTTTGCGACAGGGCCGGATTGGGATGGACTTGAGCCCTCGAAAGTTTGTATGTTTCTTCATTTTTTGTGCTACAATCTAGATTTTTGGCAGAGACGTAGTTTATAGTCAGTCGACGTCTGCTATGAAATAATTTTGCGACAGGGCCGGATTCGGGTGGTCAATGAACCCTCGCAAGTTTGTATTTGTGTTTGTATTTTTTGTGCTACAATCTTGATTTATGGCAGGGACGTAGTTTATAGTTAGTAGACGTCTTCTATTATTATAAACGGATTTTGCGACCGGATAAGGGAGGTCTGGAACAAGTTTGTCTGAAAGTCCTTCATTTTTGTGCAACAATCTTGAATTTTGGCGGGGTCGTAGTTTATGGTGAGTAAAAGTTTTGCTAAGAACAGATTTTGCAACAGGGTCGGATAAGGGAGATCTAATGACTCTCGCGAGTTTGTACCTATGCAAGTTTGATTTTTGTACTACCGGCCTAAAATTCAGCAGACATTAGCTAACAATTTTTTTTTGTGACGATCTGGGCTAGGGAGCCCTTAGCCCGATCCAAAAAAAAATTGTTAGCTAATGTCTGCTCAAGTATATAATATATGAAATCCTTGGCTTTTTGAAGCCAAAAATTGGTAGAGAGATAAAATATAGCTAAGAGATATGATGGAGATATGTATGTGTGGGAACACATTTTACGGCAGGGCCGGTTTAAGGGAATATAATCGCTTCGATTGGCATTTGGCATTCGATTTGACGCACATCCAGAGACAGTCTCCTACACATACAAGTCAAAATTTACACGCGAACGAAGTCGCGGGCAACAGCTAGTATATATATGTAACGAAGTTACAGACCTGAGCAATTGAGCATGTCAACAGGTACACTTCTTAACTGCTGAAAGGTAGCCGTTGTAACAACTACAGGCCTACTTTGCATTTTATCAAAGATCTGAGAGAAGCTAATTAATAATCGTCTCATCAGCTCTCTAGAAATACAGCCTTATTGTCTGGACACAAGATAACTTATTCACAACGGTTCGATTCGGTTTCGATTTCGACAAGTCATAATTATGTCTATCTTTTTTAACCGACTTCTAAAAAAAGAAGGAGGTTCTCAATTCGGATGTTTGTTTTTTAACCGACTTCTAAAAAAAGAAGGAGGTTCTCAATTCGGATGTTTGTTTTTTTTTATGTTTGTTCGGGCATAACTCCGTCACTTGCTAACCGATTTGAAAAATTCTTTTTTTGTTGGAAAGGGTATACTTCCCAAATGGTCCCATAATTTTTTTATCGAAATCGGACAAGCGGTTTTTGAAAAATCAACAAAACTCAAAATAAAATACTATATACATTGTCCACATTATGACCCATGAACATGTCAAGTTGTGAACCACTAAAAAGTGAAAAATAAAAACTTTTTAACAAAAAATAAAACCGACTTCAAAAAAAAACACAAGAAAGTCAAAAATAAATCAGTTTCTGAAGTCGGTGGCAAAAAAATGAAATCAAACAAACAAAAGTCACCGACTTCAGAAACTGATTTATTTTTGACTTTCTTGTGTTTTTTTTTTTGAAGTCGTTTTTATTTTTTGTTAAAAAGTTTTTATTTTTCACTTTTTTTTGGCATTATGAAAGTGAGCGAGATAGACATACGTATGTTTGATTCGGTATCGATTCTATTGTTTGTGAATAGCTATGCAGTACGGCTTTACGCGCGGAAAGTCCACAGAGCAAAAATAAGGGCTTTCAACTGACATTTTCTCTTCAAAGATTAATGGGGGAAACGGCAATTGGTATCTGTGTTTTTTTTTTTTTATTCTCGATCTGGCCAAGGCATTTGACGCAGTTTCCATTCAAACGGTATTAATAAAGCTAGATTGCCTTGGAAATGGTTTAGAAGCTACTTAATGGATAGACAGTAGTACATTGTGGTCGGGGATAATGTCAGCAAATACCTTCCAGTCACTTTTGGGGTATCACATGGCAGTGTTCTAGGCCTGACATTATTCACCCACGGATGACATAATTATTGAGTTTAACTAACTCATTTGTAACTCAAAAGCATGTTTGTATCTCATATTATTTTTTATGTATCGCCTGGAACACAACGCGTCACCGACCCGGGCCTGGTTCTGATCAGACGCCACCCAACGCTCACCGCAGGCCCGCGCCTACGGTGGCTGGGAATCGCCCGGGGCATCTTCTTCTGTTGCGGCGGCTGGGGCGTGAGGTTTATCTCTCTCACACGTTCGGCCTCCTCCTTCGTTAGCATTACTGCATAGCACAAGGAGGTGACCACTTCCCTTGGCTCCCCGCTCTGGATTATGGTTTGAATAATGGCCCTGGCTTCAAACTTATACGAGGTTCGAGTTGTAAAAAAACGGGTTATTTTTCTGAGATGATTAAAACGTTAAAAAAAAAACCATGAAAAATAGTTTTTTTTTTCTGGAGTAGGTTCTTTTTCAAGAGTATTAAAGTTAAAATATGGTAAGGTGGATATCTTTTTTTAACATTGGGACAAGCCCGCCACACTATTCCCAAACCACTGTAACTTCTGTTAGCCAGAATCAACAGTGGCGACCACAACAAAAGCGCCGAGACAATGAAGCTCGATGAAGTCCCAGAGAAACGATAACTGTCTTGCAACGAAATTAATCAGAAAAGAATAGCGGAGGAGTAGGAAAAAACATAATTTTCACTTCCCTCCATATCAGCAGGAGTCCAGGAAACAGAACAGAACAAGGACACAGGGGCGTATCATTATGAGTTGATATTCCATTTTTTTTTTGTTTAATAAGAAAATACCATTATTTTGTTTTATTTTAAATATAGGTATGTTTTAAAATAATTGGTAACACCCACTGAAGTTTACATTTACGGACGGGGAAGTCCCTGCTTCTATTTTGCTTTATTCTGTTCTGGTTGATTTGATTTATAACTAGAATAAAATTATACGTACCCATTGGTTTAGACATAATTTGACTTAAATTAAAAACAAAACAATCAAATTAAGGGTTTTATTTAATTTTAGTTATTGTGTTTCCCTTTTTCTGAAAAAAATCGAATCAATTTACATCTCTATTCGAGGTTCTCGTCATGCGGGGCCGTTATGTCAATCATCATTGCGCGCCACTTTGATCGATCTACCACCATTATATCAGGTTTATTTTCTACAGTAGCCCTGCCAGTGATGATGGATTGATCTCAGTACAGTGTGGTGTAGCCATTTTCGAGAACTGGGTCGGGCAGATACTTGTAGTACGGCACTTCTGATTAAACAAGGCTGCTGTATTGTAGAGCAAGTTACTGATGGATAATGGCCGGGACCAACAGCTTAACGTGCTTTCCGAGGCACGGAGGAAACTCGGTATGTCGGGCGGTCCACAGACCGACCTAAAGATCGACCCGAGTGGCAGTTCTTATTAAGCCACGAGCTCCTCAGAGCAGAAGGGAGTATCAGACTTTTATTGTCTAAAAACCACCCATGTTCCTTCCTAAAGGTGGAAAATCATCAAATAACCCCCCCCCCCCCCCGCTCTTGGGCAGAGCGAAGGGAAGTGTCAGACTTCTACTGACTAAAAACCAACCCATGTTCCTTTTTCGCCCTTGTGCCGTGGCCACGTCATCTCTTTCGATAATCCGCAGCCCCGACGGGCGTCGGCCCTTGCGGGCCCCTCCTTGCTGACATCTCTTTGAGGCGCGCGTGGAACACGAAAGCGCCGTCGACACGGTCTGTTGCCGTCATGACGACGGCCGGACGGCGAGCTGGCCCATTACTCACCGTCCACAGGCCCGCGTCTACGGTGGCCGGAAGCCATCACGTGGCCTCCGACGCCCGGAGCGCCTTCCGCGGCGGCTGGGACGAGAGGTTCTCTCCCTCTCTCGTTCCGCCACCTCCTTCGCTAGCATCACTGCTTCGCAAAAGGAGGCGACGACGTCCCATTCCTCCTCGCCCCGGATCATAGCTTGCACGCAGGGCCGAACGCGAGAGGTCGCTGCCGCCGACCGCCGCTACGAAAACACGGCGGGGCCCCGCCCAAACAGGGCACATCTCCACAGTGTGCTCCACCGTGTCCTCCAGTCGATCCTCGCAGTGGAAGCATCTGGGCGTTTTCTCCCGCCTGATTCGGTACAGGTACCTCCCGAAACATCCGTGTCCGGTGAGGACCTGCGTCAGACGGAAGGTGAGGGCGCCGTGGCTCCCCTCTAGCCACTCCTCAAAGAGGGGACTTACCGCCACTATCGTGGCGTGCCCTTTCCTTCTTAGCCCTTAGTGCCGAGGCCGCGGTATCTCTTTTGAACAACCCGCAGCGCAGCCCTGACGGGAAGAGTCCGTGCCTTTGTGCTTGGTCTTCTTAACTTCACAAAATCACCATTGATTGAGATGCTGTTTTTATTAACGCTTTAATAAGTCTAAATGGCTATCACACAAAACTGGGCTGGATACATCTGCCGCATGTCGCAGGGACAAAGAGCAAAATAAAACCACTCATTGGTAACCAACTAGCAGGAAATGACAACGCGGCAGACCTAGTAGAAGATGGCCGAATGATCCTGAACTCTTATTCAAAAGATTAGCCCTTTATCAAACTAGATCGTGAAAAGTAAAGGAAGGAGAGAACCCGGCATTTTATTAATTTTACAACTTAACAAAACGAAACAGGCGAAGTAGGATTACCGAACAGTAGTAGAGGATAAATGCTTGATTTTCCTTCTCTAGCTACCTCTTATCAGAGGACCTCTCAGGTTATCAATGCTTGGTGCCTAATGAAGCTACGTATAAATAGAATTACCTGTTCACGAACAACCAGCGTATTGCTTCTACATACCACAGGCGGTGACCAAGGGTGAACGCAACAACAAAATCTGTTGAAGTAACGTTGTTACAAAATGTATAGAACGCAATGTGTGTTGGCGCTGTTATCGCTGTACGCGGGTTTGGTGCACTCCTTCTCATGGGGTAAGTTCAAAAATCATTACATGGACATTAATAGACAATGAAAGAAGAATGTTTAAGTAGGAAACTTATTTAGACTTGACTTTAGGGCTTTAGAACGCAATCTACTATTGTATGGCGATTCTCCGCATCCCGCAGAAATTAAGTCTCAAAATCGAAGTCTACAGTCAAATCTCTTAGAGGCTTTTAGCTAGTCACATGTAATGTAAGTAATGCTAATAAACTCGATTAGCAGCAGAATAACTTTTAGGCATATTCATCCGCCGGATATAGATGCATTGAACGTACAACTATAACATACCTACATTAACGAATATTTAGGTACCTATTTTGCAAATTAATGTATTTATAATAATAATATTATTGTAATTGTAGGAGAAACCTATCATTCATCTTCATCCACAGCCAGAACTCGCCCACTGCTGGGTATAGGCCTCTCTTTTCTGGTACCAAACGCCACGTTCTTGTGCCAGTCTCATCCAGGTTTTTCCCTCGATGGCAACTATATCGTCTGCCCATCTCGTCACCGGGCGACCTACATTTTTTTTTCCCGTTCTTGGACGCCATTCGGTGACAGTCTTACTCCACCTGCCCTCTCTGTGCCTTGCCAGGTGTCCTGCTTAACCCTATTTGAGTTTCTTATCGTGCTTTCCAATATCGTTAACCTTTGTACGTCTTCGAATGTCGACATTTGGAACTCGGTTTACGAGTAATTATTTTCAGAGATGAATAATATAAGATTCGATTAGGAACCGTTTGGAAGAGGAGTCCAGTTTAACATGCAATCTACTAAAAGAAACCTATTGCAACACTTGGACGGCACGCGCATGGGCTTAAGAACATTGCTTTAGAAAAAATGGCTCGTTCATCCCTATAGGTTCGCCATCCCTGGTGTAGGTTATGCAAGGCCTAAACATCAGAAAAAATATGGCGGAAGTTAGGCATGCCATTTAATTCAAACCGCTTTCAACTCGGAGAAAAATGACGGATAGGCGAAAGGCAGGGCGAAATTTATGAATTCCGTTTTAACCATGCCTCTACGGAAATGACAAAAAATGTCCATGACATGCAATTGCGTATTATAAATACTTTCTTGTTTCAGAAATCGTCATTGGCAATGGAAGTCGACTGGAATTCTATGATATTGACGGAATACAAACGCACACAGAAAACGCTACGTCGGGTAAAATCGAAAAAACTAATTACGATGCAGTACACAACAGGGTGCTGTTTGTCGACAGAAAAAATATATTTAGCTTCGACATAGCTACGAAGACAACAGAATCTTTAGTTACAATTACTAGGGGGTTTATTAATAGTTTGGCTTACGACCCGTCCACTGAGTCACTCTTTTGGATTGAAAGCATGAGAAAAATTTACTCTATTTCATTAAAACTTAGATATAACAACAAAAGAGACAAGAAACACTTAGTATTGTCACAAAACCGTATCGGTATCACTCATGTTGACGTCGATAGCTGCGGGTGCGTACTAACAAAATTATTATTCCATAGTTTAACAACAAATCAGCGATATACTTGTTGAATTTTGTGAAAATGTATGATTGTATTATTTACAAAACTTTTCAGGTTTATTTACTGGATCAGATATTTCCATGGAGCACACATATTAGAAAGGGCCAGATTTAATGGCTCCGACAAAGAAGTTGTAATAGATAATCTCAAGACTTTCTATTTTTAACCGACTTCAAAAAAGGAGGTTACTATGTTCGTGTGTATGTATTTTTTTTTTTTTTTTTTTTTTTTTTTTTTTTATGTATGTTACCTGATTTCTCCCCCATTTGTGGACCGATCATCAAAATTCTTTTTTTATTTGAAAGAGTATACTCCTGAGGTGGTCCCATTTTTTTTTGGTGAAGATCTGGTGCTGATCTTCGGAGATATACAATGGAACTCTTCAAAAATAGACGGAAATCTGTCGTAATTGCTGGAATCGCTTGGATGTTTATTGAATATACATTATCATGACGTAACATCACGCCTGTATGCTCTGAGGGGGTATGCAGATGTGTACATTACACATTTTTTTTGTTGTTTTATGAATTTTCGTGCTTTTTCTGGCGCTATTCAAGTATTCGCATCTAGCAGTCATCACTTGTATTCATGTTGATGAGCTGATAATGGAAGGTATACTAAGTAGGTACTCCTCAACGGTTAAGAGTTGAAAGTAAAAATAGGGAAATCTTGAAGGTTAAGGGTTAGGTTTCTTGGTTGAATGTTAAATGCATAGTAAATATTTGTATAGGATATAATATAGGTACATATTACAACTAAAAATGAAAAAATAAAAAAAACTTTTTTGCAAAAAAAACAACCGACTTCAAAAACACCAAAAAGAGAAAAATAAACTTCAGAAGAAAAATCAGCTTCTGAAGTCGGTGGCAAAAAAATAAAATCAAACAAACAAATGTCACCGACTTCAGAAGCTGATTTTTCTTCTGAAGTTTATTTTTCTCTTTTTGGTGTTTTTGAAGTCGGTTGTTTTTTTTGCAAAAAAGTTTTAAAATTGACAGACAGACTCAGAAAATATACTGGCTTAATATAAATGAGACTAGAATAAATGACACGGCAACAGTCCGTAGGAGTTTCATAAATTGTGCAGATTTAAATGGCAAGAATGTAAGAACTATACACACATATCCTGAAGATTCGAACCGTGTATTTACCGTATCAAAGGATTTTATTTACTGGCAAATAAGAGACTCGTTCTGGAAATTTACAAAGAATCCACCTCGTGACACAGATGTGCAACCTACATTTTTCATGAAACATCATACCGGGTTTTCTCGGCAGTTAGCCGCCAATTATAAAACTGAAGATCTAACTCGGGGAATTAGAAACTGTGAAACTCTGATCAACCTTCTACCGAATAACACAGTGACCAACGTTTCGTCAGATGTAAGCCTGCTTTGTGTCCATGGTACGAAAGTTAGCGGAGAATCTCGTTGTGAATGTACACAGGGTTACAGCGGTGAAAGATGCGATGTATCAGTATGCCATAATTACTGTTTACACGGAGATTGTAGTGCCAGTGCTGAAGGACAACCTAAATGCAGGTAAAATATGTACATTTCAATAGGGATTAGTTCTATCAGGTGCCGAGTGCGCACGTTAGACGTTGATCGTACACTAGGCCTGCTCTATAATATTACCTCATTTTAGCAATAACTTTTAACAATCAACACGCTCAATGTACTTATTAGTTAATAATATATTTATTTAATAGCATAAAGTAACTTAATACATAAATTAACTAAAAAACTATTTAGTGAACTATTAAGAAACTATAAAAGTAAATCTCTGTCTCAGTAAAAGGAAATCCCTGATGGAAAACCCAATAACACTTTACCCGACCGGGGAATCGAACCCAGGACCAGGCAGTCATTATTTTAATAAAATTTCACATTTTGACGATTTATTTCAGATGTAATGCCGGTTATTCAGGCAACAGATGTGAAGTGGACTTGTGTTATGGATACTGTCTGAATAACGGAACCTGCACCCTGAATGAGGAGGGAGAGCCTTCCTGTCAATGTGTTGGTGATCACACCGGCACAAGATGTGAAGGTGCCTGTCAGTGGTGACCTCGAAGTACTACCCCGCAGTAACAAACCTAACTCTAGCTGATTTACTGACAAAGTGGCGAAAACCAAAAATGTTTGTTATCAAATCAAAATCAAATCAAATAATTTTTATTTGTTAACACAGGTAAACATACAGATCTTGAGTTTGGTGAACAGAGCGCTATGTTATGCCAGGAGGCGTACAAATATGGTGTGCATCTAGCTCAAATATTACGAAGAAGAATAAAATAGACTAAGTTTGCAGAATTTATAAATAATTTATTTAATTTTATAATCAAGAAAAACGCATTAGATACTTAGAAATAAAATTAGTTAACGAAAATACAATAACAATTTTGGTTACCCAACATTTTAGGTCAAAATAGAATCACTTTAACCAGTGTTTTTTTTGGTTGAATATCTTTGGTTAGAAATACTAAATGCTGTGTTAAAAGTCCTTCTGTTTTAAATTGGACCTTAATTATAAATAAATAAATATAGCTTTGGCAATATTGTTTTCGCTTTCGCTTTTCGCTTAAAGTTAAGTTTCTCTCCAATAAATATCATACATATAGAATTAATCTTTTCTTCTTGTTCATTCCATAACACGTAAGTACCTTCTATTAAATTCCATAACGCGAGATCTCACAAGTCAGCGTGCTTGGCCAGACTGCAAACGCGGGCGCGGGGCGGGCGCGGCGCGACAAACTTAAACGTATGGAACTTCCTTTGAGTGTCCGTAGTGGGCACGCGGGCGCGGGAAGCGGCGCGGGCTACTTTCCGCGGGGAGCGCGCGGGCAACTCGTGCCATAGTTCGTTCATACAAGTGGCCGCAGTGAGTGCGCGGGGCGGCAAGCGATAAATCGCGCGGGAGCGGCGTATCTCAAACTTTAGTCTGCGCCAGATAACCAGATAAATTGGATTTATTTATTTAGCTTTAACTTTTATAAGTTAAAGCTTAAGAAATTAATTCAATTATTTATAATTATTTATAGAAGTATCCAATTAATTAAAATAACCGAATTTTAAAATTCTTACCAAAAAAAAATCTTTTTTGGATTTTGCACTCATACCACCAAATTAATTTTATTAACTCCATTTTTCACTTTTAGCATTTGCCATTTAAAGTAAGAATTTTCCAATAAAAACAAGTCTTCGTCATCCATATTATATTTTGACAAACACTGGACGAACAGTTGAACGCGACAACGCTCGGAACGAAATCGCGGTCCAGTGCGGACAGGCAAATCGCGCGCGTTCCCGCACCCGCGCCGCTCCCCGCGCCGCGCTGCCAGTCTGGCCAAGCACATAGTCTGATGTAAACTTTATTTTTTTTTACTAGTTTCAAAACTCAACTTATAATTATTACAAGAATACATACATTAGATACATTTCAACAGAAAAAAAATCATTTACTCCTTTTTGAAACAAAGTCTCGTGCACATGATGATCACATCGGTTTACTTTGCGAACCAACAGTGCCTGGCGCTGCAAGCAAGATAGTCCTTACGGTGGTCAGAATGATGCTTTGGCGATGGTACCTCAATTCTTGCATTCTTCAATGAGGGTAGGTGAAACCTCAGAACACCATCTGCTACAATCCTTACATACTCCTTTCACCTCGCACATCACACCTCGCAAGAATATCATTCAAACATAGTATGAATTAACGAAATTAGGTACAAATTGGGGAAGACATCTTTAAACTCGTAGGTTAGGTACCTATCAAAAATAACATTCAATCGAATTGAAAATCCTTTTAAAGTCGGTTGAAAATTAATAGTTATTAGTTGGACGAAGCTGCGGGCATTAGCTAGCGTATAACTTCAAATAATCATATTATTTTGCCCTTTCACCTCGAAATGTTATCATCACTTTTAAATAATGACTGGGAAAACCCACGGGTTGTAACTTAAATACTAAGGAACAAAGTTGCACTAAGTATCTGCGTGTATGTCCCCAGTCGTTTTTAACTTTACAACATCAAAATGAATTGTCGTGTGGGTTTCGTCAGGGAAATGCCGTGAAATAGATAGATAGAGGAAAGTTTTCAATATGTGGATGGGTATATGAGTAGAAAAAGACCAAAGAAAACATGGATGAACTGTGTAAAAAATATATATTGTATAGAAAGGAATGTCCAATGAGGTAACGATAAACAGAGAAGTGTGGAAAAAGAAGAAATGCTGAGAGAACTTGACGGTTTGTGGTAACTTGGCTTGGTAGCGACTATACCTGCAGTACTTTTTAGGGGGTCTCACACAATTTAAAAAAAAGACAGACAAAGTAGGGTGGCCGAGTAGTTGTAGAAGATAACTGCACGATATCTCTGCTTTGCCTCTTATTAGTAGACCTCTCGGGTTATCAATATCCCTGCTTGCGTATAAAAAGAATGATCAGTTTTCCCAAAACTAGTGTGTTGCTTCTTATAAATTAAGCGGTGACAAAGGGTGGATGCAACATCAAATCTGTTGAAGTTTTGTCTGCACAAAATGTATATAATACCGCAATGTGTGTTGGTGCTGTTATCGCTGTACGCGGGGTTGGTGCACTCCTTCTCTTGGGGTAAGTTCAAGAATCATAACAATATAGACCAGTACTATCCTTCCATACCATTGACCACTTTTAACTGACTTCGATAAAAGGAGGAAGTTCAAAAAAAAAATGCTGCCCGAACATTATTGTAAGGCTCCAACAAGTGACGTCGTGTGATGTGGCAATGAACGTGTTTAAAACCAAACTATTGAACCAATTTCGATGAAATATGGGATCTATCTGGAAGCATCTTTTTATTAATAAAAAAATTTTTTTTTTTTCATAAAGAATTTTTCATTTTTCATTTCGTTTTCATAAAAAAACATGAATTTTTCAAATCCGGTTATCAAATATGAGAGTTCTGAGGTAACAAACATGAAAAACAACCGAATGGAGAACCTCCTCCTTTTTGTGAAGTCGGTTAACAGTATCTCTTGGAATCATACTCAGTCAACATATAGATAAACGAACAGATGGACAGGTGGCTACTATGACGTCTTAAAACAGTCCTAACATAATCTTATTCCAGTGTGAAAACGTGACAGAACTATACAGGGTGTCTAGCACCATCTCTTTTCCGCACTGGATTAAGAATAAGTTAGGACTGTATTATTACGTCATGGTAGGCCTGCAGGTCAAACTCAAACTCAAATATTTTATTTCAATTAAGCCATTACAGGCACTTTTGAATGTCAGAAGAACGGAAGAAGAACGAAACTACGAGTGCAATACGTCATTCCGAAAGTCACCACGCCGAACCACACGCCACCGAATGCCCGCAACAACGAAACGCGAACCAACAAAAACGCGAAACAACGAAACAACGGAACGCGCCCGTAGCCGATAAGTTGTGCTCTCAGTGATTTAATCTTAGAAAAATAGTTATCAGCTGTAAAATCTATATTTTTTACATTGAACATAAGTGCAGTGAAGGGTTAATCGCCCAATAATTGTTTGCAGTGTAAACAAAACAATATTAGATGATATTAAAACACTCGAAAAAGTGCCGGTCATAGTGACTAATTCGCATGTGCACGGAATCCTCGCAATTGTGTGAACTAGTGAAAGTCGAAAGTCCTGTGCACGCGCAGTCAGTGCTACCAACATTACGACGACGTAGAAACGCGTTCCAGCGGCGAGTTAGTGTGTCCGAGTTGCATTTGTGAGTACAAATACGACGCTCTGTGTACATAATAACACAATAACACGCCAACATTTGCCTCAAACAAGGAGAAAAATGACTTCACCTAACGATAATATCACCTATCGCAAACTATATAGATCAAGTTCATTAACTAACTTGTCGAACACAACAAACAGTAGCGAGAAAGCGATATTTGATACCACGATGATAAGTATTCCAGATAGCTTACATGATAACAGCGATATAAGTGATCTACATGACCAAATAAATAAACTCACGATGCAATTATTGAGCGCCCATAATGAAATTGAAAATTTGAACATGGAAAACTTTCGCTTAAAATCAGACCTGCAAAAAGTTATCAAAACAACAAATACCTACAAGAAAATATGCTCAACACCATGCAGAAAAACAATATCAACAATGCATAACAACAAAACTCCAAACCAAAATAAAGAACGAAGCTGGCAAAACACTAGTGAAACAATCATTAATGTACTACAAAACAATTGCTCGCAAAGCACCACCATCATGCACAGTAAGGAAACACAAACAGTTTCCACACCTAGCAGACTGAAGGAAATACCTACCATTTCGTCTCTAAACAAATGTACACTACATGATATAAATAAAGAGCCGGCAAGCATAATTACGAAGCCTAGGCAAAAAAACAAATTATGTATTTTAAGCAGCAGCACAGCTAGAGGGTCCCTATCTACAATTCGAGATGTTTACTCAAACTACTCCCATTACTGCCACTACATCAGGACTAACAGCAGTGCCAACGATCTCCTCACCGATATTGAACTGAAGCTAAAAGATTTCACCTCTAGCGACTACTGCATACTCTTTATAGGGGAAAACGACTTAATAATAATAATAATCATTTATTTATTTAGACAACTAAGATCCATTGGGTTAGTAACAATATTCTTAAAACCTATATTAGTACTTAACTAAAGATGCTTGAGTTAGTAACAATATTCTTAACCTATGTTAGTACTTAACTAAAAACAAAGACAGAGTGCAGGTGACCAATGACCTCACCAGCGGGCTGTCATGCCTCCCGACTATAGCTCTCAGAATGCTGTTGGGGCTGCCACGGATTCTGTTCAGCAGCGAGGCCACTTTCTTACGCCGTACCGCATTGAAGCAGTCGGTACGTGCCTCAGCGAACATAGATGACGCGCTACAGAACCGAGGCAGACGCAACAGCACCCTAAACGCGTTGTTGTACTGGATCCGCAGAGCATTGTAGGCCTTTTGGGTGTAGCTGAACCACAGGCTCCCCGAGTACAGTGACATACAATATGCTTTAAACAGCGTTAATATTACTGCGGCTGTACAACGGAAGAACCGGCGTGCCAGCATATTAGCCCGAACCGACAATGCTCTGCGTTCCCTCTCCATATCTGCGTCATCCCTCAAATCGTCCGTCACCAGGTGACCCAGGTATTTAAAAGAGTACACCCTTTGCAGCTCCACACCGTTCAGTAACACAGGAGGGACGGTGGAGGGACACCTGGTACCGGACTTAAAAACCATAATATTTAGACTTCCCTTCGTTGTAAACAAGGCCATGAGAAGTCGCATACGACTCGCAGATACCGAGAAGCTTACGGAGCGCACCGACCGAGGGGGCCAGCAGCACCATGTCATCTGCATAGCTTAAATTATTAAAGCAAACGCCATCAATAAAACAACCGACATGTGTGCTGCTGAGCCTCTCGATCAGTTCATTCACGTACAGCACTTAGAAGGGAACAGTGACTATATTAATCTAATAAAGAAAATTAGAGAATCTCTGTTTATAGTAAATTATACCAATGTAATTATCTGTGCAGCCACCTATGTAGCAGGTGCTCCAATATACAATTACAAAGTAGATATGTTTAATAATCTCCTGTATTCAGATATACAAAGCAACAAATACGCATACTTCTTTGATAGTAACTATGAGTTATCACTCGAGATGTTCTCCTACAAAACTGGAAAAATAACTAATTACGGAATGAGAAATATACACGACCGAATTATGTGCAATATACTATACGATTTAGATCTTATTGACAACAACAAAGCATTAAATAGTAAAATTGAAGGTGACGGTTTTAGTAATCATGATCTTTTTCGTATTTAATCATATAATGCACCAAAATATCAATGGTCTAATTAATAAATCGGATCTATTAGGTATACATCTAAATCAACTCTCAGAAGAAGGTAAGTCAATAGATATCCTCTGTATAACAGAACACAACATGAAACATGGTGACCACCAACATCTACATATAACTAATTATTCACTTGCGACATGCTATGCTAGACATGACAGAAACGGGGGTTCATGTATACTAATAAAAAATACACATAAATACGAAGTTGTTAATGTCAAAAAGTGGGCCATACCACATCAAATAGAATGTTGTGCAATAAAACTTTCTTCGCACCCTATCACTATTATCTGTATGTATAGACCGCCAAATAATAATAAAGACAAGCTATCATCATTTTTTGAGAATTTGGACTTGATGTTAAGAGAAATTTGTTTAAAACATAATAATAAGATCATACTATGTGGGGATTTTAATAAAGATGTATGCAAAAATAGCAAAACCTCGGTCACTTTTCAAAATATATTGCGCAGTCATAATCTGATTCTGGGTACTCGGTCACCAACACGTCTATGCAGTGGGACCTGCATTGACAACATAGTTCATAATATCAGAGGCAGCAAGTGTGAGGTCAAAGAATTAGCATTGTCTGACCATACAGCGCAAATGCTAAAATGTCGTGTCAAGAAAACATGCACGCTTTCTCACTGGTTCATACATAAACGTGATTTTAGTGACGAAAATATAAAAAAATTTAGAGAATGCCTTCGAAATTTAACATTTCACGATGTCTTTCTGTGCTCTGATCCCGATAATGCATTTAATGAATTTCATGACCTTTATAAACTATTTTATGACTTATGTTTTCCATTGAATAAAATAAAGGTTTCGCTAATTAAAGACCTAAGTGGATAACATCGGGACTAAAAAAATGTTCCAAACGGAAAAGAGACATGCTTTGGGAATATCGAAAGTCACCTAGCTCAGAAAATAAAAATAAACTTAAAACCTACACTAACCGATTAAAACACATAGTCAAGCAAACACAAAAAGCGCAAAATAGTTATTTTATAGATAATGCCGAAAACAAGAGCAAAGCTACGTGGAGTATAATTAACAAACAGAAAATAAATTACCCAAAAGAAGGAATTGGCAGCATAAAGATAGACAATAAAGTTGTAAATACTCCAGAACAAATAGCGGAATCATTTAATGAATATTTTATTAATTTTAATCAATCTCTTAATGACAATAGCTTTAATAATACAATGACATTTGACACAAATCCTAATTCAATTTTCATGACACCTACGATACCCTCTGACATTATTAAAATAATTAAATCATTGAAGAATACTAATAGCGCTGGATATGACGATATTACCACTAAAGTGATTAAAGCTACGTCTCACACTATTGCACCAATACTCAGTCACATTATAAATAGCTGCATTGAGAAAGGTGTATTCCCAGATAGGCTGGAAATTTCAGTGATTAAACCTTTGTTTAAAAAAGGTGACAGGCAAGATCCAGGCAATTAAAGACCTATTGCACTTATTCCGGTCTTCTCTAAAATATTAGAAAAAGTATTGCATAATAGTATATATTATTTCCTAGAAACAAACAAAATCTTAATCAGCGAACAATACGGTTTCAGGAAAAATAAAAGTACATATTAACTCCGCAATATATGCGCTTGTAGAACATGTTCTAACTAATATGGACAATAGAACTCCTGTAGTTGCATTGTTCATGGATATGACCATGTAAGCCATAAAATACTCCTAAAAAAATTGGAAAAATATGGTATTAGAGGCAACATCCTTGAACTTGTTGAATCATACCTTACGAATCGACAACAATTTACATGTATCAATAAAATCGACCCTCAAACAAAAACAGAAATCACACATCAATCCAAACATCGTAAATGTCTATGTGGAGTACCACAGGGCGGTGTACTTGCTCCATTATTTTTCATAATATATTCAATTCAATTCCATTCAATTTTATTCACGAACAATTTACATTGATCACAAAAATAAAAATAAATAATAATAGCATAGGTATAAATAACACATTCGTAGGTCATAAGTTCATAACTAAACATTAACAATAAAAATTATAATCACACAAAAAATACAAAATAAAATCATAATCAAAAAATAAACAAAAATACAATGAAATTAATAAATTGTTATTCATGTCCGCTTTATACATAGGTCATTTTAAAATTAAAGTCTGTGACAACAAAAAGAACAAAAAATATCAGTCGGCGCAGCAGTAACATAATTATATATCTCAATCTTACATGTCGTCAACGGAGTAGAGACATTTATCCAGTAGGAATGCTTGAAGCTTTGTTTTAAATGAAGACGTATAGATTAAGCTTTTTAACTCTAATGGCAACCTATTGAATAACTGCACTGCTTGATATTGTGAACTATGTTTCACAATGTTAAAATGAGGACTTATCTTATTCCTCAAGTCTTTCCTACGTGTACTCTCCCTGACTAGTCTTTCCTCATCAGTCTCATATTCATGTATGTACTTTTTTAAATTAGTGAGAAGGACCAGAACGTAGAGACTGGGAACAGTAAGGATTTTTAAATTTAAGAAATGCGGACGACAACTCTCTCTTTGTGAGATACGGACAATGGTACGTATAGCTCTTTTCTGAAGGACAAAAGCTCGTTGACAATTATAGCTGTTCCCCCAGAATTGTATACTGTATTATTAGGAATCAGAAGTGAAATACGTGAACAAAATAAACAATGTTTAATATCTTTTGAATTACACTTTTACAAAAATATCAAGACAAACGCTTTAAACAATAATCAAATAGAAATAGCACTAGCAAATGGAATAATCAGTACACGAGCAAAAACATAAACCAAAATTAGCGAAGCACACGATAATAGTCGGGTAGCAAGTCCTTTCCGAGCGCCGTCCAAGCAAAAAGTGACCGTTGCACCGCCGCTCGCCTCGTTTTATGAACTTCTGTCCGTTGCCGCACGTCGACCTGACGCTAACCGCACGGTTACTGGCTGATGTCGTGACTTTGAGCCAACACGGCCTCTCCTGACGCTCTGACGTCCTCGTCAGCTTCCAACAAGGCGGCTGAGTCTTCGCTGTCTCCTTGATAGCGTGTCTCACAACGCCAGTGGGGTGTGCTGGCACCGTGGAGTACCACGCACAACTGCGCCTGTGGGGCGCGCTGGCACCGTGGAGTGCCGCACACAACTGCGCCTGTGGGGCGCGCTGGCACCGTGGAGTGCCGCACACAACTGCGCCTGTGGGCGCGCTGGCACCGTGGAGTGCCGCACACAACTGCGCCTGTGGGGCGCGCTGGCACCGTGGAGTGCCGCACACAACTGCGCCTGTGGGCGCGCTGGCACCGTGGAGTGCCGCACACAACTGCGCCTGTGGGGCGCGCTGGCACCGTGGAGTGCCGCACACAACTGCGCCTGTAGGGCGCGCAGTCGGCCTGCAGCGACGCGCTCGGCCTGCAGCGAGGCGCTGGGCTTCAGCGAGGCGCTCGGCCTGCAGCGAGGCGCTCAGCAACGTCAGAAGGCGCGCAGTCGCCTTGCAGCGACGCGCTCAGCAACGCCAGAAGGCGCGCTCGGCAACGCCAGCAGGGCGCGCAGTCGCCTTGCAGCGACGCGCTCAGCAACGCCAGAAGGCGCGCAGTCGCCTTGCAGCGACGCGCTCAGCAACGCCAGAAGGCGCGCTCGGCAACGCCAGCAGGGCGCGCAGTCGCCTTGCAGCGACGCGCTCAGCAACGCGCTCAGCAACGCCAGAAGGCGCGCTCGGCAACGCCAGCAGGGCGCGCAGTCGCCTTGCAGCGACGCGCTCAGCAACGCCAGAAGGCGCGCAGTCGCCTTGCAGCGACGCGCTCAGCAACGCCAGAAGGCGCGCTCGGCAACGCCAGCAGGGCGCGCAGTCGCCTTGCAGCGACGCGCTCAGCAACGCCGGTAAGGCGCGCTGGCACCCTGCAGTGACGTGCACGTTCACGGCGTCATTGTGGCAAAGCCCTGGCAACCACTGCTAAGGCCAAGCAGCGTTGCGTTTCGTCCATCCTTGTGTAATGGTTACTCTGTAAACAAACAAATTTACATCAGAATTTTGTTCCGCTCGATCACTCCTGACCAAACTTTAGTTCCATTGGGTGGCACCAAATTCGACTCTCATTAATTAAATCAAATGTACTGGAAATAATCGAAAATACAACACTCAACTACCTTGAGTCATATACCTAGTCGTTCACACCAACCTTAAAAATTCTATTGCAACAAAAACTGCTGAAATCATCGAGTAAAACCTTTAACACCAAGGCTCTCTAACCGAGTAGTACAACAAGAGAGTAATCTCATTCATTAAGGAACATTCAAGCCGAGAATCAAATTCAAAGAAACATTCACCATACAAAACTTGTCAGACAAGAATACCAATAGGCACATAGGGATGTATAAGCACATTGTTAGTATATCACACAGACTTCTTCCACAACACTGTAGGCATAGGCTCCAAGTTTGCATACCCCTCAGTGGCTGTTGACATCACAGACTTCCACACACACTGTAGGCATAGGCTCCAAGTTTGCATACCCCTCAGTGGCTGTTGACATAGGCACATTGTTAGCATATCACACAGACTTCCACACAGACTTTCACACACGCAGCTGAGGTCACGCGCTTGACCAAACCACACGTTCATAAGTAATGGTTACTATGCAAAGAGACAAATCTACGACAGAACCTGACCAAACATCCATTAGGTCCTACTCTCGTTGATAAAATCAAACGCGGCTAAACTGGAAATTATCGAAAATACAACAATCAACCACCCTTACATTGTCGTTTAAATCAATCTTAAAAACATTATTGAGTCAAAAAAATGCCAGGTTCACAAAAATCATCGAGTAAAACCACAGATCTCTAACTGACTAGTAAACAAGTCTATCTCCCGTGTGTATCACTATTTGACTTAACACTACGGTCTTTCCAGACCCTGACCTCAACCAGAGCTAAACGCACAACATACAAGAAACACACCCACTGTCTACTCGAGTTTCCTCAAAAACCTTCAATTTTAATCAGACTACGACTACACAATAATTACTGGTACTGTCTAACACAATACAGCCGATAGAATCTCTTGGCTTGCAACCACAACTTTACTTCATCAAAATCCTTATAAACATCAACTGATACGTAACTCATTGTCATCTTTCTTAGCCTATCATGTGTATTATAAAGCAACTTCTATAATAAAGCAAAACTTATCAGACTTTACAGTGCACCTGTAGGTATACGGCCTACGTCTTCACACGAAAACAAATCAACTGATCATATTGCGTAGGGGTTTGCATTTACGCAGACCATGATTATTCGAGTTTGATGTGCCAACAACTGCACTTTTTGGTTTCAAATATACGGAAAACAAGACTTTTGACTGTATTTTGTTTTGTTCATAATTGCGGCTTTTATTTGAGCATCAGATATCACAAATCACAACGTTGCCCCTCACCAGGAATTTCTCCTGTATCGTGGGTACCTTCACAAATATTTAAACTAACATACACAAGTACCCGACTTAAAAAAAACTATCTGTAGGTCATACAGATACTTGTATTCATAACGTCATTATAGCACAGTGACCATATCGACTTCACGCGGACACAATGACCGAAATTCGTGTTTAAAATGAGTCCACGTGCTATTATTGGTCAACCAATCGTTAAGCGACGTATTAGCACCACCATGTAAATAACCACCAATGCGTCCGAGGCATTGCCAATCACCCCAGTGACCTTATAAACACACACATAACATCACGCCTGCAATCCCCGAAGGGTTAGGCAGAGGTACCCAGTATACCCACATTTCGCCAGTTATGTTAAGACATAAGCTTAACCATGTAATAGGGGTGAGCCCATTGTCACCAACAGGGCACAAATCCAGAAAATAACACTTTGCCCGACCCGGGAATCGAACCCAGAACCTTCATGCTCATAGTCGCGCTTACGACTACTAAACCAACGAAATATTAAAATGGTTCGATCTTACTTGTATCAGGAACGAAAGTAAACCAATCCTGTCCGGAGCGTCGCCTCAACCGCGAGAGCGGTTACACAGGACTTCGCGTCCTCACGCGGCTCCTACGACGATCTCGTTCGCGCTTGGAACGGCGATCGGATCCCGAAACTTGCTATACGTGACCTTCCACTCCACTTATGGTGGCTACGAGATCGCTTAGAACGCAAGGCACTAGTTTTTGAACGCGAACAACTCGATCTATCCATTGCTAACTACTACCCGCCTTTATCTAAAATTAAAAGCCTGAAAACTAGTTTTTAACTTGTGGGCGAAAAGAATCTTTATCCCACTTCTGATATTAGGAATCAGAAGTGAAATACGTGAACAAAATAAACAATGTTTAATATCTTTTGAATTACACTTTTACAAAAATATCAAGACAAACGCTTTAAACAATAATCAAATAGAAATAGCACTAGCAAATGGAATAATCAGTACACGAGCAAAAACATAAACCAAAATTAGCGAAGCACACGATAATAGTCGGGTAGCAAGTCCTTTCCGAGCGCCGTCCAAGCAAAAAGTGACCGTTGCACCGCCGCTCGCCTCGTTTTATGAACTTCTGTCCGTTGCCGCACGTCGACCTGACGCTACCCGCACGGTTACTGGCTGATGTCGTGACTTTGAGCCAACAGTATCTTAATTTAGATTCAATTAGTGCGTGGTATACGATTTTTAAATGCTCAATGTCAATTTCGTCTCTAAGGGTTCTTAAAGCATAACACGCGGATGATATAGATGCATCAATGGCGGCTAATTCTTTTTTCCAATTTAGTGAGTCATCTATGTGTACTCCCAGGAATTTAGTTTCTCTCGCGAGTTCAATATTGTCATCATTTAGTAGTATTGTCATAGTGTCTTTATTTCGGGCAGTTGTTTTGAATAAAATTACCTTGGTCTTTGCGCTATTAATTTTTAATTTATTTACAGTAAACCATGAATACAGATAAGATATAGCGGCATTAACTTTATCTGCAAGTTCTTTTGTGTCGTTTGCCCCAATTATGACATTCGTGTCATCCGCAAAAACCACAAGTTGAATGTCGGGTAGAATTTTATTTATATAATTTATTAAATCATTTGTGAACAAAATAAACAATATAGGACCTAGTATCGATCCTTGCGGCACACCGGCACTTATATTACAAAGGGATGATTTATTGTCGTTGTCGTTGTCCATCTTGTGTCTCACTGATTTCTACAAACATTTTTCTGTTTTTTAGATAGGATAACAGAAGTTGGGAGGCTTTGCCCCTTACTCCGTAGTGGTTTAATTTAGCTATAAGTAAATCGTGATCAACTGTATCAAACGCCGAACTCAAATCTAGAAACAAACCAGCTACTTTCATTCTTTCATTCATTTTATCGACAACATCATTAACAAGAGTATATATAGCGTCTTGTGTGCCAACATTTTTTTGATATCCAAATTGTCTTCGATGTAGGACTTTGTTTAAGTTAATATGAAGTAAGAGTCGAGATTTTATTATTTTTTCGAATATCTTTGAAAGCACTGGCAGCAAAGAAATAGGCCTGTAATTTTTGGGATCAGTCTTTGAGCCCTTTTTATGGATCGGTATGATCTTGGCAATTTTTAGTTGTTCCGGAAAAATTCCCTCAGTGATGCACTTATTAAAGAAGCAAGATAACGGTTCGGCAAGAATATTTAAATGATCTGTAATGACAGATATAGGAATTTCGTCATATCCACACGAACGTTTATTACCCATTTTTTTGACAATTTCACAAATTTCGTTTGGAGTGGTAAGAGTAAAACAAAGTTCATTTTCAACCCGCTGTGTACTTTGCTCAAGTAATAAAATCCCTTCCTCATTAGTATTTTTACCGGTAACGCATTTATTTGTGTTATCAAAAAGTTTCACCAAGGTGTTAGCTACTTCTTGGGGATCATCAACTATTTTTCCGTCAATTTTAAGTAGGAGTGATTCTGTGTGCATAACTTTTGAACGATTTGTACATTTGTTAACAATTTGCCAGATTTCTTTACTCGAGTTTGTTGAATTATTAATTTTTTCCCCAACCGTTATTTTTTTGGCCTTCGTGATTACCCTTCGGTAAATTCTAATGTAGTTTTTTATATATTAACGACATGCCTAAATTAATTAATAATCCTATGATCTTATTCGCAGACGATAGCACAATATTATTCAAAAGTGAAGATGATGACATACTTGAAAAAGAAATAAATGACAACCTTAATGACATAATATCCTGGCTAACAGAAAATAACTTAAAAATAAATCTAAATAAAACTAACTACATCTCATTTGAACAAAAAACAAATAATAAAAAACCGGATGTCCGATATGGTGATACAAGTATTCAAGAGACTGATCACACTAAATTCTTGGGCATTTGGATCGATAAGGGCATGAACTGGAAAATGCACGTTGAGGGCGTGTGCAAAAGACTTAGCCAGTGCTCCTATGCCCTATAATATAATCTAAGAAAAATTTCAAGTCAGGCCACCCTTTTAATGTCATACCATGGATATGTGTCATCAACTTTACGCTACGGACTGATGTTTTGGGGGAACTCGCCAGACAGAGAAGTGGCGTTTAGAGCACAGAAGAAATGCATAAGGGCAATATGTGGCTACAAAGTACAGAGAGCTGTAAGCCACATTTTCAAAAGCTTAAGTTACTTACACTTCCGTGCCTTTATATATATGAAGTAGCTACGTTTATAAAATCAAATCTACATTTATATATTCACCCAAAGAGCATACGTTATAAAAATACAATATGCGTAACAAGACACAAAAAAGCTATTTTCAGTAAAAACCTTTTAGGCATGGCACCCAAAATCTACAATAAATTACCCAAACATATCATACAAATCTGTTCAAAAAATGGTTAAATGAATTTTTAGTTGAAAAATGTTACTACACAATTAATGACTATCTAAATGAAACTAACTAGACCTACTACATCCGATTTATTACATTGGCTTGACATTGCATTTAATTCAATTATTGATATAAAACTGTTGTAAAATTATTCCCCCTATGTTTATGTGACAATTATTAATGTGTTGTGTATGTAAAATTGTGTGACTGTAATGAATAATCTAATTGTTAAATTCTAATTATTCTGACATTATGAACTTTTTGTAATTTGAATTTTCATAGAAACTGATTTCAAATATCAATTTCATTTGTACGCTTTCAACGCAAAACATAGACGGAACTCCTATATTTATTTGTAACACCACTTTAAAACCTATGTTTACAAATAAAGATTTCATTTTCATTTTAAACGAACACTGCGAGCACGAAAGCACGCAGCGACGCAAACCGCAACAACGAATGCTCGAGACCCCGAATCACGGAACAACGAATGCACGCCGCAACGTGCAACCGCCGCTCCGCGACCCGGAGCCCCGCACACACAGCACTCGCCGCCGGTAACATCCGGCGCCGCGCAGCCCGACGCAGCAACTCCCGAAATGGAGCATTGCACTCCTACGCTACAGTCACAATCACAAGGCATAATAACTTGTGAAAGTACTGTAGTTGCCAGTTCCCTAACGTAGATCTCATGAAGAAGAACGGGCCAGAAACTCCATGGACACTCTTTTAAATCAGAATTTGTTACAAAATCTTGGTACATTATATCATTCATGTTGAGATGGTATATTATGTGAGAACTATGTAGCAAGACGTGCAAGTTAAGAGCGTCCAGAGTAAAAAGATATACAAAAAACAAATCAAAGAAAAATATATAAACCATGCTAAGAGATGACCAGTCTCCACTGACAGAATCAGGTCGAATATAAGATTCCGTTATAACCACTTGGTACGTTTGAAAATAATTATTTTCTTTTTCAGAAATCGTCATTACCCATGATAATCGACTGGAATTCTATGATATTAACGGAACACAGACGTACACACAAAACGCTACGTCTCCTTCAGGTTACGTCAGAACAATATTTTACGATTCAGTACACAACAGGGTGCTGTTTTCCTCGTCAGATAAAATATATAGCTTTGAAATAGCTTCAAAGACAATAGAACCTTTAGTTACAACTAGTTCTTATGTTACGAATCTAGCTTACGACCCGATCGCTGATGTACTCCTTTGGGTTGAAGTCCACGAACAACTTTACTCTTTTTCATTAAAACCTGGATTTAACAACAAAACGGAAGAAAGACAGTTAGTTTTCTCTGAAGACAGAGTTTATAATATTGGAGTCGACAGCTGTGGAGGGTACGTTACTAACAATACTATTCCATAGTTACACAACAGAAAAAGTTACAAGTGATTTAAACTCAGAGAGCATATTTACCTCTTCTCTGTACTGTTATACTTTGTATGTATTTATATTTTGTATGGATTTGTTCTTAACTCTAATTTAGATTTTCCCGCTTTGTCTTTTCTACACACTGTGTCTACATTTGTAATCCAACTTTCCTTTCGTAGGTCTGCGGTACTGCTTATTTTATAAGAAATGTGTTCACATTTCTTATAAAATAAGCAGTACCTTTGTGCTCTTCTTTTTTAATGTTATATCCTGTTCTGTTTAGTATCATGTGTGTACATAAATAAATAAACAAACAACACAACATAAATCAGCAATATTAGGCGTGTTGAATTTGGGAAAGTATAAAAATTTTGAAACGTTGCAGGTTTATTTACTGGACCGCATACCATGAACGTGGAGTAGACAATTTACAAAGGGCCAGATTCAATGGCTCCGACAGAGCAGTTGCTATCGATCATAACAGTGGTGTACGTTTCAAAATTGACCAGCAGACCCAGAAAATATACTGGTTTGATGTAACAATGGATGCTGATATCACGTCGTATACGTATTACATCAAATGTTCAGATATAAATGGAGAGAACGTAAGAACAATATATACATTTACACTTCCAAAAACATCGGTCCGCTTGTGGGCCATATCAAAGGATTTAATTTACTTAAAAATAAGAGATTCGTTGTGGAAAATTCCGAAGAATCCACCAAATGATCACAGAGATGTGCAACCTGCATTTTTTATGAAACATCCTGCAGGGTTTGTGTGGCAAATAGCCGCCAACTATAACTTCGAAGATCAAACTCGGGGAATTCAGAACTGTAAAGTTCTGACAAATACGCTAACAAATAACACAGTGACCAACGTTTCATCAGATGTAAGTCTGCTTTGTGTCCATGGTACGAAAGTTAGCGGAGAATCTCGTTGTGAATGTACACAGGGTTACAGCGGTGAGAGATGCGATGTATCAGTATGCCTTAATTACTGTTTACATGGAGATTGTAGTGCCAGTGCTGAAGGGCAACCTAAATGCAGGTAAAACATGTACATTTCAAATTTTCAATAGAGATTAGTTATATCAGGTGCCGAGTGCGCACGTTAGACGTTGATCGTACACTAGGCCTGCTCTATAATATATTACCTCATTTTAGCAATAACTTTTAACAATCAACATGCTCAATGTACTTATTAGTTAATAATATATTTATTTAATAGAGTAACTATATATAATAAATAAATTAAAAAAAAAACTATTTAGTGAAATAATAAGAAACTATTTGATGCCCATCAAAGAACTGCTAAGATATTAAATAAATAACAGTTTTTTGAAGTGAAAACTTCTTTAGCGGCGTTGAGCACTTTGGGAAATTGTTCTGTGATGGGTATAAAATCTTAAACTCGCGTCAGGACACGTGACCACGTGACCCTGATCGAAAAAGCGTAAGACGGATGGAGAGTAGACAGCTATCCCCTCTCTACGGCGCGGCGAAAATGTATGCCTGGGCCTACTGTTTCGTTTAGGCAGCGCAGGGCGCTTAATAATAATAATTATTATTATTAATAATAATATAATTAATAATAATAATAATAATAATAAAATTATTAATAATAATAATATAATTAATAATAATTATAATAATTAATAATAATAATAATGATGACAGCTGTCAAAATTGAAACAGCTATATCTCGGAAACTATCGACCTTAGACTAGTTGTGTGTAGGGACAATTGATAGGTCTCAATGAGATCTACATTTCGGATGACAGCTGTCAAAATTGAAACGGCTATATCTCGGAAACTATCGACCTTAGACTAGTTGTGTGTAGGGACAAGTGATAGGTCTCAATGAGATCTACATTTCAGATGACAGCTGTCAAAATTGAAACGGCTATATCTCGGAAACTATCGACCTTAGACTAGTTGTGTGTAGGGACAAGTGATAGGTCTCAATGAGATCTACATTTCGGATGACAGCTGTCAAAATTGAAACAGCTATATCTCGGAAACTATCGACCTTAGACTAGTTGTGTGTAGGGACAAGTGATAGGTCTCAATGAGATCTACATTTCGGATGACAGCTGTCAAAATTGAAACGGCTATATCTCGGAAACTATCGACCTAAGACTAGTTGTGTGTAGGGACAAGTGATAGGTCTCAATGAGATCTACATTTCGGATGACAGCTGTCAAAATTGAAACGGCTATATCTCGGAAACTATCGACCTTAGACTAGTTGTGTGTAGGGACAAGTGATAGGTCTCAATGAGATCTACATTTCAGATGACAGCTGTCAAAATTGAAACGGCTATATCTCGGAAACTATCGACCTTAGACTAGTTGTGTGTAGGGACAAGTGATAGGTCTCAATGAGATCTACATTTCGGATGACAGCTGTCAAAATTGAAACGGCTATATCTCGGAAACTATCGACCTAAGACTAGTTGTGTGTAGGGACAAGTGATAGGTCTCAATGAGATCTACATTTCGGATGACAGCTGTCAAAATTGAAACGGCTATATCTCGGAAACTATCGACCTTAGACTAGTTGTGTGTAGGGACAAGTGATAGGTCTCAATGAGATCTACATTTCAGATGACAGCTGTCAAAATTGAAACGGCTATATCTCGGAAACTATCGACCTTAGACTAGTTGTGTGTAGGGACAAGTGATAGGTCTCAATGAGATCTACATTTCGGATGACAGCTGTCAAAATTGAAACAGCTATATCTCGGAAACTATCGACCTTAGACTAGTTGTGTGTAGGGACAAGTGATAGATCTCAATGAGATCTACATTTCGGATGACAGCTGTCAAAATTGAAACGGCTATATCTCGGAAACTATCGATCTTAGACTAGTCGTGTGGGAGTTGGACATTTTGACCCTGAACGTTAACGATGTCGACTGTACAGTCAATAAAATACAAAAATAATTTATTTTGAACTAGACTGTACAATGTTTTTATGATGCTTAATCGGAGGCATGGGAAAAAATATTCCCGCTCCTCCTACCAATCGGAGTTCCGATCGGAGGACAGGGAAAGACAAAATAAATGGGTTAGCATAGTTATGGCGGAATAATTGAATTTTTAAATAATGAATTTGGTTTAACTATGTCGAATGATCCCAATCTTAGCACAACGAAATACAAAACTACTATTGATGCGGTCTTTATTAGACATTTAAATAGGTTCGAATCAAAACTGTTCGTTTCTTACTTCAGCTACCATAAACCTATCGTATCAGTTTTAGAGATTGGCGATGATAGTTCTGGTAATGATGATGGTGAAAAAGTCGTTGAAATTATGGATGAAAGTTGATTTTTCGGAGAGATAAACTTTTTAATGTAAAATAATTGTAATAGTTTTAAAGTGTTAAATTTTTAATGTAATATAAATTGTCATGTTTGTGTACGATAGCGCAATAAATCAATATTGTATTCTACCACATAAATGATAGTACTTTTATACTGTTAAAGCAATTGGTGCAAAATTATTCCCTAACCATTCCAAAATATCAAACATGCTCAACGTTAATAATCAAGTTTTCACTTCTGCCGGCACTCCCGGAGTGCAACCCGTCTTTTTTTTTTTAATATATGTTTTAGTCACATGTAATAGGGTGTGAGTCTGTTGCAATCAACCGGGCACGAATCTAGAAAATAAGAGAAAACCCTGATGGAAAACCCTATAACACTTTACCCGACCGGGGAATCGAACCCAGGACCAGGCAGTCATTATTTTAACAAAATTTCACATTTTGACGGTTTTTTTCAGATGTAATGCCGGTTATTCAGGCAACAGATGTGAAGTGGACTTGTGTTTAGGATACTGTCTGAATAACGGAACCTGCACCCTGAATGAGGAGGGAGAGCCTTTCTGTCAATGTGTTGGTGATCACACCGGCACAAGATGTGATGGTGCCTGTCAGTGGTGACCTCGAAGGACTATCCCGCAGTAACAAACCTAACTCTAGCTGATTTACTGCCACTTGTGGCGAAAACCAAAACTGAACTAGGTTTGCAGAATAATTAAATGATTTATTTAATTTTGTACGTTATTTTTATTTTTTATTTAATTTAATGTTGTTTCTCACAAAGACACTAACACCTATATCGATAGTGCCGACTACAGTCCCTGTTGGAACTTGGGTCGACTGTCATTGTCATGACAAGAGGGTGACAGCGTCCACCAAATAAATCCTAGAAATTCTTGTTATATAAATCACTAGCTTTTGCCCACGGCTTCGCCCACGTTTATGTCGGTTTAACTATAAAAATGACGATTTTCCATACAAATTTTCATCCTCTATTTAACTACCATATGGGTTGATTTTCGAAAAATCCTTCCTTATTCCTTGTCTACATTATAAAGGGAACCTCTGTGCAAAATTTCAGCTTTCTAGGTCCAAGGGTTTGGGCTGAGCGTTGATGAGTCAGTCAGTAAGTCAGTCAGTAAGTCAGTCAGTAAGTCAGTCAGTAAGTCAGTCAGTAAGTCAGTCAGTAAGTCAGTCAGTCAGGGCTTCTCTTTTTATTTATATAGATAGATTAGTTGATTTTTTTTCTTCTCAAATGGACGGCGGACAGCGAGTGGAAGTGATGTACTTCGATTTCCGTAAGGCCTTTTATATTATTAACGACATCTTGTTACGTAAGTTAAATGCCATAGGATTTACATCCAGTCTTTGTCTTCTGATTGCTGACTATGCCCGAGACTCTCCGCAATTTGTTCATCTTTCTTGGCTCATACAACTCACATGCGTATCATACATGATCAGGCGTGAGTCAGGGTTCCATTTAGGTCCCTTGATCTTCTTAATTATGGTGAACGATCTGCCACAAATTATATGCAACTGTTAACTCCGTGTCTGACTGTATAGCTCTCCAGCGTGATATCAATGCCTTAAGTGAATGAGCTGCCACAAACAAAACAAAACGCGCCGTCATCACGGCCTGTCGTCGTCATAGGACGGACGGACGGACGGTGAGCTAGCCCATTACTCACCGTCCACAGGCCCACACCCACGGTGGCCGGAAGCCATCACGTGACCTCCGATGCCCGTAGCGTCTCCCGCGACGGTTGGGACTAGAGGTTCTCCCCTCTCACGTTCCGCGCCCTTCTTCGGTAGTATGACTGCTTCACAGAACGGCGGGGCTCCACCCAAACGGAGTAGACCTCCAAGTAGTACGTCTTCTCAGCGCTTTAACGGACAAAACACAAAGTCAAAAGTCAAAAAATATTTTATTTCACATAGGCATACATAGGCACTTATAAAATGTCTACTAAAAAAAAAGGTGCAGGGTTGGGTGCATTAGTCGATTCCTAAGGAGAAGAACACCAAAGGTTCCTCTTTTATTTTTTTTAAATCGTTTGGGTTTACAATAAGTTCAAGGTACAGACATAATCTTGGTATAATACACACATGAAGACTATGCAGATTAGTGTCTGAGATGGTCTTTTAAAGAAAGCACCACACAGATTTGAGTGGACCCGTCCAGTCAGTGCAAGCATTTGTCAGTTATCGTGGAGCTCGACTTATAACTCAAGGAGCTCAACGTCACGACGAACAATACCAAAGAAAGGACATTTGGGTGGGTCGCTTATAGTACTCAAACTGCCAAACAATCGTAAAAATTAAAGAAAAACCCACACGGTCCCTTCATTCACAACATAAAAATAATTTTTAAATTTAGTTTTTTTTATCAAGTAAATTATGACTTCACATATTATAAAGAATTCCGTATCAATACACAATATTTTGAGCATTAAAACTAAATTAGAATTCTGGCCAAGAGCGCGTCGGGCCACGCTCAGTGTAGGGTTCCGTAGTAATAATTCTTTTTTTGTTTGAAAAAAGATACGTTCAGGATGATAAAATATGTAAACGAAGTTAAAAAAAATGCTTGCATATACGATTATAAGTACCACAAACTTAGTTCAGAAATGATTTTGTTCAACTTTTTGTCTTTTTTGTACAAAAACGGTTTCCATCCAAGTTCAAAATGATTTTCCTAGAAAGTCCTTAAAAAGTTCTACTTTTCAGATTTTTTTCATATTTTCTAAACTTATGGTTCAAAAGTTAGAGGGGGGGGGGGGGACACATTGTTTTTTACTTTTGGAGCGATTATTTCCGAAATTATTGACATTATCAAAAAATTATTTTAGTAAACCCCTATTAATTTTTAAATACCTTTCCAACAATATATCACACGTTAGGGTTGAAATTAAACAAAAATCACTTCCCACTTTACATACAGGCTACCCTAATAAAACATTTTTTTCCAAAATACCAAATTTCAGCTTTCTAGTGCTAACGGTCACAGAGATTAAGCGAGGACGGACAGACAGACATGGCGAAACTATAATGGTTCCTAATTGACTACGGAACCCTAAAAAAGGTACTTACCTACAAAAAAAAATTAGCCTATGTCACCCGGGAAAACGCAAAGAATCTAACGATACCACATACATAATAATCGGTTAAGGCGTTTAAAAGTTATGGTGGAATAAAGAAACTCACAGACAAACATACATACATACATGAACGCTAAAAACATAACACTCTTTTTTTTGGGGCAGTCGTGTAAAAAGAAGTACAGTAATGCGTATTTAATATTGTAAGTAAGAATATATAAGCAAGGATAATAAAAAAATTAAAAAAACCTGAAGGTAGAAAAAAATCCATAATAATAGAGAGCCGCCCCATAAACTGGCTATGATATACCAATGGTTCCGTCTTTTGCCATTTTTCAATGGAACCCTCAAAACCAAAAACATCTCGTAACAAGTGACCAATCTCGTAAAACACAAATTATGTACTTGCTCCGCTATTCAATAACAGCGAGTCAATTTGATAATGATAAGGGGGCAACATAATATCGTTATCACTGCTGCCGAGAACTTTGTGGAATAAACATATCATTTTACTGTGAAAACAAGTCTTACTTCAATTAATCACAAATAACGTGTTTTAGTGCAGTTTCAACAAAAAGACAGTTCTGTGAGTGATTTTGAAAAACTTTATGAACCAAATATCAGTGTGATTATGTTTTTAAGCTCAAGTAAGTGTTTTGCGCAAAATGTGTGGATAGTTCTAGACATTTTCTCGAAAAAAAAACGTAAGAAAAGGGGATTGAACCGATGTAGCATATCAACCTACCCGTAATTTTGTTTTTTTTTCTGTTTTTTAAATGTGATAATATTGTACTCATATCTTTACTTTTAAATATCACGATAATGTGACACTTTGGAGTACCATGTTATATGACATTTTTTGTCTCTCTACCTATACATAACAATTACATCGCAGGCCGTGATTTCTAAAAAAAAATCAAATCAAAATGGTGGGTCGATATGCCAGCTTCCATAGAAAAAAGTTCAAACCCCTTTGATATTCGTGGGTTACATGGGAGCTTCCACCTTAAGTCAATTTCAACTGTTCCCAAGTAGATAGAGTTGTTTGGTAGGTGGGGCCGTGCGCTATGAAAAAACAAAAGAAAGTTCAAAAAGTTTTTTTTTTTTCAAATCATTTATAGAAGTTTTTTTTTTAATTACCTACTTACAATGTGTAAACGAATCCTTCAAGAAACTGCCAAGAAATCTGTTCATCAAACTCTACGCAAAAATTATGGCTGGGAAACGTCTTTGTTTTATTCGCTGTGAAAAATCATGTTTTAAGTATATTAAAACTCAATGTAACGCATTCAAAACGTGCGTCTTTGAATACACTTTGAGACCATATCACGAGAATCGCGAATCCGCGAGCTAAATTCAAACTACGTTTTAAGCATTGCATTTGCATAGTAAACAGATCATTGAGGTATTAAAAGTAAAGTTATCTTATACCTTAAAAACATTTTTTTTTAACTTGTGATTTAACACTTTGACCTCAAATTACGTAACTAGAGGGATCCCATGTAAGGAACAAAACAAAAAAAAATGAAAGCAACGTCAGGGAGAACAACTGCCTCGGCTTCGTTAAGGTTATTGTTACTATATTTATTAAATGATAACAGACAAAGGTCAAAAAGTTTATTTATACAACAGTTAGTTTCCGTACTAACTAAGATTGTTTCAATAGGCAAAAGACATAATTAAAATAAAAAAATAAAACAATTTACTTAGACAAGTTTTAATAATAAAACTCCAAAGACGAAAAGTAAATGAAGATCATTGATTATTTTTGGGGTCAATGACCGCAGGTAATATTTTTTTTTTTTTTTTTTTTTTTTATTATAAATGGGCTTGCTCTTGACTTCAATCTTGCCCTAAGGGCAGAGATGATGTCGACGATGGAACGAGCTTACCCAGTAGAAGCCTGTTTACTCGCGACTTAAACAGATTAGGGTTATATGAACTCGGAAAAACGGACGCAGGCAGGGAATTCCACTCCTTTGCTGTGCGCATAATAAAGGACCCAGCAAAGCGTTTCGTTCGAATGTGTGGAATGTCGACTAGGTATCGGTGATACCCTGCAGTACGTCTAGTCTCCCGATGGAAGAAGGGAGATGGTGGGATCAGCTCGTGGAGCTCTTGCGCACACTCTCCGAAGTACAGTCTGTAAAAGACCGACAGACATGCGACTTTGCGACGGTGGGCCAGGCTATGTAGCTTGTTAACCAGCTTATCGTCACCAATTAGCCTCCTGGCTCTGCGCTCTACAGAGTCAAGTGTGGCAAGCTGGTATTTGGCTGAGCCATCCCAAAGGTGACAGCAATACTCCATGCCAGACCGGACTTGAGCTTTATATAATACTGAAAGCTGTCCAGGCTTGAAGTACCGCTTAACCTTGTTTAGGATGCCCAGCTTTTTCGCCGCAGTTTGAGCTTTCGACTCGATGTAGGCGCCGAAGTTCAGATTCGCGCTCAACTTCGTGCCAAGAAGCTCGAGACTGTCAGTAACTTGTACAGACGCACTCCGGAAAGTAGGGGCCAGATTAAACGGACTCCTTTTGGCGGTGAACAGACACACTTGCGTTTTGGTGGCGTTGAAATCTACCAGATTCTCGTCACCCCACTCGGAGACAAGTCTTAAGGCTGAATTCGTTCGCTCTACCATGGCCTCTCTTAATGAACGTACTTCATCACCACTGGCTTTTGCGCTGGATGTATAACTCTCCATGACAGTGCTGTCATCTGCGTACCCAACAATACCAGGAACAAGGAGGTCATTGATGTGTAGCAGGAAAAGTGTCGCGGAGAGAACAGACCCCTGAGGAACTCCGGCATCGATAGCCATAAGGTCAGAGGAGCAGCCATCAATGACCACTCGGATTGACCGTTCACTCAGGAAGTCAGATATCCAGCAGCAAAAGTCAGCGGGAATGCCGTATGCCGGAAGTTTGCTCAACAAACTTGCGTGCCAAACCCTGTCGAAAGCCTTCGAGATGTCCAGCGACACGGCAAGGGCCTCGCCGTGTTTCTCGATGGCCTCGCCCCAGCAGTGCGTAGCTAACACCAGAAGATCCCCAGTTGACCGTCCCCGGCGAAAGCCATACTGACGGTCGCTGAGTAGGTCGTTCGCTTCAAGGTGCGCCAGCAGCTTACTGTTGAGTACCCTTTCCATTACTTTACACAGTATGGAGGTGATGGCGATTGGTCGATAATTACAGGGGTCGGCACGACTACCCTTCTTGGGCACTGGTTGTACATTAGCAACCTTCCAGGAGTTCGGCACCGTTCTGGTTTTGAGAGAGAGGCGGTACAAGCGTGTCAACACAGGAGACAACTCAGGCGCACAGTTCCTTAAGACCCTAGCTGGTATGCCGTCCGGGCCGCTAGCCTTATTCACGTCTAGGCTCTGAAGTACTCTACGAACCTCTTTTAAGTGTATTGTGATCTCCGGCATCGAAGAATCACAGCGAGGAATCGATGGTGGCTGTTTAGACCCAGTATCTAGACGCGAATTGCTCAATATGAAATCTGTTTCTGTTTTATTAAAACAGAAATATATATTACGTCACTCTGCACAATAAGAAAAACAATATTGTTGATAGCTATCATGTTTTAACAAACCTATTTTTTTTTTAGTTTTTTTTTTTTTACGAAGTTGACGGCTAAATATAGATATCTCTGAACTAACACAACATCTTTTACATTATGTTTGGATTTTGACTGTAAAGTTTTCCTTACCAATAAAAAAAATACTTTCATTTCAAGTAACATTAACATAACTGGTGAAATGTGGTTACTAATGGATACACCTCTGCCTAACCCTTCGAGAATTACAAGCGTAATGTTATGTTATTTTAATTAACCTGCGGTCATTGACACCAAACACTGTTACAAGGTTCAATCATCATATTTTTGGTTTCGTCTTAAGATAATATTAATCCGCCTCACGTCTCTCAGCACTCTTTTAATAAGTATTTCAATATGAAACATTTTCAATTTACACAATTTAATATCAACGCCCACTCAATAAAGCTTATTTATTTTTCTTTCAGAACGAAAATGAAACAACTGCTAATCCTATTCAGCCTGTCGGCTATAACGACCGTAATATCCGGCAAAAGCCATTGTCATGCTTGCTTCGACAGCATTTGCTATTCTAAAGCTCTAATATTTCAAAACTATCCAATTTCCGGGCAATTAGCCGTGGACAGGGTCGCCAACGTTGTTTATTTCCACTACGAAGACTCTCAGCCTCTGGACCATACTGTTGCATTCGATTTAGACGATATAAGATTCTTGAGTATCCCGGATATTCAATTCTCCTTCGCTCGAACTGTTGATCAAGCTACTAGAGATGTGTACATAGGCGGTGCGAATGGAATCTACAAATATAACCCCGAAACGAACGATACAAGTCGTTTCGGCCTTTTTGACAAGACTATTTGGCACATGCAGTTTAAAGACAAGATATACTTCACTGTATTTACGACAAAAGGACTTTACACGTTCGAGAAGAAACAGTCGAAGACTATTGCAGCGCTCAAAGATTACAACATTGATGATTTCATCGTTGATAAGAAAGACGATATTTATTTCATGAGTAATTTCACAGTGTACAGACTGATGAAGGGAGAAACCAAAGCTACTATGTTTTCCAGTATAATATACTCACTTACGACTGATATGAATGATAACGCATATTTTGTGCAGAGAGAAAACAGGGGATTGTATAAAATTGACTACAAGACTGGTGGACTGACTGAAATGGGTGCTTTTGGAAATGGATCACCTTTTAGAACAGTATTCGATAATTACAACAATGTGATTTACTATGATGCTGTTAGTGACCAGTTATTTTATTTGACGCCCAACTACGGACGATGCAAAGTGACGAATGAAGGTAAAGGGAAGAAATTGAAGAAAAAAGTGTCGTCGATTTTTGAGTGACGAATAGGGACGGGATCTGAGTATTCGGCTTTCGGCCGAAAGCGATTGTTAACGACGTTAAAATCGAAGAGTGTAATTTGGTTTGGTGACTTAAATAAAACATTATTTATATTGTTTGTGGTTTAACTTTATGAACATAAAGTTAGATTATTGTTTTTATAATCATCCTTATTATGTTATTATACATCTAGTGACCATGACGTGTTATTTTAATCTGTCTCTGTCCCACGATGGAATGAGATTAAAACAATTCTGGGTTAAGACGTTAATGTAACCCCACACTGCTCTTGCAGTATAGTGACCTTTATTCTAGGTATCATTCCGCCTTATTACAAAACGTAGTTAAACCTGGTTTAACTTAGACTTGGTTTATATCGCATGACGTCTCACTTCAATAATATTCAAAAGAAAGTGACAGCATGCGAGATAAACCATGGTCTAAGTTAAACCAGGTTTAACTACGTTTTGTAATAAGGCGGTTTAGGTTTATGTTAGAGTCCAAATAGTATTGAAACGATTGTTCAGGCTTCGTTCATGAGTTGCTAACCCAGAAACGAAGATAAAGCTGTAATGTCTGAAATACCTGTAGGCTACACCTACAGGTATTTCAGATTAGCAACAAGCAGTAGGTCCTGTAGACACGTAAGCTTTGAAAAGGAATAAAGTAAAATAAAGATCTGGCTATATTTTTGGGGTGGGAAGCCATCAAATGACCCTTCCGTCGAGCCTCTTCTCTTCCTCCTTAATGTGGAGCGGAAGGGAGTGGCAGACTTCTTCTGCCTAAAAACCACCCATGTTCCTTCTTAGCCATTTGTGTTCCGCGGCCGCAGTATCTCTTTCGAACAGTCCCACAGGCCCGGCAGGCGTCCGCTCTTGCGGAACCGTGGAACACAAACGCGCCGTCGACACAGCCTGTAATCACAAGACGGACGGACGGCGAGCTAGCAAAGCGGTGTTCCGCCTAAGCGGAGCAGACCTCCACGCTGTGCTGTGCAGTGTTATCCGGGCCATCTTCACAATGGTAACACCCGGTTGTTTCCTCTTGCTCGATTCGGTGTACCTCCCGAAACAACCGTCTCCGGTAAGGACCTGCGTTAGGCGGAAGGTGAGGGTGCCGTGGCATCTCTTCAACCACTCTTCTAAAAATCTAACTGCACCTATTAAATGTATTATTCAAAACGTTCATGTTTGTGAGAAACAATCGCACACTTGTTAAGGCGCAGTCAAAGGGGCACCGTAAAAACGACCTGTTTTTCGTCGCAGAGTTAGCCGTATTGCTACTTATTACAATTCCAAAAAAAATACAGTGTATAGTCAAATGTATAGGTAAAAGACTTATGCAAAAATATTTTCTAAAAGTAATCAAGAACCTCGAAAAAAAAATCACAAAATCACAAAAAAATCACACGAAACAACTTTTTCGTCTCGAAATGCTCAATATTTTGAGTGACAACTGTTATTTTTTTTTTTTTTACTATCAGAAAGGAAATTTAACCAACTAAAGACATATGTAAAAATATTTTACATATCTCATGCTCTGTAAGTAAAACTTACACCCCTGAATGCCGGGGTGTATGACTATCATTACAGCATAGGTTTTGGAATTTGAAAAAAGAACTGTCATACTCATACTGCACGAAGAATATTTTTAAAAAGTTATTTTTTTTTTCTCGGTATCGATTAATTACTCGAATCGGAATCTAGACAATTTATTTTATAAAGATTTTATTTTAAATATGGAACTATTTGTTTCCACATCGTATGTTAGATGGAATCGATTTAAAAATCAAACTGGCCAGCAAGATTTGACGCGCTTGCGTGCGTGAAAAAAAAAAGGCAGTCTACTAGTACAAACTATAAATATACCTAAAAAGAACGTGACCATATCTCTTACAAATTGTAATAATTTTACTATTAATTTTAATTAAATACACATTTTTTTCTTCTTAATAAATGTTCATTGAAACCTGCTGTCTTGTTGTTTACTTACCTCACAATCGATATGTAAAGCAGAGTATTTATCTCGGGCGTAAGCATCAATTGCATACTCGGGTTAATTAGCGCCTTCGCTTCGCTCAGGCGCCAAAAACCTCGCATGCAATTGATGTCATACAGCCCTTGGTTAATAATCTACTATTAACATTACAGCGTATTTTTTTTTTAATAAATTAAATCTATAGTTCGCAGATTTAATTTATTAAAAAAACGTTCATTTTGGCAGTCACGAGCATCAAACGCATCGCCATTTTCAACCTTATTTGTTTAGGCGATGAGTTAGACGCGCGCTCAAGGTCGCGGGCAGCTAATGTCGCCTTAAATAAATTGATGCGAGAGTGCAATAGTTTATCTTTCGACGGCGGAAAGTGTAAAGGTTATCCGATGAAATTACTTGTTTCTAGTAAACGAATATCAGTATTTATGCTCCAAAATTATAGTAGCAGTGGCTCTAGAGAGCGAAAGGGCATATTGCAAGTCAGCCATGCTGCATGAGGTTATCCTGTGGTGCCTTAAGGGCACCCTCGTTTTTTTGGATGGTGTGAAATCATGAAATGACCCCTCCCGCTCTGTGCCCTGCGGGATACGAGCTTGGGTTATGGCCTCACTGGAGTGGGCAGCAATAGAGACAGGCTGGATCTGAGTGAGATTATTATTTAGGGGCTGATTCAAAACTACTGGCTCAGCATCACCTGACACGAGGAAAGGTCATGGTGGTCAGTCTCAGCTAATAATATACCTATTATATTTTATCGACGGCGACGACGGAAGATATTGTATTTGTAGTGCACAGCTCAAAATCACCGATCGAATTAGTAACACCATAATACGCTCCAAGACTTGGCATCTCTGACGTTGGCGATAAGTCTGCGAGGTTAAAGTGGGACTGAATGGGTTACATTTCCTCGAGAGGTCAGTTCAGATGGGCCAGAATCGTCACACACTTGGTGCCTGAAGACAATAGTCGTCACCGAGGCAGACCCAAGAAACGTTGGCGTGATGATTTCGACTCGTTCGTGACTGATTGGCCAGAGAAGGCACAACACAGGGAGAGCTGGAAAGAAATGGGGAAGGCCTTTGTCCAGCAGTGGGATACAATAGGCTAATATAATAAAATTAAATAGGCTAGCACACAGGTGCGCTCTCAGATTTGAATTGGGAATAGTTTCACTTCTTTTGACAACAACAATTCCTACTACATATCTGACCACCTTCAGAGCGAGATGTTCATGTAATACCTTCACATAGCTTGCGTTACGATACATTAGATGATATTTTATATTGAAATTAAAATGAAACTATTACGTTTTACATAATTGTGTAAGTACACTTAACAATGTTTAAAATTGAACTTTTTCGGAAGTTATACTTGTACTTATAAGGATAGGTCATGACCAACTTAAATATTGTAATCAGTAATTTCTTTATTTTACAAACATGATGCCTCTAATCCACGAAGAGTATAGCAGTAAGTTACTCTGTTAAATCTGGTTCTTCTTAACTAACAGACAGATTATGTCCGTAAGGATTGAGCAGCCACATCAGATTGTTACAATCTGATCTCACCATTATTTAGCAGCAATGTAGCTGATTTTGCAGCACGAATTCTAGATTTAGCAGCAAAATATATCACTAGTTACATTTTATGCAAAAGTGGCTCCTCAATCTAAACGTCTGAATTGAGGAGCCACCTTGGAACTCGTTAAGTAACAGATGAATATTTTTGAAGTTTTGCACCATTTAGTAGCAATTGTGAATAATATATTTTTGTTTTGTTGGTGACAGCCCATTCACTCAAGGCATCGATACCACGCTGGAGAGCTATACAGTCAGACACGGAGTTAATAGACTTTGCAAATATGCAAATGTCTACTTTAGTAGACATTTTGCATGTGTGGCGACTAGCGACATCTATCGCAACACCTGCGTACTAACAACGATTGACAGAAATCCTACATCGCGCTATCAACTTTATCCGCGACATAAGCCTATATAGGAGTTCCCGACTTACAACTGTCGGGCAGTTAGCCCGCCGGACACAACACCCGTCCGGTCGGAGGATCCTCCCTTTTCAACGGGGGATGAGGAGCTTTACACCCTGTTCCTCATACCCCCCAAACATGTTTTATAATTTGTGGCAGATGGTTTACCATAATTAAGAAGAGCAAGGGACCTAAAATAGAACCCTGACTCACGCCTGATTGTGTAAGATACGTATGTGTGTTGTATGAGCCAAGGCGAACAAATTGCTGACAGTCTCGGAGATAGTCAGAAATCAGAAGAAGAAGATGGGGTGTAAATCCTATGGCACTTAACTTGCGTAACAAGATGTCGTTATTAGTTCTATCAAAGGCCTTACGGAAATCGAGGTACAGCACATCGACTTGCAGTCCGCGGTCCATTTGAGAAGAAATAAAATCAACTAACTAAATAAACTGGAAGGAGGACGCGCGGGTTCGCGAGAATTTTCGAATATTTTAGCAGGGACCGACAATATAGCAATAGGCCTGTAGTCTTCAACTGATTTATATAACAAGAATTTCTAGGATTTATTTGGTGGACGATGTCTCCCTCTTGTCATAACAACGACAGTCGACTCAAGTTCCAACCGGGACTTGAGTCGAAACTATTGATGTATGTGTTAGTGTCTTTGTGAGAAACAAAATTAAAGAAATTAAAAAAAATACATATACAAAATTAAATAAATCATGTAATTATTCTGTAAACCTAGTCTAGTTTTGGTTTTGGCCACAAGTGGCAGTAAATCAGCTGGAGTTAGGTTTGTTACTGCGGGGTAGTACTTCGAGGTCACCACTGACAGGCACCTTCACATCTTGTGCCGGTGTGATCACCAACACATTGACAGGAAGGCTCTCCCTCCTCATTCAGGGTGCAGGTTCCGTTATTCAGACAGTATCCATGACACAAGTCCACTTCACATCTGTTGCCTGAATAACCGGCGTTACATCTGAAATAACCAAACCGTCAAAATTTAAAATTTAGTTAAACTCGTTGGTCTAGTGTCGCAAGTGCGACTGCTATCCATGAGGTCCTGGGTTCGGTCGGGTAAAGTGTTTTTGGATTCATCCATCAGGGATTTCTCATTTTTTTTGGATTCATGACCGGTTGATTACAATAGTCTCACGCCCTTTAACATGGGACTTAAACATGTATTAAATAAACTATTATTTATTTAATATCTTTTCTATGGTTTCTTATTAGTTCACTAAATAGTTTTTTTTTTAATTAATGGATATAGTTAGTTTATTCTATTAAATAAATATATTATTAACTAATAAGTACATTGAGCGTGATGCTTAATAAAAGTTATTGCTAAAATGTGGTAATATTATAAAGCAGGTCTAGTGTACGATCAACGTCTAACGCGCACTCGGTACCTTTTATAACTGTTCTAATCCCTAGTGAAAGGTATGTTTTACCTGCATTTAGGTTGTCCTTCAGCACTGACACTACAATATCCTCGGAAGCAAAAGTTATGACACAATGGAACATCGCATCTCTCACCGCTGTAACCCTGTGTACATTCACAACGAGATTCTCCGCTAACTTTCGTACCATGAACACAAAGCAGATTTACATCTGAAGTAACGTTGGTCGTCGTGTTATTTGGTTGCAGATTCGACAGAGCTTCACAGTTCTGAATACCCCGAGTTTTATCTTCATTGTTATAATTGGTGGCTATCTGCCAAAAAGCCCCTGCATGATGTTCCATGAAAAATACAGGTTGCACATCTATGTCACTAGGTGGATTTTTCGGTATTTTCCAGAACGATTCATTTATTTTCAAGTAAATAAAATCCTTAGAAATGGTCAACCGTCCGTCTGAATGTTTTGGATATGTATGTATTGTTCTTACATTCTTTCCATTTAAATCTGAACATTTGATGTAACACGGGTACATAAAGTGCGCATCCATTGTTACAGCAAACCAATATATTTTCTGAGTTTGCTGGTCAATTTTAAAACGTACATTACTGATATGTTCCATTACAACGTCTTTGTCGGAGCCATTGAATTTGGCCCTTTGTAAATTGCGTATTCCACGCCCATGGTTGTTTACGGTCCAGTAAATAAACCTGCAACGTTTCAAAATTTTTATAGTGCCCAAATTCAACACGCATATCGCTGATTGTTTTTTGTTTCATTATTTCTATGATTAATGTTGTATTTTATTTATTTATTTGTGTACTCTCAAAATATTATACAGGACATAACATTACATTACAACATAAGTTTAGTCAAAATATTTAAAACAGAGCTATGTAAAATAAAATGCCAGAGGCCTTTGCGGCGGTTGAAAAACTCTGACACTAGGGTGTGTGTGGTCGTTAGACCTTAGTACCCACACGATAATTCGAATTCTAAAATATAACAGAACATTACGTTATAGAGATTAGAGAAGAGGTAGTGCTCTCTGACTTTTTAAATATTTAAGGCGAGGTTGCAGTACTTTGTTTTTATGTACGCACGACCTCGCCCCCCGCCCTGCCGCGCGAGATAATGCCTAAATTTTGACTGTTTTTTGCTTCTTGGAGAAAAACTATAAAGAAATTATACAATCTGTTTTCACCATTTACTTCAGAATAAAAAGTTCTATCCACTGATATAACTTTCATATAAATTCATGATGAAATGTCTTAGCAGTACACGTTTGAAATTGTGATTTAGAGTCATGTTTGATAAAAAAAAGTATCGAGCCGATCATTCTAAATCGCGTTTCTATCTTTACGATTTACTAGAGAGTTTGTTCAATTTTTATGTAATGATTTTTATTTATTAAAAAACTCGTATTTAGTACGATTTTTATAGGTTCAAAAATCTTAAAATTACTGCAACCCCGCCTTAAGTAAACTTAGACTTTTTGTTGTGTTATTAAGGAATAGCATTATTAGTAACGTACCCTCCACAGCTATCGACTCCAATATCATAAACTCTGTCTTCAGAGAAAACTAACTGTCTTTCTTCCGTTTTGTTGTTAAATCCAGGTTTTAATGAAATAGAGAAAAGTCGTTCGTTGACTTCAGTCCAAAAGAGTACATCAGCGACCGGGTCGTAAGCTAAATTCGTAACAAGATGGCTAGCTGTAACCAAAGGTTCTATTGTCTTTGAAGCTATTTCAAAGCTTAATATATCCTTTCTCACGGCAATCAGCACCCTGTTGTGTACTGAATCGTACAATATTGTTCTGACATAACGTGGAGCCGACGTAACGTTTTGTGTGTACGTTTGTATTCCGTTAATATCATAGAATTCCAGTCGATTATCATTGCTAATAACGATTTCTGAAACAAGACAAATAAAGGTTATAACGGAACCTTAATATATTCGACCTGTCCATCTGTCCGTCTATCTAGATGTTAAAAGAGACAAAGACATTTTTATTCGTAGGATACGGTATTCACATATTTGTGACGTAAATGGTATGGTTCTCGACATATCTACCGCTAGACAGCATACGAATATTTACATAGCCTGTAGTAGTAGTAAGTACCTAATAAATAATTGATGCTAAAATTTAATATTTTGTGGAATATAACGATTACGATACATTGCAACTTTCAAAAGACAAGAAGCTGGTCTATCATATAATGATTCTTGAACTTACCCCAAGAGAAGGAGTGCACCAACCCCGCGTACAGCGATAACAGCGCCAACACACATTGCGTTCTATACATTTTGTAATGTCAACGTTACTTCAACAGATTTGATGTTGCATCCACCCTTTCTCACCGCTTAATTTATAAGAAGCAACACACTTGTTTTGGGGAAACAGATCATTCTTTTTACCTGATAACCTAAGAGGTCTACTGATAAGAGGCAAAGCAGAGATATCGTGCAGTTATCCTCTATTACTACTTACTCGATCACCCTACTTTGCCTGACTTTTTTTTTAAATTGTGAGAGACCCCCTAAAAAGTACTGCAGGTATAGTCGCTACCAAGCCATGTTACAACAAACCGTCAAGTTCTCTCAGCATGTCTTCTTTTTCCACACTTGTCTGTTTATCGTTACCTCATTGGACATTCCTTTCTATACAATATATATTTTTTACACAGTTCATCCATGTTTTGGCGGCATTTGGCAAGTTGGAATATGTTTTTTGGTCCAAAAAGATCCCTCAGTGCCTTAAAACCCGCCTGTTCAACCAGTGTGTCCTGCCAACAATGACCTACGGTGCCGAGACATGGACTCTCACAAAGGAGACTGTCCATCGAGTACGAGTGGCACAAAGGGCCATGGAGCGAGCCATGCTCGGCATAACCCTCTTAGATCGAGTGCGTAACACCGAAATCCGCCATCGGACGAAAGTCTACGATGTCGGGGACCGGGCGGTGCGCCTCAAGTGGACGTGGGCAGGACATCTGGCTAGACGAGGAGATGGCCGATGGAGCAAGGCTTTGACCGAGTGGTGGCCAAGGTTAGGCCAAAGAAACCAGGGTCGTCCTAAAGCTCGTTGGGTCGACGATATCGTCAAAGTCGCCGGAAACACGTGGATGAGGTACGCACAGAACCGGGAAGTGTGGCAGAAAAAAGGGGAGGCCTATACTCAGCAGTGGGTGATTCCGGGCTGATATGATGATGATGATGATGATCCATGTTTTCTTTACTCTTGCTTTACTCTTGCTCTACTCCCCATCCACATATTGAAAACTTCTATCTATCTATTCTATCTATTTCACGACATTTTCCTGACGTAACCCACATCACAATTTATTTTGATGTTGTAAACTTAAAAACGAGTGAGCACATACACGCAGATACTTAATGCAACTTTGTTCCTTAATATTTAAGTTACAACCCGTGGGTTTTCCCAGTCGTTATTTAAAAGTGATGATAACATTTTGAGGTGAAAGGGCAAAATAATATGATTATTTGAAGCTATACGCTAGCTAATGCCCGCAGCTTCGTCCAACTAATAACTATTAATTTTCAACCGACTTTAAAAGGATTTTCAATTCGATTGAATGTTATTTTTGATAGGTACCTAACCTACGAGTTTAAAGATGTCTTCCCCAATTTGTACCTAATTTCGTTAATTCATACTATGTTTGGAAGAATATTCTTGCGAGGTGTGATGTGCGAGGTGAAAGGAGTAGGTATGTAAGGATTGTAGCAGATGGTGTTCTGAGGTTTCACCTACCCTCATTGAAGAATGCAAGAATTGAGGTACCATCGCCAAAACATCATTCTGACCACCGTAAGGATTATCTTGCTTGCAGCGCCAGGCACTGTTGGTTCGCAAAGTAAACCGATGTGATCATCATGTGCACGAGACTTTGTTTCAAAAAGGAGTAAATTATTTTTTTTCTGTTGAAATGTATCTAATGTAGGTATGTATTCTTGTAATAATTATAAGTTGAGTTTTGAAACAAGTAAAAAAAATAAAGTTTACATCAGACGCTGACTTGTGAGATCTCGCGTTATGGAATTTAATAGAAGGTACTTACGTGTTATGGAATGAACAAGAAGAAAAGATTAATTCTATATGTACCTATGATATTTATTGGAGAGAAACTTAACTTTAAGCGAAAAGCGAAAGCGAAAACAATAATTGCGAAAGCTATATTTATTTATTTATAATTAAGGTCCCATTTAAAACAGAAGGACTTTTAACACAGCATTTAGTATTTCTAACCAAAGATATTCACGCAAAAAAAACAAAGTGATTCTATTTTGACCTAAAATGTTGGGTAACCAAAATTGTTATTGTATTTTCGTTAACTAATTTTATTTCTAAGTATCTATGCGTTTTTCTTGATTATAAAATTAAATAAATGATTTATAAATTCTGCAAACTTAGTCTATTTTATTCTTCAACGATAACAAACATTTTTGGTTTTCGCCACTTTGTCAGTAAATCAGCTAGAGTTAGGTTAGTTACTGCTGGGTAGTACTTCGAGGTGTCGGTGGAAGTGCGACCGACATCCGGAGCACCTTCACATCTTGTTCCGGCGTGATCATCAACACATTGACAGAAAGGCTCTCCCTCCTCATTCAGGGTGCAGGTTCCGTTATTCAGACAGTATCCATGACACAAGTCCACTTCACATCTGTTGCCTGAATAACCGGCTTCACATCTGAAATATCCAAACCGTGATTTGAAATTTAAATAAACTGTAAAATATACAACTGCCTCGTTGGACTATTTGGCGCAAGTGCGACTACTGAGCATGAGGTCCTGGGTTCGATTCCCGGGTCAGGTAAGGTGTTACTGGGTTTTCGATCTGGAATTTCTCTAATTTTCTGATTTCATGCCCGGTTGAATGCAAAAAGAATCATCTTTTATTACATACGACATAAACATAACTGGTTAAATTTGGGTCTACTTTCATCATCAGCCTATAATGATCCCACTGCACTGCAGTTAGTACCAAGGGCTAAGACAATAATATTTTCTGCCTAATCGCGTCGTTCATTTTCAGAATCATTTTTAATATTTATAGGAGTAGAAGGAATTCTAATTTGAGAGTATTCTTGGAAAATTTTCCGTATCATCGCACCTACTATGTTTTGTCTCACCCAAAGGAAGACTGATAGAAAATGCCAAGGCATTAAGAGCATAGACGGGCTGCATTTTTCCATACAAATGTATTCCCCTATTCTCTTCCTGGATAATGCCTCTAGAGTAATCGTTTTTATTTATAAAAATCCAGGTCTATTGAAGGCATGCCCCTGTCATTTTTTTTTTCAAAAAATTTATTACAAAAATAAATATGACTTACCAAAAACCTAAAAAAATACCCCGTTTTTACCTACGTAATCAGATGATAGGGGCATAGATATATTCTTCCTTTAAATTTTGATACCAAATATAATTTAATTGGCTTAGGTTTCGAGGAGAAAACCGGAGAATACGAAACGTCGATCGGTCAAGGTTTTTTATAGGTAAAATCGTTCTGAGCTGCAGTTGTCTCTATCGCACTCACATATTGATACCGCCCGGTTGCTAGAGCGCAGCGCGACGGCAATAGTTATATATATGACGCGGCGGGAAACCCTCTGGAGGGACGCTGTTCCTAAATATCAATGGGCTCCGCCATATTGTCGTCGCCTTAGATTCCTTTTCGTGGCAGATAGGTACATGGGTATTTGAAATCACACACATTACTTGACTCAAACACCAAACGTTTATTTACATTGCTTCATTTACAGGCACTTATAAACTTTGCGGTTTGAATCGCCCATTCGAATACATGGTTGATCTTTTAGGAGAAGAATAGGCAAAGAAACTCCTTATACACTGTTTTAAATCATGTTACAATTATCATTTGCACTAATTATCATTAATCACGTCACGAACCACTTTAATTTACTTGAATTGCAATTATTCGATAAACGCGACATAACTTGTTCTCGCGTCTCAACTTTTCGTCGCATGCGTCTGTGGTCTCCAGCGGAAGTACCACAAAATCAGTATAGTAATTAATGACCTAATTAGTTAAAACTAACAATCATTACTAAAATACTTCACAATTGATTCTAATAATTATTTAACAATAAAACAATACCAATATTAATGTAAAGGCGTAATTAAACGTTAATGTCTAATTAATAGGTTCATTCCTTTTTACAACAAAATGTTACTTAACCATTTCCGGTTGATTAAGGATTTAAAACAGACAATGGGTTTTCTACTAATTGCATAACACGAATGGCTCTGTAAAATGATCTTATGACTTTTAAGTTTATAATTACTTATTGAAATAGATTTAGTTGTAGTTTCAGATTATAAATTGAGTTATTGACCATTACAATCGTATTCGCCGCCATCTTCACAACATTGTGCACTGACGTCTCATAGACAGCCTAATTTCAAGTGTGGCAATCATTGAAATCCCAATATTCATAAAACATTAGCTTATCTTAATTTTAACTATAGTTCTTAGTTAAAGACTTCTGTTTAATAAATTACTATTCAATGTAATTAAATGCTCCATAAGCATTTAATTACATTCCCATCTATGTGGTGGTTCAATGATGGTTGTTCAATGCTGAGTCAATAGATGGCACTGTCGCTCACTTTCGACCTTTGTAATGGTTGTACTAAGATCTCAGAGATGGCAGGTTCATCAATATTATAAGCTGGTTGAGATTAAACAATGATCTTAGCAGATAGACATTCTTGCGGCGACACGGCCATTCTGATCGGCGGTGCGCGCTCTGCACCTGACGTTGCCGCCCGCTCGTCCATCCTAGCCGTATGTGTAGTCTCGTGGTTGTTATCTGAAATAGTGGAGATAAATTTTGTCGGCGGATTATTGTTGCTTTTATTATCCTACAATGTTTATTGAATAGTAGGATTTGGTAACATGAAGGTTCATTCAATATAGAAACCTTGTCATAGATCTGACAGTCAATGCTTTTTTATTGTATCACCTTGCTAGGCATACATGCACAGATACAGACATAAAGCTGTTTGCAATTTTTATTTGAGTTTAAGGATGCTTAATAGGCAATTGTTGCCTGAATGATTCAATTACATTAATTGAATTGAGTTGATTGATATTGTTTGATCAGTGACTAGCTGAAAAGAATATTGTTGGCAAAATTATCCAACAACATTAATTTAATTGAGTTTATTGATACTGTTTGATCAGCTACTAGCTGAATAGAATATTGTTAGTAAAATTATTCAACAACATTAATTGAATTGAGTTTGTTGATATTGTTTGATCAGCTACTAGCTGAATAGAATATTGTTTGATCAGCTACTCTAGCTGAAAAGAATATTGTTGGCAAAATTATTCAACAACATTAATTTAATTGAGTTTATTGATACTGTTTGATCAGCTACTAGCTGAATAGAATATTGTTAGTAAAATTATTCAACAAAATTAATTGAATTGAGTTTGTTGATATTGTTTGATCGGCTACTAGCTTAATAGAATATTGTTTGATCAGCTACTAGCTGAATAGAATATTGTTTGATCAGCTACTAGCTGTATAGAATATTGTTTGATCAGCTACTAACTGAATAGAATATTGTTTGATCAGCTACTAGCTGAATAGAATATTGTTTGATCAGCTACTAGCTGTATAGAATATTGTTTGATCAGCTACTAGCTGAATAGAATATTGTTTGATCAGCTACTAGCTGAATAGAATATTGTTGGCGATATTATTCAACAACATTAATTTAATTAAGTTTATTGATACTGTTTGATCAGCTATCAGCTGAATATAATATTGTTAGTAAAATTATTCAACAACATTCATTGAATTTAGTTTGTTGATATTGTTTGATCAGCTACTAGCTGAAAAGAATATTGTTTGATTAGCTACTAGCTAAATAGAATATTGTTGGCAAAATAATTCATCAACATTAATTGAATTTATTGATATTGTTTGATCAGCTACTAGCTGAATAGAATATTGTTTGATTATAGCTACTAGCTAAATAGAATATTGTTGGCAAAATTATTTAACAACATTAATTGAATTTATTGATATTGTTTGATCAGCTGTTTGCTTTCAGCAAACAGATAATATTATTGTTGTAGAAGCAACAACAATACTCATTAAATTGTTTACCTTACTATGACTTGACTTTGCAACCTTGTAATAGGTCTACTGTCTACTAGATTCGTTTTAAATAAAATTATTGATAGCTTCAGCCATTGTGATTTGTATTTGGTAAATGTAGTGTGAGTAGTATGTTTCTATTTGTTCATTCTCACGGGAAGGTAATGCTCTGTGATAGACACAAAGTCTTGGATTTGACAGGATAAAAGGAAAGGATCAGGAACACCGCTCTGTGATAGACACAAAGTCTTTGATTTGACAGGATTAAAGGATAAGGAGTTTAGGACCATTGCTCCGTGACAGGCACGAAGTCTTTGATTTGACAGGATATAAGGAACCAGGCTCTAGGCGTTTAATACGCCGTAGACCCAGCAGGATAACATGAGAGTAATATTTTATCAGTTGCCTCCACGGCTGCTGATAGTTCATTTGTTTTGTTGGTTCATTATCAGTCACCTCCACGGCTTCTGATAGATCATTTGTTGTGTGTGTTCATTATCAGTCACCTCCACGGCTTCTGATAGATCATTTGTTGTGTGTGTTCATTATCAGTCACCTCCACGGCTTCTGATAGATCATTTGTTGTGTGTGTTCGTTATCAGTCGCCTCCACGGCTTCTGATAGATCATTTGTTGTGTGTGTTCATTATCAGTCGCCTCCACGACTTCTGATAGATAATTTACTGTGTTTGTTCTTTACCAGTTGCCTCCACGGCTGCTGATAGATTTTTTGTGATTCATTGTAAGTTTTACTTATTGAGCTAGTTGTTTCCTCCACGGATACTAATAGCTTTTTGTGAGTATTATTATTTTTTATTTCATTAGTTACTGTATGTACTAAAACTTTGTTATTGTTAATAGTTGATGATTACAACTGGCAGGACTGCAATAACATTAAAATAATGAAAATGACACTGATACTCATCACACATGAGCATCAGGTTGGTAGGTTGACTTGGCGATTGTATTGAGTCTTTTGACACAACATTTTTGGTACATATCAGCGGTGTAGTGTAAGTAGTTTGAAAACTCCTCACCTTTTATGTAAACTAATGGTGTGTGAACACTGAAACTGTCATTCCGGGTTGGCTGTCTTCGTGTTGTTTCGCATTAATTTGTTAGGTTCATAGCCGGCGACACGGTCATTTTTGTTCACCAGGCTGTAGTACTTGAAGCATCAGGTTATCATTTCCTCTACGATAAGATAATTGCTCGAACCTGGAATGTGAGAAGTCATGCAGGTAAATAATAGAACAAGAAAAGATGTTATGTAAACATCACACCTGCTATCCCGGAAGGGTTAGGCAGAGGTGTACATCAACACTTTGCCAGCGTAAAGTCTAAGCCTCTTGTTAAAGGGCAAGACTGTTTGCCATTAATATTTATAGTTTGGACTGCTACTGAGAATGACACTTTGCTAGACCTGGGAATCGAATCCAGGCCTACACATTTTAATTGTATGGTCCATGACCACTAGACCCACGAAGCTGTCTGACTAAATGCTTGAATTAGTAATGAAAATATGGTAATCAATTGTTTTGAAATAGTCTTCATACTTAGATTCGGGTAATCAAACTAAGATGGGAAAGTTAATCTGATTAAAACTACTTTAAAAACATTATTGGTTGTGTTATTGTACTATGGAAACATTCTCAATTTAAGTATTTAAAGCTTTGATTTCTATAGAAATATCACACTTAATTTCATAGTCACAATTTGTTGAACAACATTGATGTATTGTTAATTACTTTGTTTTATGAATCAGTTACATAACAAAGCATCATTTATGTGAAACATGTGCACCCTGGCATTGAATCCAACTCCTAAGCCGTAATAGGAAATAGTATGATGCTATAATTGTGTTTTCCCAATAAAATTAAGTTTATTGTGGATCAATTTTTAATCTATTTATTTATTATTTAAAGTTTTAGCTAATCAATTAGTGATGAAGTAAGGTCAGATGCAAATTTGATTGATAGATATTGATTAAAGAAATAATTATTGTAATATTTATCATGTGTCATTACAATACAAAGATTCACATCTGCCCGGTGTCCAGTGACGGACAACTTTGTTTATTTTAATGAATCTTTTATGTTGTCAGATACAAATGTTTTTAGAAGTTTGTACAAAGCACTAAAGCTTGCACTTAATTGCAATTCCTCACTGGAATGTCGAGGGATTTCTAATAAGAATTAAGTATTTGTATTGAATGACATAACAAGATTTAATACTAGTTGCTATTTAATTAATGTTAGTTAATTTAATGAATGCTAGTAACTATCATTTGATTTATTTTCGAGATCTGTTTGTGACACATTACCTACTGGTTCATATTTTAATAATAACATTGAACTGGTAATGACCTAATTAAAAGCAGTGAAAAGATTTCTTATTATTTCATTTCCACAGGTGTCAATTTATGGAGGCATTAACCTTGCCAGTGTGTGATTTAATATTGTTAACTGTAAATATCTACAGTTTTTAAGTTACTAAAATTAATAAAACAATTATACTTCCCGGGTTTGATGATTCATCTCGCAGGTCATTTATTGATAATTATTATGCTTTCAGAGTGTCCAAGTTATTTGTTCTGCTGCTTCGGTCATTCTGTGTTGTCCTGTATGTTTGTCATTTTGATTGGATGATCACACCATTCACGTAGGTACGCAAATGTTTCCATCCAGATTACGTAAGACGGGAGAAATATTTCAGTGTGATGACTTGACTCTTGGCTGTTGTTGCGGGGTAGTAAGCCGTTCACTCATAGAACGCATCATGGTGACCATTTTGGCGAAAAATTCCTTTAGCACGCCGCCGTCGGCCATGGTCACAGAAGCAGTTCCTTGTTCTGGATGTCCAGCAGTGCGGGCTGAAGGGGATCGCGGGGGCGATCCCACTTCTGATGACGCGGCGGGAAACCCTCTGGAGGGACGCTGTTCCTAAATATCAATGGGCTCCGCCATATTGTCGTCGCCTTAGATTCCTTTTCGTGGCAGATAGGTACATGGGTATTTGAAATCACACACATTACTTGACTCAAACACCAAACGTTTATTTACATTGCTTCATTTACAGGCACTTATAAACTTTGCGGTTTGAATCGCCCATTCGAATACATGGTTGATCTTTTAGGAGAAGAATAGGCAAAGAAACTCCTTATACACTGTTTTAAATCATGTTACAATTATCATTTGCACTAATTATCATTAATCACGTCACGAACCACTTTAATTTACTTGAATTGCAATTATTCGTTAAACGCGACATAACTTGTTCTCGCGTCTCAACTTTTCGTCGCATGCGTCTGTGGTCTCCAGCGGAAGTACCACAAAATCAGTATAGTAATTAATGACCTAATTAGTTAAAACTAACAATCATTACTAAAATACTTCACAATTGATTCTAATAATTATTTAACAATAAAACAATACCAATATTAATGTAAAGGCGTAATTAAACGTTAATGTCTAATTAATAGGTTCATTCCTTTTTACAACAAAATGTTACTTAACCATTTCCGGTTGATTAAGGATTTAAAACAGACAATGGGTTTTCTACTAATTGCATAACACGAATGGCTCTGTAAAATGATCTTATGACTTTTAAGTTTATAATTACTTATTGAAATAGATTTAGTTGTAGTTTCAGATTATAAATTGAGTTATTGACCATTACAATCGTATTCGCCGCCATCTTCACAACATTGTGCACTGACGTCTCATAGACAGCCTAATTTCAAGTGTGGCAATCATTGAAATCCCAATATTCATAAAACATTAGCTTATCTTAATTTTAACTATAGTTCTTAGTTAAAGACTTCTGTTTAATAAATTACTATTCAATGTAATTAAATGCTCCATAAGCATTTAATTACATTCCCATCTATGTGGTGGTTCAATGATGGTTGTTCAATGCTGAGTCAATAGATGGCACTGTCGCTCACTTTCGACCTTTGTAATGGTTGTACTAAGATCTCAGAGATGGCAGGTTCATCAATATTATAAGCTGGTTGAGATTAAACAATGATCTTAGCAGATAGACATTCTTGCGGCGACATATACGTATATTATACGCAGCCCGTCTACGCTCTTAAGTCCGCCTTTATAAAGTATCTTTTTATCATTATGTGCCATACACATAAACGTATGCTCTTGTCCCGTGGAGATAGGCAGAAACCACAGAGCTGTGGAACACACGTCGGTAGCGGGAACTATGCACCTGCCCTCTACATGTACCTAGTTATAAAGTTTTAATTAATAAATCTGCCTTACTTGCATACTGGAAGTCCCTCATCATTTGTAGTGCAGTTTCCTTGCACACAATAGTTCTTACAGACCGATACATCGCATCGCTCGCCTATGTAGCCAGGTGTGCATTTGCAAAGAGATCCATTGACTTTAAGACCATGAACACAAAATGGCACAGAGTTAGTTCGTACAAGACTCGTTAGTGCTTCGCAATCCTTGATACCCTGAATCTTTTCTTCTATCTTGTAGTTGACGGCTATACCGGATGGAACATATTGCAACGTAATTGTTTGTGTCTGAACTGTCGATGAATCTGTTTTTCGTACTTTAAGAACATTGTTATCAGACCATTCCATTATGTAAAGGTGTGTATTGGAAAGACTTAATGTATTTATTATTGGTTGGTAAAAATAATTAGTTGGGTCGATGAAGTAAAAAGAACTTAACCGTATTTTGTTTTTTCCATTTAAATCTGCATAGTAAATTTTGTATTCGGAACTAGTAAAAGGTTCCATCCAGTAAATTTTCTGAGTTTGTTCGTCAATGACCAGGCTATGTGGTTCCAGTCTGTGAGGAGAATCGTGGGACACTGAAGTAATAATAACTTCTCTGTTTGAACCATCAAACTGAGCTCTCTCTATTGTAGGTGTCGTCAAGTTTGTGTTGATCCAGTAAACGTATCTGTAGAAAGAAACATTTTTGTTAACTTACTTTATATACCTACGGAAAATGTAGTGCAAAAAGTTTTGAGTATGAGTGTAGAGGGGTATAAGAATGATGAGAGTAGAAGACCAAAGAAACGATGGATGGATTGTGTAAAGCATGATATGGCATGAACGGAGGTGTCTGGTGAGATGGCGAGTAATACAGAAGTATGAAAGAAGAAGAGATGCTGCGCCGACCCCAAATGAATAGGATAATTGACAAAAAAAAACTAATTAGTCCCTCAGATAGATTTCCAAAAAATATTGAACACATATTTTTACTTTTTTCACGTAAACAATAAATTAAGACCATACAGTGTTTCGAAAAGTCGTGCAACGTCACAGTTTGGTCCATTTTTACCAAACCATGACGTCAAAAGCCCCCTCTTCATGATCTTTGATAAGCTTTATTTTCGTAAATTTTTATTAATTTAATAAAATAAAAAACACGTATAATCCAATATTTTTCGATAATTTAACTGACGGACTGAACAGAATCATTTTTTTTTTAGTCATTTAACTACCATATTGGTATAAGAGCAAAATAATGGTAATGGTGATGATCGTTAATTTTATTATACTATATTAAAACGTACCCTGTACAGCTATCCACGGCAATATCAGTGGGAATCCCGTCAGCAATATCGATTAAAAAATTTCCATAAACATTGTTAACGGATCCATGTTTTAAAGAAATCCAATTGATGTTTCTTTCCTTCGTGTCACTGAAGAACAGTTTCTCTGTGACAGGGTCGACAGCAAGACCGTAAATGTTTCGCCCACTTCCCTCAATAAAACATTTCTTTTCTAAGGCAGATATATCATAACCACAAATGACGTCATTGCCACTCTGTTTGTTCACGTAAAGCATCATGTTGTGAACATTATCATAAATTAACGCCGTGAGGTTTTGGGAATCAAAACGTATGGAATCTATAATGGTTTCGTTGTTATAAAATTCTAGGAGATCACCTTTAGTGATGGCGAATTCTGAAACAAAAGGAATATAGTTTATTCTGAGCCTCGAACGATGCCGCTTAGCATAAGCATAATCAGTCTGTAATATTCCCACTGCTGGAACACCATGCGGGCAGTGCGGGTTGGTTTGAGAGCAGTGGTGATGAAATAAATTGCACAAGGTATTGCGCCTGCCTGGGTTTAAATCAACGTGGTCGGTTCGTTGTAGCTCTACAGTAATCTAAACAATAGTTGCCGTCGGTTTCTAGTCGTTGGGTTAACGTGGTCAAACTTTCGGCTTTCTGAATATTCTTAACGTCTGCCAAAGATGTAAGTATAGCAACCGAGACCAACGTCTCCTTTCGAGGCACGGACGGGTTCGACAAAAAGAAAAAATGGTATTTGATTACATCAATGAGTATGTCCTCCTCGTTTATTGCCCGTGGTCCACCTGCGTAGTCCACCTGGGTGTACCATCGCCTACAATAATGCATGGGAAGTTCAGAAAAAATACCGTGTGAAGCAAGAAATGACGCCACCTGGCGTAAATAAGTACCTACTCGATTAGCAACATTGATTATATTGTTGATGCTACACTAACTAGAGGGCGCTCACGCTGTATTAAATGTTCATGTAGTTTCTTTTTCTGTATTTTACATTCAAATAATTTATAATCAATTATTTCTATTATATAAATTTATTCCTAACTACCTACTATGTTTGTTTAAATTGAATATTATTATCATTTTATAACTAGGTATCTGATTTTAATTATCTATGTTTTAGTTTTCAAACTTGAGGGTAGGTCGAATATGAATTCATAAATAAATTTGTAGGTAGTAGAAATAATTAGATTGAAGATTTAGATGAGTTAAGACTAAGCTCAATTGATTGTTCGTTATGTTTGTTTCGATTACCTCATTCGAGTGTGTTTAGCTCAGTTTTATTTTAATTTAGGTGAATTAACTTATTTCATCAAAATGAGTACGCGTTGTAATATTGTTTTTACACGACTGCCCCAAAAAAAAGAGTGTTATGTTTTTAGCGTTCATGTATGTATGTCTGTGAGTTTCTTTATTCCACCATAACTTCTAAACGCCTTAACCGATTTTGATATATGTGGTATCGTTAGATTATTTGCGTTATCCCGGGTGACATAGGCTAGTTAAAATTTTGAAAAATATGATAGGGTGGCCATGGTTTAGGAATAAAAACAACTTTAGATTATTTTAAATTAAAGTTTCAATGAAAACTATAATCATCGTCTAGAACTTGTTCAGTAGATTACAAAAATATACCACAGTAGTATTCAATATCTATTGTTTACTAGTAATACTACTCAACAAATGATATGGTGACATTTTAAATTCGGTAATCGATACGAACAAGCTACATATCAGTAGATTCCTTGTAATGAAAGGAATAAAACTGGCTAGGTTACAACTCCCAAATCTATCCACGACGGCAGTTAAATGGTTTTAAAGTTTGTATGAAAAATCAATATGCGAGAATCAATTTTCTTGAAACACGACAGGAGTATGAATTTAAGGTAATAATAATGGTTGCCATCATAGGTTTTTCAAAAGCACCCCTTAAAGGGTGACAAAAGGCGACCATGGTTGAATTTTGTATGAAAAAATCTTACTACGAGATTCAACTTGAAACTTATTACTAACACAAATGAATAAAGAATTACGTGTGTTAAAAACAATATTTTAATAAAAAACCGGCCAAGTGCGAGTTGAATCCTCGCACCAAGGGTTCTGTACAAGTTTTTTAGTACTTACTTACTATACTTAAAACTGTTTGGCACTTCACTTGAATTTCTTTGAATGTTAACGAAATAATTCATAGTCCTTAAAATTTGTATGTAAATTGCATGTATATTAAATTCAGCGTAATTGTTTACAAATAGATTCATGAAATGAAAATTGTTTGTAGGTATAAATTACGCAATTAAGTCATTCAGATCTTTTTACACGTTCCTGAGGAACAGGGTCTTGACTGACGTATAGGCATACGGAAAACTTAGGCATCGTTCACACCAAACGTATTGTCCGCCGCTGACTGACTGACGTTTGGTGTGAACGATGCCTTAGTGTACTGTATAATATAAGGGTTCCGATTTTGCAGATCGCAATCCTAAGAAATTTAAAAAAAACACATGTTATTACGTACAAAAAATTCAGTAACCTATACGAACAATTCACCCCCCCCCCCCCCAATCTATTTAAACAATAAAAAAAAATTCGTCCATTCATTTTCCTTTCTGGGGGCCTGAACAGGAATGACCCAAGTCCCTTTTGACTCAGATTACTTTATTAAATTACTCGTCGCTGAGCTTCGTAAAGCTAAAATGAGGTTTATCAATTCGCATTTTAGATCCACGTTATCCCAACTATGTTGCCCCCCCCCCCCCTCCAATTCTTAACCTATAAAAGGTTTACAAAATTGCCGCGCTCGCTTCGCTCGCGCATCCATCATGTTCTTTCTGCGTTCTATTTCGCTTAAAACGCTCATCTACTTCTATATCTAAAATATTTAGATATAGAAGTAGATTATTATGTTGACCTGTGACAGTGCACATAGTACACATAGTACACAAGCTGCAAAAGTTAAAACATTGGACAGAAGCATAGTAAATCGAGACGCCTGACACAGTTAAGAGGTTTCAAATTTACGTGTCACTACAAGAACTAAATCACCTCAGATCTCAAAGTTATTGTCCATAGAAAATAATCGATTTAGTATCGCATTATACTTAGCGCGATATTGCTTTCCTGAAAAATAAACTTATATATCGTGGCATATTGGTTATAGGTCAAAATACCGACATATCACAAAAAAGTATGAAATAAAAAATCAAATAATTGAAAAAATTAAAAACACGCCTGCCATGACAAAAAGAAAACTAAAAACGAAAAAACAAGTCAAACAATTTCAGTGATGAATGAGAGCAAGGTCCCGTAAATGGAAAACTGAAAACTAAAACTTTTCTTGCAGTCGTGGGACCTGTAAAGAATTGTTCCACCGAACTGTCCCCATATATCAAAATCGGTTAAGGCGTTTAGAAGTTATGGTGGAATAAAGAAACTCACAGACATACATACATGAACGCTAAAAACATAACACTCTTTTTTTTGGGGCAGTCGTGTAAAAACTAAAAAACCCGACTGAAAAAACTGAAATCTTGGAAGCAAGCGGGGTTCTATTTTATTTAGTTCTATTTTTTTCATTTCATAATTTAATATTCAAATGAACCCCGCCTGCTTCTTTTTGGTTTTCAGTTTTTTCAGTAGGGTTTTTTTTTTAGTTTTTTAACTACTTTTTTATTTCCAACTTTTTAGTTATTTTGTGTTTGTTCTTTCTTTTAAACATAAAAGTGTTATATAATATATTTGTAATCTCCTTTTAAAACCCTTTATTTTGATACCCTACTCGATGGTATTGGAATTTTTTTTTTGATTTCCGCGATTTGGCAGCCATAATCCGCAATTCTTCTTTGTTTTTTAATTTTAATGTAGCCTATAACACTCGCGCCATCAAGACGAATCTAACGACGTATATTTCATTCAAATCCCTTGATCCGTTTAGGAGTTATGAGGGAACAAAGAAACGGACATACATACACGATAAACACTCCTTTTGGCCTGCGCCGGTAAATGATGTCGTGACGACTGACGGGGGAGAATGGAAGGGAAAAACGTGTACATTAACCCCAAATAGAATGGGACAAGGGCGGGAAGATGATGATAAAGAGAACGTGAACAACTCACCCCAGGACTGCACCAACCCCACGTACAGCACCACCAACACCAGCACGCACCGCGTTCTACACATTGTATACTTCAGAATTTCAAAGTTGCTATAACTGAGGTCGATGGTGAGTCCACTCCCAGTGATCGCTCTTGAGAAAATAATGCGAATGCCTAATTTTCACCATATAAATAGGATCAGTATTAGACATACTGGTGATATGAGCTCTCATTAGCAATAGGGGTATTACCCGCTCATTATAAAACATTCGATATATTTTATTTCTTACTGAAAATATAAAATATCGTAAAGGACATGAGCTTTCTGTTAGATTTGCAGCGCTCGCATCATCGCCTAAAGTCGAAAATTGTAGAGCGCACTCATGTCCCTTAAGTTCCTTTATTTTTTCAGTATCGATATCACACTGCTGACATATAGGGTCAAGTGACAACAAAAAACAAAGAAACTGGCCAAGTGACCTCATAAGTCATCAAAATGATAAAGTTATCATGTTAGGTATCTACATAAAGGCGAAACAATGGTGACATTGTTTCGCCTTTAAGTAGATACCTTGATGCTGAAATGAACCTCGTGCCATAAGTTACTCAGCGAAATTCCATGCACTTATATTTTAATTTTAAAACTCTGAAAAAAAAATTGTTAAAAAACTAAAAAACCCGACTGAAAAAACTGAAAAGCAAAAAACAAGCACATTTTAAATTAAACAAAACTTGCATGGAAGCAGGCGGGGTTCATTCTGTGGTGACTAGCGACATCTATCGCAACACCTGCGTACTAACAGCGATCGACAGAAATTCCTACATCGCGCTATCAACATTATCCGCGACATAAGCCTATATAGGAGTTCCCGACTTACATATGTCGGTCAATTAGCCCACCGGACACAACACCCGTCCGGTCGGAGGATCCTCCCTTTTCAACGGGGGATGAGGAACTTTACATCCTGTTCCTCATACTCCCCCAAACTGGTGACCCGACGTGATCGGAGGGAAGTGATGTGACGCATGAAGAAGTTGCACGAAGGCTGCGCTGACGTTCATGCTCGGGGTCACCAGTTTGGGGGCATGGGGAACAGGGTGTAAAGTTCCCCAAAAAACCGACAATTGGCGGAGCAAAGACGCGTACGAACGAAATGCTCGCAGCGCGCTCGTTCGGGGCTTGTAAGTCAGCCTCGGCCCACACTAGACGAATTGTGTTCCGCTCGTGCTCAGTTCGTGCTCGGCTCGTGATGGGCTCGCCTAGCGTAGACGGAGCTTTATATAATATAATAATGTTGAACGATAATAAATGTCTGTTTTTGAATAATAAACTGTAAGAAATAAACCTCTAAAATTTGTGTGATAGTCTTTTTTACCCGACTGCGGCGAAGCCCAAAAGGAGGGTTATGTGTTTGACGAGTAAGTATGTATTTATGTAAGTATTGTTTGTCTCTGTTCATCCCTGTTGCGATCATTTGTTCTGTGTCTGGGTGTAATTTATCTATAATATGTATGTATTTAGAAATATATAAGTATGTTTATCAGTTGTCTAGTACCCATAACACAAGCTCTGCTTAGCTTGGGACTAGATGGCGTTGTGTGATAGTTGTGGAATATTATTATTATTATTATTATTTGTTGCTAATTACTGACTACTAACTGGAATATCATTGTAACTATTGTCTATTGTAACAATGACTTAATTTTATTCTTATTTATTCTTATTCCTATTATATTTTTGTTAGGCTATGCGCACTTGTTACCTTAATGAAAACATTCCTTATGGTTTCTTTTGTTTTTTTTTATCATTAAACTTCTCATTTAATCCAACCTAATACGTGTTTCCTAACTTCTTACTTACCTCACCTATCACCTTCTTACTTACCAAGTCAAAGTATTTTTTTTTCCTATATGTCAACAGAATAGATTACATCTAATTAGGACTAAGTTACAAAAATCTACCTCCTTTTTATTTCACCTACAGGTGACACCGGGTAATCCGGATATTGTCATTGCGGAAATTAAAAACATTAAAGGTTTAATTTCTTATTATTATTTAAGTAGGAATTACAAATAAAATTTCTGTGAGGTCTAAAACAGAAATAAAACTTATGCCAGCTACAAGTGACACTGGGGATTGAAGAGTTTAATATCACAGTTGTGAAGAAACCAAACGCCATCTATTAATTATTTTCGAAAACTTGATTTCTACCTTCACAGAAAAATAGGCCCTAAGGTATCCATGGACTTGTGTGGGCGACCGTACGTGATATGGAATGAACAAGAAAAAAACATAAATTGTAAAGGTATTCAGGTATTTATTGGAGAGAAACCCTAAAATAAAAGCTATCATATTTGAATAGAATGAGAAGAGAATTTAATATATAAATAAGGTCCCATTAAAACAGATGGACGAATAATAACACAGCATTTAGTATGTCTAACCAAAGATATCCAAGCAAAACACTGGTTAAAGTGATTCTATTTTGACCTAAAATGTTGGGTAACCAAAATTGTTATTGTATTTTCGTTAACTAATTTTATTTCATGAAAGTATCGAATGCGTTTTTCTTGATTAAAAATTAAATAAATGATTTATAAATTCTGCAAACTTAGTCTATTTTATTCTTCAACGATAACAAACATTTTTGGTTTTCGCCACTTTGTCAGTAAATCAGCTAGAGCTAAGTTTGTAACTGCTGGGTAGTACTTCGAGGTGTCGGTGGCAGTGCGACCGACATCCGGAGCACCTTCACATCTTGTTCCGGCGTGATCATCAACACATTGACAGAAAGGCTCTCCCTCCTTATTCAGTTTGCAGGTTCCGTTATTCAGACAGTATCCATAACACAAGTCCACTTCACATCTGTTGCCTGAATAACCGGCTTCACATCTGAAATAACCAAACCGTGATTTGAAATTTAAATAAACTGTAAAATATGGGATACCTACTTCAGTGCGACCAACTTATCATCGAATATCGTTTCTTCGAAAACCTTTCATCGATATCACTATACTGCGACGCTTTGTTATATCGATGCCTTGTTAGTGCGATGTTTCATTACATCGAAAAACTGTACTGCGAACGATTTTACTTTATACCAACTGTCTCGTTGGTCTAGTGTTGCGAATGCGACTGCTAAGCATGAGGTCCTGGGTTCGATTCCCGGGTCGGGTAAAGTGTTACTGGGTTTTTCGATCTGGAATTTCTCTAATTTTCTGATTTCATGCCCGGTTGAATGCAAAAAGAATCAACTTTTATTACATACGACATAAACATAACTGGTTAAATTTGGGTCTACTTTCATCATCAGCCTATAATGTTCCCACTGCACTGCAGTTAGTACCAAGGGCTAAGACAATAATATTTTCTGCCTAATCGCGTCGTTCATTTTCAGAATCATTTTTAATATTTATAGGAGTAGAAGGAATTCTAATTTGCGAGTATTCTTGGAAATTTTCCTTATCATCGCACCTACTATGTTTTGTCTCTGCTTCACCCAAAGGTAGACTGATAGAAAACGCCAAGGCATTAAGTCCGCCTTTATAAAGTATCTTTTTATCATTATGTGCCATACACATAAACGTATGCCCTTGTCCCATGGAGATAGGCAGAAACCACAGAGCTGTGGAACACACGTCGGTAGCGGGAACTATGCACCTGCCCTCTACACGTAGTTATAAAGTTTTAATTAATAAATCTGCCTTACCTGCATTCTGGAAGTCCCTCATCATTTGTAGTGCAGTTTCCTTGCACACAATAGTTCTTACAGACCGATACATCGCATCGCTCGCCTATGTAGCCAGGTGTGCATTTGCAAAGAGATCCATTGACTTTAAGACCATGAACGCAAAACGGCACAGAGTTAGTTCGTACAAGACTCGTTAGTGCTTCGCAATCCTTGATACTCTGAATCTTTTCTTCTATCTTGTAATTGACGGCTATACCGGATGGAACATATTGCAACGTAATTGTTTGTGGCTGAACGCTCAAATAACGCGTTTTTCGGATTTTAAAAACTTGTTTAATGCTATCAGAGTACCAGTCAATTTGGTAAAGGTGTGTATTGGAAAGACTTAATATATTTATTGATGGTTGGTAAAAATCATTAGTTGGGTCGATGAAGTATAAAGAACTTAAAAGCTTCTTCTCTATTTTATTTTTTCCATTTAAATCTGCATAGTAAGTAGTGTATGTGGAACTAGTAACAGGTTCCATCCAGTAAATATTCTGAGTTTGTTCGTCAATGACCAGGTTATGTGGTTCCAGTTTGTGAGGAGAATCGTGGGACACTGAAGTAATAATAACTTCTCTGTTTGAACCATCAAACTGAGCTCTCTCTATTGTAGGTGTCGTCAAGTTTGTGTTGATCCAGTAAACGTGTCTGTAGAAAAAACATTTTTGTTAACAATCTTAAAGAAAAACATAGGAACCACACCCACTCCACTCCACACCCACACACACCACACACACTCCACATCCACTTCACTTTATATATAGTATGAGTATAAGAATTATAAGAGTAGAGGAAGACCAAAGAATCGGTACAAGAGCAAAAGAATGGTGATGGTGATGATCTTTAATTTTATTATACTATAATAAAACGTACCCTGTACAGCTATCCACGGCAATATCGGTGGGAATCCCGTCAGCCATCTTGACTAAAAGATTTCCATAAACATTGTTAACAGATCCATGTTTTAAAGAAATCCAATTGATACTTCTTTCCTTAGTGTCACTGAAGAACAGTTTCTCTGTGACAGGGTCGACGGCAAGACCGTAAATGTTTCGCCCACTTCCCTCAATAAAACATTTCTTGTCTAAGGCAGATATATCATAACCACAAATGTCGTCATTGCCACTCTGTTTGTTCACGTAAAGCATCATGTTGTGAACATTATCATAAATTAACGCGGTGAGGTTTTGGGAATCAAAACGTACGGATTCTATAATGGTATCGTTGGTATAAAATTCTAAGAGATCACCTTTAGTGATGGCGAATTCTGAAACAAAAGGAATAAAGTTTATTCTCAGCCCCGAACGATGCTGCGTAGCATAAGCATAATCAGTCTGTAATATTCCCACTGCTGGAACACCATGCGGGCCCAGTGCGGTTTGGTTTGAGAGCAGTGGTGATGAAGTAAATTGCACAAGGTATTGCGCCTGCCTGGGTTTAAATCAACGTGGTCGGTTCGTTGTAGCTCTACAGTAATCTAAACAACAGTTGCCATCGGTTTCTTGTCATTGGATAAACGTGGTCAAACTTTGGGCCTTCTGAATATTCTTAACGTCTTGCGTCTGCCAAAGATGTAAGTATAGCAACCGAGACCAACGTCTTATTATGGCTTCCGAGGCACGGACGGGTTCGACAAAAAGAAAAAATGGTATGTCCTTAGTGCAATGCCAGCTTTTCATTTTTCTGAACAAAATTTCACATCAAATTCATGGTCTTCGTTTTATTTCTGACACTATGTTATTTAGCAAAAATTATCCTTATGATGAAGCATTTCGATTGGTTATGATAAAGCTACAGGATATTTTTTTTTTTCTCATATAGCGGGTTCGGTTCCCGGTTCAACCATGTAATTATTTAAAAATCTATGAATACTGTTTAAATTGTTTTTGAAATTAAAATAATGTCTTCTTTCAGGAAAATGCACTATCTACAATATTCAAGGTACTATCCCTCCATGTGGCCGTGGGACGCCCTGTATACACACAGAAAGAAAGGATTGTAAAAGTAGAGGAAGAGAATGTTAACGTAAGTAGTAAGTTAATAAAGGGCTATTTTTTACAAAAATCATTTTATATTTGAGGAACTTTGAAAGACAGAAAAATTGAAAGATGTCGTTTTGTTTCGTACCCCAACATGTCTATTATGGTATGGACATGATAAAAAGGGATGGATATAACTATTAATAGATGAATCGGGAGAGGATGGCCAAAGAAAAGATGGATGGATTGTGTGAGGAATGATATGAAAAAAGTAGATAAAAAACTAAAAAACCCGACTGAAAAAACTGAAAACTTGGAAGCAAGCGGGGTTCTATTTTATTTAGTTCTATTTTTTTCATTTCATAATTTAATATTCAAATGAACCCCGCCTGCTTCTTTTTGGTTTTCAGTTTTTTCAGTCGGGTTTTTTAGTTTTTTAACTACTTTTTTATTTCCAACTTTTTAGTTATTTTGTGTTTGTTCTTTCTTTTAAACATAAAAGTGTTATATATATTTGTAATCTCCTTTTAAAACCCTTTATTTTGATACCCTACTCGATGGTATTGGTTTTTTTTTTTTTTTTCCGCGATTTTGCCCCCATAATCCGCAATTCTTCTTAGTTTTTTTAATTTTAATGTAGCCTATAACACTCGCGCCATCAAGACGAATCTAACGACGTATATTTCATTCAAATCCCTTGATCCGTTTAGGAGTTATGAGGGAACGAAGAAACGGACATACATACACGATAAACACTCCTTTTGGCCTGCGCGTAAATGATGTCGTGACGACTGACGGGAGAGAATGGAAGGGAAAAACGTGTACATTAACCCCAAATAGAATGGGACAAGGGCGGGAAGATGATGATAAAGAGAACGTGAACAACTCACCCCAGGACTGCACCAACCCCACGTACAGCACCACCAACGCCAGCACGCACCGCGTTCTACACATTGTATACTTCAGAATTTCAAAGTTGCTATAACTGAGGTCGATGGTGAGTCCACTCCCAGTGATCGCTCTTGAGAAAATAATGCGAATGCCTAATTTTCACCATATAAATAGGATCAGTATTAGACATACTGGTGATATGAGCTCTCATTAGCAATAGGGGTATTACCCGCTCATTATAAAACATTCGATATATTTTATTTCTTACCGAAAATATGAAATATCGTAAAGGACATGAGCTTTCTGTTAGATTTGCAGCGCTCGCATCATCGCCGAAAGTCGAAAATTGTATGGCGCGCTCATGTCCCTTACATTCTTTTATTTTTCAGTATTGATATCACACTGCTGACATATAGGGTCAAGTGACAACAAGAAACAAATAAACTGGCCAAGTGACCTCATAAGTCATCAAAATGATAAAGTTATCATGTTAGGTATCTACTTAAAGGCGAAACAATGGTGACATTGTTTCGCCTTGATGCTGAAATGAACCTCGTGCCATAAGTTACTCAGCGAAATTCCATGCACTTATATTTTAATTTTAAAACTCTGAAAAAAAAATTGTTAAAAGCTAAAAAAACCCGACTGAAAAAACTGAAAAGCAAAAAACAAGCACCGTTTAAATTAAAAAAAACTTGGAAGCAGGTGGGGTTCATTCTGTGGTGACTAGCGACATCTATCGCAACACCTGCGTACTAACAACGATCGACAGAAATTCCTACATCGCGCTATCAACATTATCCGCGACATAAGCCTATATAGGAGTTCCCGACTTACATATGTCGGGCAGTTAGCTCACCGGACACAACACCCGTCCCGTCGGAGGATCCTCCCTTTTCAACTGGGGATGAGGAACTTTACACCCTGTTACTCATACTCCCCAAACTGGTGACCCCGACGTGATCGGAGGGAAGTGATGTGACGCATGAAGAAGTTGCACGAAGGCTGCGCTGACGTTAAGGTGGTACCCTGAGCAAATAACCTTGAGCATTTGCTCCCTCTTTGCCGCACCCCACCTCTACAATACTTCGTAAACTATTACTTGCGCCACCTGGCGAACTTCTTACGAATACAAGTAAAATTCACAGATCTAAGAAGTAATAGATATGGCATTCAAAGAAATATTTTTTTATGAAATGTTATTATGAATTCAGTTACTATACTCACGTCGATAAATAGGTAGGTACTTTCAACTTTTACAGTGATACAAATATTACGATTACGAAAATGAGCTCAAAGTTAAAATCCAAGATGGCGCCGACGAAAATTTTTGGTTTTTTCGTCATGGGTGTCGTTTTCATGGTTTTCGGGGTCGCTGATTACGAAAATGAGGTCAAAATGAAAATCCAAGATGGCGACGACGAAAATTTTAGGTTTTCCGTCATGGGTGTCGTTTTCATGGTTTTTGGGGTCGCTGATTACGAAAATGAGGTCAAAATGAAAATCCAAGATGGCGCCGACGAAAATTTTTGGTTTTTCCGTCATGGGTGTCGTTTCCATGGTTTTGGGGTCGCTGATTACGAAAATGAGGTCAAAATGAAAATCCAAGATGGCGCCGATGTAAATTTTTTGGTTTTTCCGTCATGGGTGTCGTTTTTTTCCTCTGTGTCGAGCCTGCATGGAGGAAGAAGAAACAGCCGCCCACGTGCTTCTGCACTGTCCGGGCGTTGCCCGGTATAGGACCAAGTACTTCGGTGACCCAGGTACTCTCCGCGAGATTGCCAGTAACACCAAGGGACTGCTGGCTTTTCTCGGGGAGCTAGGGTGGATCGAGTGATATTCCCACCTGCACGCAAAATACGCGCATCGAACGTGGAGTTGCGGACACCAGCCCGTCGTACTTATACTTATACTTATATGGGTGTCGTTTTCATGGTTTTTGGGGTCGCTGATTACGAAAATGAGGTCAAAATAAAAATCAAAGATGGCGCCGACGAAAATTTTTGGTTTTTCCGTCATGGGTGTCGTTTTCATAGTTTTTGGGCTCGCCATCTTGGATTTTCATTTTGACCTCAAAAACCATGAAAACGACACCCGTGAAAGAAAAACCAAACATTTTCCTGACCGCCACCTAGGGTTTTCATTTTGACCTCTTTTACGAAAAGAGGTCAAAATGAAAACCCTAGGTAGCGACCCCAAAAACCATGAAAACGACACCCATGACGGAAAAACCTAAAATTATCCTAGCCGCCATCTTGGATTTTCATTTTGACCTCATTTTCGTAATCAGCGTCCCCAAAAACCATGAAAACGACACCCATGACGGAAAAACCAAAAATCTTCGTCGGCGCCATCTTGCATTTTCATTTTGACCTCATTTTGTAATCAGCGACCCTAAAAACCATGAAAACGACACCCATGACGGAAAAACCAAAAATTTTCGTCGGCGCCATCTTGGATTTTCATTTTGACCTCATTTTCGTAATCAGTGACCCCAAAAACCATGAAAACGACACCCATGACGGAAAAACCAAAAATTTTCGTCGGCGCCATCTTGGATTTTCATTTTGACCTCATTTTCGTAATCAGCGACCCCAAAAACCATGAAAACGACACCCATGACGGAAAAATCAAAAATTTTCGTCGGCGCCATCTTGGATTTTCATTTTGACCTCATTTTCGTAATCAGCGACCCCAAAAACCATGAAAACGACACCCATGACGGACAATCCAAAAATTTTCGTCGGCGCCATCTTGGATTTTCATTTTGATCTCATTTTCGTAATCAGCGATCCCAAAAACCATGAAAACGACACCCATGACGGAAAAACCTAAAATCTTTACCGCCATCTTGGATTTTAATTTTGAGCTCATTTTCGTAATCGTGCCAATATTATTTTGTATCACAGTAAAAGTTGAAAGTACCTACCTATTTATCGACGTGAGCATAATAACTGAATTCATAATGACGAAAAGTATTTGGACGCACCAATAAATATTTCATAAAAAAATATTTCATTGAATGCCATATCTATTACTTGAAATTACTTCTTAGATCTGTTGATAATGTGACGTAAGCGAGCGAGCGCATGAGCCGACGCGGCGCGGTGACGAGCGACACGGGTTTCCCCTTCGAGGCCTGGCGGCATACTGAATGTCAATAGATACAGTTGCGAATACGCTCAGAATTTTGCATAAAAATCTTTATAAAATCAAATTTTGGGTTTTTGAAAAAAAAAAACGCACCATAATGTTCATTATGAAATTGCTTATCCATTAGTGTAGAAACAAAATAAAAACAATTGTTAGTTTTGGAGAAGTAGCATGTTTTCAATAATTATTTCTCATTTCTGTGGTTTCGTTGTGAGGGGATTAATTAAATATTTTACTTAAAAAAGAAAAAAACAAAACGCACCATTTCGAAGGTAAGAGTATGTAGAAATTTAATGTATTTTTTGTTGGTTGATATATCTTTTTTTTAAAGAGTTATAAGCTGACACACAAAAACAAAGCACAAAAAACGGCTAGAGCTACGTTTTGCTGGGGGACGCGCCTTAATGCTCGGGGTCACCAGTTTGGGGGGCATGAGGAACAGGGTGTAAAGTTCTCCAAAAAACCGACAATTGGCGGAGCACAGCCGCGTACGCACGAAATGCTCGCAGTTCGCTCGTTCGAGGCTTGTAAGTCGGACGGCCTCGGCCTACACTAGACGAATTGTGTTCCGCTCGTGCTCAGTTCGTGCTCGGCTCGTGATGGGCTCGCCTAGCGTAGACGTAGCTTTATATAATACTAGCTTTTGCCTGCGACTTCGTTCGCGTGGAATAGTGACTTCCGGCAGATTTTTGGTTTTACCCACATAGTTCACTATCTCGCGAAAAAAAAAAAAAAAACTATCCTATGTCCTTTCAGACAGACAGGCAGACAGAGTTACTTTCGCATAATAATGTTGAACGATAATAAATGTCTGTTTTTGAATAATAAACTGTAAGAAATAAACCTCTAAAATTTGTGTGATAGTGTCTTTTTTACCCGACTGCGGCGAAGCCCAAAAGGAGGGTTATGTGTTTGACGTGTATGTATGATTGTAAGTATTGGGGTTGGCTTTAGAGACGTGCTGCCAGCGGAGGGAGGTAAAAGTGGTTAAAGCCGGTAGGGAATGGGTCCCCGGTTATTACTAGACCACTCTTCATACAAGGTAATGCATAGTTTTCGAGAAATTAATGAAAACTGTTTCTAACCTCAAATCAGTTTTTTAAGGAAAACGGAACGTTAAAATGGACGATTACGAGACAACCAAATCTGTTCCACGAATTGTCTATGGTGCAAAATTACGTGAAAAATGTGCAAAACGGAACGTAAAAAAAAAAAAATGTTTGATAAGTGACACTGTCATTCGTGTGTTCATTCCGTTTCTCCTCGAGTTGCGTTTTTTGGATGTAATAAGAGCGTCAATAATATTGTTGTACTACGTATCCTTTACGGGCGGCATGGGCACCGGGCCGTAGGCCGACGAAGGAGGCCGGCGGAGGCCCGGCACTTCGGGGACAGAAGATATAAATGTTATTTAATATGCGAGCGAAGCGAGCGCGCGTCATGGAGTACATGCGTTGCATGTATGAGTGACGTCATTATTATAGCGGGGCTCCGTCGACCGTCCCACCCTCAACCGCGCCTCGGTGAGTGGTATACCATATATTTTATCCCTACTACGCCTTTTAAGCGACTATTAAGTGTTTTGAGGTTAGGTTACATTAATCGGGTTTTCTCAGGAATGGTGCATTACCTTGTAATGGGAGTGGTACCAGGGGGAAGGGGGGACCCCCCCCCTCCCCCTCCACGTGCAGCACTTTACTAAATTTTTACCAAAACATTCCTTATGGTTTCTTTTGTTTTATTTTCTTACTGCTATGCCGGAGGTCGTGGGTTCGATTCCCACCCAGGACGAATGTTTGTGTGATGAGCACGATCATTTGTTCTGTGTCTGGGTGTAATTTATCTATAATATGTATGTATTTAGAAATATATAAGTATGTTTATCAGTTGTCTAGTACCCATAACACAAGCTCTGCTTAGCTTGGGACTAGATGGCGTTGTGTGATAGTTGTGGAATATTATTATTATTATTATTTCACCTACAGGTGACACCGGGTAATCCGGATATTGTCATTGCGGAAATTAAAAACATTAAAGGTTTAATTTCTTTAATTTAAGTAGGAATTACAAATAAAATTTCTGTGAGGTCTAAAACAGAAATAAAACTTATGCCAGCTACAAGTGACACTAGGGATTGAAGAGTTTAATATCACAGTTGTGCAGAAACCAAACGCCATCTATTAATTATTTTCGAAAACTTGATTTCTACCTTCACAGAAAAATAGGCCCTAAGGTATCCATGCACTTGTGTGGGCGACCGTACGTGTTATGGAATAAACAAGAAAAAAACATAAATTGTAAAGGTATTCAGGTATTTATTGGAGAGACACCCTAAAATAAAAGCTATCATATTTGAATAGAATGAGAAGAGAATTTAATATATAAATAAGGTCCCATTAAAACAGATGGACGAATAATAACACAGCATTTAGTATGTCTAACCAAAGATATGATATCCAAGCAAAACACTGCTTAAAGTGATTCTATTTTGACCTACAATGTTGGGTAACCAAAATTGTTATTGTATTTTCGTTATCAAATTTTATTTCTTGAAAGTATCGAATGCGTTTTTCTTGATTATAAAATTAAATAAATGATTTATAATCTGCAAACCTAGTCTATTTTATTCTTCAACGATAACAAACATTTTTGGTTTTCGCCACTTTGTCAGTAAATCAGCTAGAGTTAGGTTAGTTACTGCTGGGTAGTACTTCGAGGTGTCGGTGGAAGTGCGACCGACATCCGGAGCACCTTCACATCTTGTTCCGGCGTGATCATCAACACATTGACAGAAAGGCTCTCCCTCCGCAATCAGGGTGCAGGTACCGTTGTTCAGACAGTATCCATGACACAAGTCCACTTCACATCTGTTGCCTGAATAACCGGCTTCACATCTGAAATAACCAAACCGTGATTTGAAATTTAAATAAACTGTAAAATATACAACTGCCTCGTTGGACTATTTGGCGCAAGTGCGACTACTGAGCATGCGGTCCTGGGTTCGATTCCCGGGTCAGGTAAGGTGTTACTGGGTTTTTCGATCTGGAATTTCTCTAATTTTCTGATTTCATGCCCGGTTGAATGCAAAAAGAATCAACTTTTATTACATACGACATAAACATAACTGGTTAAATTTGGGTCTACTTTCATCGTCAGCCTATAATGTTCCCACTGCACTGCAGTTAGTACCAAGGGCTAAGACAATAATATTTTCTGCCTAATCGCGTCGTTCATTTTCAGAATCATTTTTAATATTTATAGGAGTAGAAGGAATTCTAATTTGCGAGTATTCTTGGAAATTTTCCGTCGCACCTACTATGTTTTGTCTCTGCTTCACCCAAAGGTAGACTGATAGAAAACGCCAAGGCATTAAGTCCGCCTTTATGAAGTATCTTTTTTATATTAAGTAACATACACATAAACTTATGCCCTTGTCCCATGGAGATAGGCAGAAACCACAGAGCTGTGGAACACACGTCGGTATTAGCGGGAACTATGCACCTGTCCTCTACATGTACTTATAAAGTTTTCATTAATAAATCTGCCTTACCTGCATTCTGGAAGTCCCTCATCATTTGTAGTGCAGTTTCCTTGCACACAATAGTTCTTACAGACCGATACATCGCATCGCTCGCCTATGAAGCCAGGTGTGCATTTGGAAAGAGATCCATTGACTTTAAGACCATGAACACAAAATGGCACAGAGTTAGTTCGTACAAGACTCGTTAGTGCTTCGCAATCCTTGATACCCTGAATCTTTTCTTCTATCTTGTAGTTGACGGCTATACCGAATGGAATATATTGCAACGTAATTGTTTGTGGCTGAACGCTCAAATAACGCGTTTTTCGGATTTTAAAAACTTGTTTAATGCTATCAGAGTACCAGTCAATTTGGTAAAGGTGTGTATTGGAAAGACTTAATATATTTATTGATGGTTGGTAAAAATCATTAGTTGGGTCGATGAAGTATAAAGAACTTAAAAGCTTCTTCTCTATTTTAATTTTTCCATTTAAATCTGCATAGTAAGTAGTATATGTGGAACTAGTAACAGGTTCCATCCAGTAAATATTCTGAGTTTGTTCGTCAATGACCAGGTTATGTGGTTCCAGTTTGTGAGGAGAATCGTGGGACACTGAAGTAATAATAACTTCTCTGTTTGAACCATCAAACTGAGCTCTCTCTATTGTAGGTGTCGTCAAGTTTGTGTTGATCCAGTAAACGTGTCTGTAGAAAGAAACATTTTTGTTAACAATCTTAAAGAAATACATAGATACCTACTCACTTTATATACACGGAAAATGTCGTGCAAAAAGTATATAAGAATTATATAAGGGTATATAAGGGTATAAGAATTATAAGAGTAGAGGAAGACCAAAGAAACGGTACAAGAGGAAAAGAATGGTGATGGTGATGATCGTTAATTTTATTATACTATAATAAAACGTACCCTGTACAGCTATCCACGGCAATATCGGTGGGAATCCCGTCAGCCATCTTGACTAAAAGATTTCCATAAACATTGTTAACAGATCCATGTTTTAAAGAAATCCAATTGATGCTTCTTTCCTTCGTGTCACTGAAGAACAGTTTCTCTGTGACAGGGTCGACGGCAAGACCGTAAATGTTTCGCCCACTTCCCTCAATAAAACATTTCTTGTCTAAGGCAGATATATCATAACCACAAATGTCGTCATTGCCACTCTGTTTGTTCACGTAAAGCATCATGTTGTGAACATTATCATAAATTAACGCAGTGAGGTTTTGGGAATCAAAACGTACGGATTCTATAATGGTATCGTTGGTATAAAATTCTAAGAGATCACCTTTAGTGATGGCGAATTCTGAAACAAAAGGAATAAAGTTTATTCTCAGCCCCGAACGATGCTGCTTAGCATAAGCATAATCAGTCTGTAATATTCCCACTGCTGGGACACCATGCGGGCCCAGTGCGGGTTGGTTTGAGAGCACTGGTGATGAAGTAAATTGCACAAATTATTGCGCCTGCATGGGTTTAAATCAACGTGGTCGGTTGTTTCTGTTATCTATGAATCTGAACATGCAGTTTAAATTGTCTTTGAAATAAAAATAATGTCTTCTTTCAGGAAAATGCACTATCTACAATATTCAAGATACTATCCCTCCATGTGGCATAGTCGTGGGACGCCCTGTATACACACACAGAAAGAAAGATTTGTAAAAGTAGAGGAAGAGAGTGTTAACGTAAGTAGTAAGTTAATAAAGGGCTATTTCATTTCATGATGAACTGAAATATAATTGATTACAGTGTAGTTCCCAATTCACAAGTATTTGGCATCGCAGTTTTAGAGAAAATAAAATAAAACTTTTTCTCTATGGATTGGCAACACAGCTTTGACACTTCTTTTTCGCGCGTTGAACGGCATCGCAACTAAAAATGGTTTCTGAAGAAAAACTTTTTGGAAAAATGTGGAAATACTCTTGTATAAGTTGGATTGTCGACGTCGAAACAAAATCCGGAGTCCCGATGGTGTGCGCCAACGCAACTTCAGTTTAAATCGACGGCAAAGTGTCGACCGGGACTGGACTTGACCTTGACGGAGCCCTTTGCTCGTCATTACTTCGCCTCGGTTATCGAAGGTAAGCTTTTTGTTTTAGGTGCAACTAAGTCAAAAAACGTGGCTGGCTACAGCAATGGTCGAGGATAATATACCGTGTTGGTACGAGATACTTAAACACGAAGATCAACTTTGATACGAGATATCAGCTTTGATGTAAAACAGATTTCTGTTACCGGCACGCGATGCCCATGCCGACCACATATGCTTACAGTACGAGATACTGTTTACCGTGTTAGTACGAGTTACCAAACACGAAGATCAACTTTGATACGAGATATCGACTTTGATGGCAAACGGCACGAGCTGCCAATTTGATCTAAACCAGCATGTGCTTACAGTACGAGATACTGTTCAGTGCTATTCTAATGCTGTCGAGAAACCTTACAATATACAGTGTTTACAAACACTACAAGATATCAACTTGGATGTCAGATTTCTATTTACCGGCACGTGATGCCGATTTGATCAAAACGAGCATGTGCGACAGTACGAGATACTGTGTAGTGCAAGTCAAATGCTGTTGAGAAGCCCTAAGGGACCAAGTAAGGTATTTTTTCATCATTTTTTGAGAAAAAAATCATTAAAAGGTGTGAAATTTGTCAAACAGCAGGCCCTGATGAATAATGTGACACAATTCCAGATATTGAATCCTTATCATCACCAAAGTAAAGCTAGTGATCTCTAAAATGGGAATAACTAGAAATAAGTGTATCACTTACCAGCAAAGACAGGTGGGCACAGCACTTACAATATTAGACAAAATCATGTATCTTATAATAAAAAACCTACTAGATAAAATAACTATGTTAAAATCACTTGGTGAAGCAACAAGTTGGTGTGTGAACTCTATCATTAAGAAACTAAAAACAAGGTCTGTAGTGGCTCTGCACAAGCATTTCATAGAAATTACTCATAAAACTATTTTTAAATGGTGGCAATTTATCAAAGAATTGCGGTAAATAAGATGCCTAATACAACAGAGTTCAAATTCTATTAAGAAAACTGCACCAAGCCAGCAATTTCTGCTTAAAACATAAGTAACAAATATATGGGATACAGGAAGAGTCAACCACAACAGTTGAAAGCATCAACCAACCAAGGAGATGGCATGAAATGGACCACAGACTCGACCACAGCCATCACACCGCAGAACATCCTTGAACCCACAGCGTTCCGAGAGAACCCGGGATGCCTACTACAACAGCAGGAAATAAACAAGGTACATATTTTGTTTGTTGGTTGTCATCAACAAATGACCCCATTATATTGCAGTGGATTAAGGATTTCATGTCCCTTTCATGTCTCAGTCCTAAAAATAATTTACCTGATTGTGAAATTACACATATGCAGGAAGCTATTCATAATTGTTCACCTTTTACAATTAAGAGCTATAACACCATGTTGTCATCCAAAGGGAGAATACATCTCAAAACATTTTCCTTGTTTCAAAACCTGATGGCAAACAGGTTAATTTTAAATCTAAAACCTTTGAACAAGTCATATTTATGATTATTAGATTTAAAGTTCCTTTGTTTTGAATTCAATGGAACCTTATATGAATTTACAGCATTGCCATATGGACTATGTACTGCACCTAGGTTGTTCATCAAATTGTTAATACCTGTGGTTGTGTAAGCAAGAAATTAGGCCACTTATTCATAATCTACATTAATGATATTTTATATATTGACCAAGCATATTACAAGGAGTGTTTACAATACATGAAAACAACAATTAGTGTGTTAAAGTTCATATGCTATTATTAGGGTTCCGTAGTCAACTAGGAACCCTTATTAATTATGACAAAAGTACCCTAGTACCTTGTTAATGTTGTAAACTGGGATTCATGATTAACTCCAAATCATTGTGCCTACCTACCAATACCAACCGTACCTTTTGAAATAAGAAATACTTACAATGAAGAGTATGATAAATTCTAAAATTTAAAATAAAAGAATTTTGCCTTGTTTTTAGGCACATTAGTAGCAGCATGGCCAGCTTTATCATAATATGGCATAGTACATACAAAACAAATGGAAATGGAATACCATTACTGAAATCAAACCATCTTTTTATCAGACAATCAATCAATTATTTTATTAATTATGATGCATCCATGAGATTACCTATATGGTTACTTTTTCAATGGTCATCAGCATCATCATTTCAGCCGAAAGACGTCCACTGCTGGACATAGGCCTCCCCTAAGCCCCCCTCGCCACATTGACCATGACCAATAATTGACCGTTGACTTTCAATGGAGAAGGAATAACAAAGGTAATTAGATCAAGTACCTACCTGATGAAAAGCGACGGATGAGTCATGAGGTCTTCGAAGTAACGAAAGCGCACCAAAAGATGCCAGTTATGTTATTCCTCCACCAAGGCAGTGAAGAAAATTTGATTTACAAGTTTATACAGACCTGACAGGTTGGGATACTCATTGCTATGGTGAAAATGTTGGAGGCCTGTGGTCACAATCAGAGCAATTATATCACATAAACCAGGTTAAGGGCAATATTTTCTGGTTTAAAATGCTTTGTAAATTTAAAAAATAATTGTGATATTCTTCTTCGGATTGACAACACTACTGCCATTGCTTGCATTAACAAGATGGGTAGTGTTCAATGTCTAACCTAAATGATGGTTGTAGAATGATATGGGTTTGGTGTGAAGCTAGGTGTATTAATCTCCAAGCATCTTACATAAAATCTAAATATAACTTGTCAGATGAGGAACCAAGGCATACTAACGTTGCCATAGAGTTGGAATTATCATTTATGATTTATTAGCCTTACATAAAATCTAAATATAACTTGTCATATGAGGAATCAAGGCATACTAACATTGCCACAGAGTGGGAATTATCAATTATGATTTACTAGCTACCGGAGTTAATTCAAATTGTAAAGCATACTTATAGGGATACCTATGTGTCATGAACTTGATATAGAGACCCATATGCATTTGAGATAGATGCCTTCTCAATTAAATAGAGCTCCTACCTTTTTTATACACATTCATACCATTGACATTAAGAATTGTCTTCAAAAATTAAAAAAGGGGGGGGGGGGGCAAGGAAATATGAGTAGGTGTAGGTACCCAGTGTGGACTTGTCAGATATCCTTTGGTAAAAATGATGATGGTTATAAAACCAATCATTTTCTATTCTAATAATAATTTATTAAAATCTCCTTTCAGTACCAAACACCCATAAAGCAACCAGCTTACTCCGGCAGTGACCATCTTTTGCAAAATGCATTCACATGTAAAGGTTTGCCACTAACCTATCCACTCCACCAGGTAGGCTAAAACAATTTAGTACTACTTAAAGAGTTGGTAGTTATTCTGCCAAAATCACAGTGTGATTCAATACCAGATCTAATACAATACCTCACTGAAATACATTATACATAAACCAAAATAATGTTGGCTACAGCTTCTTACATTAGGCTAGATCAATACTTTCGCTTCTCTGTTAAATGAATGAATTGAGCGTTTTCTCATGGGTCTTTAAAGAATTCAACCCACTTTATACAAGTATGGGAATACTTGTGATCCTACAATAGTAGTGTAGTAGTATTCACTGTCTAATTGGGGATAATCTGAATTTTAATTTAAAAAATTAAGTAAAAAGCTTGTCACCTTATCAGCTCTTGTTAGTGCTCAAAGAGTGCAGACTCTATCAGTTATTAAAAGACAATATGTCCATGTCACAAGACATAATACATTATGTACATTACTATTCTTATAAAAATATCACTGTCATCAAAAACTGAAACCTGCTTTCCTTTTCTATCAGGCATCCAAACAAACAATTAGTAGAAGAATTAAATTATTAATGAAGGGAAGTGGGATTGACTGATATATTATGTACCACACATAACACACTTTATGCAGAGACATATTTTGCTAAACAGGCAAGGGTGTCATTAGATGTCCTTAGGAAAACTATTGGCTAGCCAGATAGTTTTATTACATTGACAAGGTTCATGATGTATCAGTGAATGTTAATGGTTTATGTCTGTTTGACGGCACGGTTGGCGCAGTGGCTAAGCGGTTGGACTGCTGAGCTGCGTGTCGCGGGTTCGATTCCCGCACGGAACAAATATTTGTATGACCTGCAGATAGTTGTTTCGGGTCTGGGTATTTGTGTATGTGACTTTATATGTTTTTGCACGCACCCACGATACAGGAGAAATCCCTAGTGTGGGGCAACGTTTAAACAAAAAAAAAAAAAAAAATGTCCTACATGACAGCTTTATTAATACCGTCTTAAATATACCAACTTGAAGATGTAAATAATATTTACATTCCTTTATTTATCTTTACACAAACTTAATAAGTTTCATTAACATTCAGTTTTAAGTTTTATTCAAACATTCCTTATATTAATGATTATTTATTTTATTTGTACACTGTCATTAATAGTGTTTTAATTTAGTAATATGGCATTATTAGCTATACATACTTATAGCATTTATTGTTTCATATTGTATCTGATTATGAGACAGGACTGATAGTATTTTATTATCATGAAAATACTAGTAGCCAATTATCATTGGTTTGTCTTTAATGACGCCCTAGTTATGTAAGCCACACAATGGCTAGGTATTTTGTCTTTTTACACATACATACTTATTATATAATACCTTAAGATTGATGATTATGAATCATACCTACCTAAGATATACAAGCATAGGGTAGTTTGACTATATTGGTCTCAAATAAATTTGATTCATGTAACAATAAGATTGATTTGGTAAGTCTTGTATATTTCCAAAAGAGTGGCCCATGTCGACTTAGACTCTAAACAGCTACACTGTAATCAATTATATTTCAGTTCATCATGAAATGAAATTGATTAATCAGACGAACTTACCTTAAGTGAAGTCCGATTACAATTTCATGAAGGATGAACTGAAATATAATTACCCACCCAACCCATCCTTTTTTAGGATTAGTCCCTTGTCGAATGGGCTAATAGAGCAACGCTATCTCTAAAGAGTGTCAAAGCTGTGTTGCCAATCCATAGAGAAAAAGTTTTATTTTATTTTCTCTAAAACTGCGATGCCAAATACTTGTGAATTGGGAACTACACTGTAATCAATTATATTTCAGTTCATCCTTCATGAAATTGTAATCGGACTTCACTTAAGGTAAGTTCGTCTGATTAATCAATTTTTTACAAAAAAAAACTTTTTAACAAAAAATAAAACCGACTTCAAAAAAAAAGTCAAAAATAAATCAGTTTCTGAAGTCGGTGACTTTTGTTTGTTTGATTTCATTTTTTTTTGTCACCGACTTCAGAAACTGATTTATTTTTGACTTTTTTTTGAAGTCGGTTTTATTTTTTGTTAAAAAGTTTTTATTTTTCACTTTTTAGTGGTTCACCTAATGTGGACAATGTAGTATTTTTTTTAAGTTTTGTAGATTTTTCAAAAACCGCTTGTCCGATTTCGATAAAAAATTATGGGACCATTTGGGAAGTATACCCTTTCCAACAAAAAAAGAATTTTTCAAATTGGTTAGCAAGTGACGGAGTTATGCCCGAACAAACATAAAAAAAAAAACAAACATCCGAATTGAGAACCTCCTTCTTTTTTTAGAAGTCGGTTAAAAACATTTTATATTAGAGGAACTTTGAAAGACAGAAAAATTGAAAGGATGTCGTTTTGTTTCGTACCCCAACACGTCTATCATGGTATGGACATGATGAAGAGGCATATTATTACTAATAATTATTAGTAACTAGCTGATGCCCTCGGCTTCGCACGTGGATACTGTAAAAACAATCCTTGATGCGGATTATATAATAATATAATAATTTATTTATTAAACAGACTACAGAGGTCCACTGTGTTAGTAACAATAAACTTAGCCTATGTTAGTACTTAATAATAATAAACAAAGACAATTCACAAACATTTACGCATTTGCGCGTTTTTTCATTTTTTTTTTTTTTTTTTTTTTTTGTTTAAGTCGCGAGTAAACAGGCTTCTACTGGGTAAGCTCGTTCCATCGTCGACATCATCTATGCCCTTAGGGCAAGATTGAAGTCAAGAGCAAGCCCATTTATAATAAAAAAAAAATAAAAAAAATTACACAAGAGATACTTACTTACAATACTAGAATGTTAGTAACAATATGACTTATAAAACTATGTTAGTACTTATATTCTACCACAGATAAGGTGGTTTTAATAAGATGCCTCACTATGGGGCTTTCGTCATGCCTGTCCGCAATAACGCTCAAGAGGCTGTTGCTACTACCACGCAACCTGGCGAGAAGAGACGCATTCTTCTTACGGACTACAGCTGAGAAGCTGTCTACTCTGGTTTGTGCAAACATTGCAGATGCACTGCAATATCGTGGTATTCGCAACAGTGCCCAGAAAGCGTTATTGTATTGAACACGCAAAGCATTGGCTGCACGTTTAGTACAGCTGATCCATAGGGCGCTCGAGTACAGTGATGTGCAGTATGCTTTAAAAAGCGTGATTTTGACCGCATCTATCATATATATATCATTCTAAAATTTCAGCTCGATCGGTGCAGAACTTTTTGAGTTTTTGAAGCGTACACAAACCAACATAACATTTTTACATAATTATATTATATAAGTAGATGCGTTTTATCCAAAAAGGGATGGATAAAACTATTAATAGATGGATCGGGAGAGGATGGCTAAAGAAAAGATGGATGGATTGTGTGAGGAATATGAAAAAGGAAGGAGTAAATGATGTACCTATATGAAAGAAAAAAAAGGAAAAAAAAAAGATGTCGTGATGACTGACAGGGGAGAATGGAAGAGAAAAACTATAAACGAACTCAACTAACAAAAACAACACCATTTCTTTGATCAATTAGTTCGAAAGCATTTCCTCTACCAGTACTCCACACACGAATACTAACCCATAACGTCCTGCCGTAAACCACGATATCTCAAAGAAAAAAAAGTAGTTTCCGGGACCCCAAATAGACAAGGGCGGGAAGATAAAGAGAACGTGAACAACTCACCCCAGGACTGCACCAACCCCACGTACAGCACCACCAACGCCAGCACGCACCGCGTTCTACACATACTTCAGAATTTCAAAGGTCGATGGTGGGTCCACTCCCAGTGATCGCTCTTGAGAAAATAATGCGAATGCCTAATTTTCACCATATAAATAGAATCGGTATTAGACATACTGGTGACATAAGCTTTCATTAGCAATAGGTATTACCCGCTCATTAGAAAACATTCCATATAGTTTATTTCTTACTGAAAATATGAAATATCGTAAAGGACATGAGCTTTCTGTTAGATTTGCAGCGCTCGCATCAACGCCGAAAGTCGAAAATTGTATAGCGCGCTCATGTCCCTTACGTTCTTTTATTTTTTCAGTATCGATATCACACTGCTGACATATAGGGTCAAAATTAAATGACAACAAGAAACAAAAAAACTGCCCAAGTGACCTCATATGTCATCAAAATGATAAAGTTATCATATTAGGTAGGTGACATTGTTTCGCCTTTAAGGAGATGGCTGAAATTAACCTCGTGCCAAAAGTTACTCAGCGGAAATTCCATGACCTTATATTTTAATTTTAAAACTCTGATGATCTTCAGAATTTGCTTATGAAGGTGTTACCGAATGGCGTCCAAGAACTAGCAAAAGACATGTTTCCATTGGCACAAGAAAAGAGAGGCCTTATAGTTATACGTGGTTATACCCAGCAATGAGTGAATTCACACTGCGGGTGATGATGATAATATTTTTACATATTGTTGCCTGCGACTTCACTCGCGGTATGATCGGTATTTATTCAACAGGAACGTTTTTAATATATGAAACTCGAGCGTAATAAATTGTAATAGCGTTGGTCTGTAGATATACTGTGGTAGATGGGTGCCCACTGCCCACCCATTACATGCCGAGTTTCCTCCGTGTCTCGGAAAGCACGGTAATAGAGGACGAGACGTGAAAGATCGACCTTCACCCATCAGATATCTTGATGAGACATATTTCTTATCAAATATAATTTACTAGCGGACGTACCGCGGTTTCACCCGCGTATATCCCGTTCCCGTGGGAATACAGGGATAAAAAGTAGCCTATGTTACTCAAGGTGAATGTTGCTTTTAATGGTAAAGAAGAAAAGAATTTTTGAAATCGGTGCAGCAGTTTTTGAATTTATTCATTACAAACATACACACAAAAATATAAATCTTTCCTCTTTATAATATTAATGTAGAAAGTGTAGATTAACAAACGTGCCTATGATAACTTGCCTATCGAAATGTGTTCATAGCTACTTTTAATTGAATTAATTTTAATCAATTTTCTTTCGTCAACTTCACTCTTTTCATAACCGAATGATTTTCATCTCAACTGATAGTTTTTAACACACAGAATATGCGTAAGTAGGCTTGCCTAATCATTTATGTGTATGGCTACCTGACAAGCAGATGTGAACAGGTAAATCAATATAGGTAACTACACCGATCTGTTCCTCCTCCTCCTCCTTGCGTCGTATTCCTCAGTGATGAGGGTCGTGACCTCCCTTCGATATCACCTTCTCCCGTACGATCTTCCTCCATTTATTTCTGTCTCGGGCGGTGTGGAGGGCATTATGAAGCGTAGAGTTGAGCGCGGTGCGGATCTGGTCGGACCAACGTATTGGGCTGAGGCCTTTTCCCGTCTACTTTGCCGGTCACGATGAGTTTCTCGAGGTTGCCACTGTCTTTACCGATCTGTTACCCAATCGAAATTGATATTTTAAGAAAGATATTTTAATTACAAAACCAATCGTTTAAGCTTGCCTGCAAAAATCATACATGACCAGCTATAAAGTTTTGGATTTGGTGCTATTTGAAAGGTGCGAGAGAGAAAGAAGAGCGTTCGAGGTCCGTGTGACAGAACAGGACACAACATAGCAGCTGCACATGACCGTTTTATGTATCCGAGTGCGCATGCTGTTACAGTTACCTGACAGAAGGTCTATCCACCAGGGGTATTACCCATTACAAAACTGTGTTGTGGAGGTCAGATAGGCAGGATATCCTCCACGTGAAATAGCGGTATTCAGCTGCATTTGGTTAGACTGGAAGCCGACCCCAAAAGGCTAGGCAGATGATAAGTCGAGCCTAATAAAATTGTCATTAATAATAATAATATTCCACAACTATCACACAACGCCATCTAGTCCCAAGCTAAGCAGAGCTTGTGTTATGGGTACTAGACAACTGATAAACATACTTATATATTTCTAAAAACATACATATTATAGATAAATTACACCCAGACACAGAACAAATGATCGTGCTCATCACACAAACATTTGTCCTAGGTGGGAATCGAACCCACCGCCGCATGAAAATTCTTTTACCTCTTTATTGTAAAACTAACTAATACCCGCGGCTTCGCCCGCGTCGATATCGGTTATCGCGATGAAAGTATACAAGAACTGGACAAATTATATACTCAAACCTTTTCCTGAGAACTATACTGTCCTTTGTTGAAAACAGCATGAAAATCGAAGCTGTAGATTTTGAGTTTATCGCAAGCAAACAGACAGACAGACGCGGCGGAGGACTTAGTTTTGTAATATTGTGCAAGGTGGGGTGTATAGGTAATATTCTTCTATATCGGGTTCAAATGTGAGGCAAACTTCAGGCTTCTTTACATAATTTTCACGTATATTCTCAGGACCGATTAGCTGCGTGGCGAATAAGTGACAAGAGCCTGCCATGCTGCCATTTTTTTTTTCTTTTTTTATTTTGTAGTGGTATTCTCGCATTTTAGTCTAGGAGACTAGCTTCTGCTGAACCGGGAAAATCCCTGTGGATACCTTGAGCTTAAGGCCTCCAGCCACGGCCAAATATCTTATAAACTAACTGCCGCACTCAGAGAGCTTTAATGATTACTTAGGCCATCACTTAGTAAAGGTTTTGACAGTTTTTGCATGACAAAATTGTCAAAACCTTTACCAAGTCCGAGTACCGCAGTAAGTGTCAAATTGCTAAGGGGACAGACAGACGCGGTTTTATAATATGTAGTGATTACAACCATGAGTGGGTTTTTCCAAATTTTGTCGTCATTTAAAAGTAAACACAAGCAATTAATAACATCATCTCGAGGTGAAAGGTCGTAATAATATGATTATTTATAACTGTACCACTAGCTAATGCCCGCAGCTTCGTCCAACTAATGACGATTAATTTTGAACCGACTTCAAAAAGGCTTTCAATTCGACGGAATGTTATTTTTCACACACATGAACTCTAACTCAAAGCATGTATTTCAATCAGACCATTAGGTACAGCATTTTTGAATTTTAGTAAAACAAATAAAACGAAGCTACAGTCACAAGGCATCACTTGTGAAAGTACTGTAGGCATGTTGAAGGATGTATTCACCAATTTTTACCTAATTTCGTTTTTCATACCGGAAGACGTTGCGTTAGAAGGCCTCCCACTAGGTGGACCGATGACATCGTGAAGGTTGCGGGGATCCGCTGGATGCGAGATGCACGGGACCGGTCGATGTGGCGACACTTAGGGGAGGCCTATGTCCAGCAGTGGACGTCTTTCGGCTGAAATGATGATGATGATGATGATACTGTGTTTAGAAGAAGAGTGATTTGCGAGGTGAAAGGAGTATGTAAGGATTGTAGCAGGTGGCGTTCTCAAGTTTGCCAACACAACACATCAATCTTAAAACCCAAGTCATCATCTGACTTCTCAAAAATCGTAATACAGAATTCAGTAAAAGATATATTTTATTTATTTATTTATTATCACAATATTATGTTTTTTGTTTTTCATTACAGATAAAATAAATCTATTGCGACAAAGAAACTTAAAATATACTTATCAATAACTTACATGCTACACGTACAGTACATGGTATGTGACGCTTGTGAACTCACTCAGTGTACAAGTAAAAATATCTGTAGTATTCGCCACCGTGTTGAGAGTGCGCAGCGCACGGGTCAGCGGTGCGCGCGCCAGCAGGTTAGTGCTCGCACTCGGCACCACCACAGATTAACTTTGAAAATATATGTTACTAATGTCACTTCACGCCTAATTTCTAATTTATAGTATCCCACCATACCCAGACAGAATAGGGTAGGATACAATAACGGGTATCCCGGATATCTCATAGATAGCTTTAAATACATAAATCTGACGAATTTATTTTGTATCCGTTCGAGCATAAATTTGTATTTAATTTCACTCGGGCTCCAGACAGGCGCATTATACTCCAGGTCCAGGCCTCCTCACAAGAGCCTCATACAAATCCCTCAATGCATTGATGTTAGTGAAGTCATTTGCCTGACGCAGCACAAATCCCAGATTCCTGTACGCCTTTTTACAAACTTGTATTACGTGTTTGCGAAACTGCAGATCACTAGTGAAATGAACGCCTAAATCCTTAACCTTCGTGACACGCTGCAGCGGCTCCCCGTCCATGGTGTACCGGTGGTGTTGTGGGATTCGTGTTGTGGAATGCGTAAGAAATAAAACTTAAACTCATTCTACAGGTATGATATTATTTTATTCGAGAGTTACTTAACTTTAATTAGCACATTTGAATAGAATAAAAGTAGAATAGAATTGAATATTCATTTATTTTTGTTGTACATGGTCAAATTCAAAAGGTGGTAGTGTCTTAATCTTAAGTCTAAGCAAGATAAGAAAAATGTAAGTTTGTAGAAAGCTAATGAACTTTCGAATATTTGAATGAGATCTGATATTCAGCTTTAGAGAAATGGTACTTTTTCGTAAAATTTCACCTGGTAGTTACTTTATTTTTCACTACAATGTTGTAAAATATTACTTAGTTTTGCTGTTGAGTTTAAATTGGCCTATGAATGATACGGAATTCTTTTAGCGCGAAGTCATAGTTTCGACCTTGGCGACTGTTGCTTAACCTTGAACACCCATCCACAGACAAACCTTGATCACCCACCCAAGGACAAACCTAGACAACAGTTGCTGAACCTTAATCACACATCCACAACAGACCTTGACAACATTGCCTAACCTTGATCACCCATCCACAGACAAACCTAGACAACAGTTGCTTAACCTTGATCACCCATCCACAGACAAACCTAGACAAGAGTTGCTGAACCTAGTTCACCCATCCACAGACAGACCTTGACAACAGTTGCTTAACCCTTAAATACCTTCAGTATATCTCATTGTAACGCTACGATTGCGTCACGTAACAATGAGCGTAACGTTACAATGAGTCATCCTATTTCGTGCGGCGTTCATCATCGTTGGTATTAGAACCAAAAAATTCGAAGACATGTTACATCTACCAATCCGCACTGGGCCCGCGTGGTAGATTATAGCCCATTCCCTCTCAAAGAGAGGAGGTCTATGTCCCAGCAGTGGGAATATTAATAGGCTGATGATGGTGATGATGAGCGCCGGCGTTCATAACCTCATAATTTGACGTTTAGATGTGTTAAATTCCATTTTGTTGGTGGCAGCCCATTCACTCAAGACATTTGATATCACGCTGGAGAGCTATACAGTCAGACACGGAGTTAAGAGTTGCATATATTTTCAGGTCGTCGGAATAAAGCATTTTGCATGTTTTATAATTTGTGGCAGAACGTTCACCATTATTTAAAAGAGCAAGGGACCTAAAATTGAACCCTGACTCACGCTTGATCGTGTATGATACGCATGTAAGTTGTATGAGCCAAGGCGAACAAATTGCTGACGGTCTCGGAGATAGTCAGAAATCAGAATACGAAGACTGGGTGTAAATCCTATGGCACTTAACTTGCGTAACAAGATGTTTTTATTGATTCTATCAAAGGCCTTACGGAAATCGAGGTACATCAGCACATCCACTTGCTATGCGGTCCATTTGAGAAGAAAAAAATCAACTAATGATTTATATGTATAACAAAGAAATTATAGGATTTATTTGGTGAACGCTGTCTCCCTCTTGTCATGACTACGACAACCGATCCAAGTTCCAACAGGGACTGTAAGTAGTCGGCACTATCGATATAGGTAGGTGTAGGTGTTAGTGTCTTTGTGAGAAACAAAAATAAATAAAAAAACATACAAAATAAGTAAAAAAGAATTTAATTAATCTGCAAACCTAGTCTTGTTTTCGTTTTGGCCACTTTGACAGTAAATCAGCTCTTTGAGGTCACCACTGACAGGCTCCTTCACATCTTGTGCCGGTGTGAACACCAACACATTGACAGGAAGGCTCTCCCTCCTCATTCAGGGAGCAGGTACCGTTATTCAGACAGTATCCATGACACAAGTCCACTTCACATCTGTTGCCTGAATAACCGGCATTACATCTGAAATAAACCGTCAAAATGTGAAATTTTGTTAAAATAATGACTGCCTGGTCCTGGGTTCGATTCCCCGGTCGGGTAAAGTGTTATAGGGTTTTCCATCAGGGATTTCTCTAATTTTCTAGATTCGTGCCCGGTTGATTGCAATAGACTCACACCCTATTACATGTGACTAAAACGTATATAAAATAAACTGTTATTTATTTAATATATATATTAATAACTAATAAGTACATTGAGCGAGTTGATTGTTAAAAGTTATTGCTAAAATGTGGTAATATTATAGAGCAGGCCTAGTGTACGATCGACGTCCAACGTGCGCACTCGGCACCTGTTATAACTAATCCCTATTGAAATATACATGACATGTATTACCTGCATTTAGGTTGTCCTTCAGCACTGGTACTACAATCTCCGTGTAAACAATAGTTGTAGCACAGTGAAACATCGCAACTCTCACCGCTGTAACCCTGTGTACATTCACAACGAGATTCTCCACTAACTTTCGTACCGTGAACACAAAGCAGGCTTATAACTGACGAAACGTTGGTCACTGTGTTATTTGGTAGCAGATTTGTCAGAGCTGTACAGCTGTTCTGAATTCCCCGAGTTTGATCTTCGAAGTTATAGTTGGCGGCTATTTGCCACGCAGTCCCTGTATGATGTTCCATAAAAAATGCAGGTTGCACATCTCTGTCATTTGGTGGATTCTTTGGAATTTTCCAGAACATATCTCTTAATTTTAAGTAAATTAAATCCTTTGATATGGCCCACCAACTGACAGATCGTTTTGGAAGTGTAAATGTATGTATTGTTCTTACGTTCTCTCCATTTAAATCTGAACATTTGATGTAACACGTATACGACGTGGCATTAGCAGCCATTATTGCATCAAACCAGTATATTTTCTGGGTCTGCTGGTCAATTTTGAAATATGTACCACTGTTATGATCGATGACAACTGCTCTGTCGGAGCCATTGAATCTGGCCCTTAGTAAATTGTTTACTCCACGTTCATGGTAGCTTGCGGTCCAGTAAATAAACCTGAAACGTTTCAAAAATTTTAGACTTTCCCAAATTCAACACGCATATTGCTGATTTTTGTTTTGATTTTTAATTTTTATGTTGTTTTTTTGTTTATTTATTAATGTACACACATAATACTATACAGGGCAGAATATATAACATTAAAATAGAAGAGCACAAACGTACTGTTTATTTTATAAGAAATTTCTTCCAGCAGACCTACGAAAGGAAAGTTGGATTACAAATGTAGATACAGTGTGTAGAAAAGACAAAGCGGGAAAATCTAAATTAGAGTTAAGAACAAATCCATATAAAATATAAATACATACAAAGTATAACAGTACAGAGGAGAGGTAAATATGCTCTCTGAGTTTAAATCACTACTTGTAACTTTTTCTGTTGTGTAACTATAGAATAGTATTGTTAGTAACGTACCCTCCACAGCTATCGACTCCAATATCATAAAATATGTCTTCAGAGAAAACTAACTGTCTTTCTTCCGTTTTGTTGTTAAATCCAGTTTTTAATTTAATTGAGTAAAGTCGTTTGCTGAATTCAGTCCAAAAGAGTACATCAGATACGGGATCGTAAGCTATATTTGTAACATAACTGGTTCCTGTAACTAAAGGTTCTATTGTCTTTGAAGCTATTTCAAAGCATAATATATCATTTCTCACGGAAAACAACACCCTGTTGTGTACTGAATCGTAAAATATTGTTCTGACGTAACCTAAAGGAGACGTAGCGTTTTGTGTGTACGTTTGTGTTCCGTTAATATCATAGAATTCCAGTCGATTATCATGGGTAATGACGATTTCTGAAAAAGAAAATAATAATTTTCAAACGTACAGTCGAAACACTTATTAAGTATACATCACGCACACTAGCTAAATGAGTTTACACTTTACATGTGTGCAATAGTTATGCCACACAAACACTGAGTAAAGCAAGCGAGCTCTGTCTTTATTAGTGTGCGTGCGGCACATCAATAATACCATAAACCAATATATAGTAATCATTCATTTGTCACTGAATCAGATATAATATTTCGCTAATGCAACTATAGCAATCTTGGCACAATAGTTAACACCTTTGGTTAACGAACGAGGAGTCGTAAGATCAAACCACGGATGCTGCTTTTTTCTTTTTGTAATCATTATTTTGTTAAAATATTATTTAAAGTAGAATCTTTAACGATTCAATCCCGTTCATGGATGAGTTATGAAGTTTGCAACGTTTGAGAACTACGACACTCTCAGTCCATTTTATTTCGGCTGCTTATAAACTAACTACCGACAATTTAAAAATAAAATTGTTTTCAAACACCTTCATTTATAAAAATTGCAGTCTTAGTGGTCAATCTACGATTATTTGCATTACTTAGTTTATTGATAACACAGAATTACTCTAGATATATTTTACAGTGGTTAAACAACGTTAAAAAGGCAGAAATCGTTCTTTTGCATGAGCAAACCTTATTTATTAGTGAAATTGCAAGGCGCTTAATGATATCGGTAAGTAACAGATACTATAACTTTTATGTTTACGTAGGAATTAATAAAATTAACGTAACTTTAGTGCATTAACATTGTTATAATAGCCCATTTTTGTTTGCTAATGTATATTTAAACCATATCTAAAAGTATTTTAACTTGTAGTGTATCTATGCATATGATTATTGAAAATAAATAATACTAATTTGGTGTTTATAGAAGTGTGTATGTATTATAGTTTATATATGGTATATATAGTTACATATAAACCAAATTAATATTATTTCATCATTTAATAGATAGGTAGGTATACATTAAGTTAACTAAAGTGCATTAACCATTTTGTTTGCTAATAGAGGTATATATAGTTTATGGTATATAATAGGTATATTTTTAAAAGTGTTTTATATAATTATTGTATATAAATAACATTAATTATATATACCTATATGAAAGCATAATTTTATTTTTTAAGTATACATAAATATTACTATTTACTATAAAATAACTATTATCATAAGTATTTTAGTAGAAGTAGGTATTTTAAATACTGTTTTGTTTTATATTCACAGAGAAGAACCGAGCAATTATGGGTCCACCGATATGCGGATTCTGGAGACGTGGAAAATCTTCGACGTGGGCCAAAATCAAAAGCGAATTCATCAGCTCGACACCATGACATCGTGGCAAAGCACAAAGCAAGTTCATTCAGATTGCCAACACGCGTCACAGCTACAGCACGCAAGCCAGCGCGGAAGATTTTACTGTCCAGTCCACTGCGCATCGACGACGCCGACTACAGTTCACTAGGTCATAATTATTTTAATTTTGATTGGAAGAACAATGTGGTGATTTGTAGCGACGAAAAAACTTTTAAGTTGAATAAGGATGGGCGTGAAATATTATGGAGAAAAGGTGGTGAAAGATAATTATAATGAATGTAATAACTAAATTAGTAGAATTTATTTTAAATATTAAACGATTGTGAACCTTATCGTTATATACATAATGTTCATGTTTGTGTGAACAAATGTAAAACTTAGCATTATTTTTATTTGTTATCTATACAACTTGCTGTATTCCTCTGTTTTAAACAACAATTCGTATTGTTAAAAGTCTGGTGAAGTGATGTTATTGTTATGCAGATAAAAATTGCCATAATTTCTTACTATCTAACATGTTGATTCACTTCCCAGCTAATTTTACTTTCGATTCAATTTAGATACCACCCTACTTCAATAAATTATTTACGTCCATCCTTAAGCAACACATAAATTGTCTAACTAATAAATAAAAATAAAACAAATTATTTTATTGTTTTTATTTAATTATCTTTCTACTTTTTTGTTTAAGTGATTTTGTTGGTCACAAACTTAATTTTATAAAACAAAAAGTAAAAAAAGGTAAAAAACAGTAAAACTGAATTCCTCAGTGGGGATCGAACTCACGACACCGAGCGTAGACTAATAACTATGTCAAGCGCTTACACCACTCTGCCACGGATGTTCTACTAGACATACCTAAAATATTGGGTCATATTCCTTCACTGTGAGCCCGTTTCTTGAATTTTTACCCGTGTATGTTTAAATACGTACACCCACACAATATTAATAAAAGTTACCGATGAGTGCGTGATGTAAAGTCGGCCTGCGGTAGGCCAGTTTTGACTATACGCACATAACGCACACTATTAGAAACATAGTTCACTCGTTTTACTTAGTGTGTGTGCGTATAACTATGACTTCACTCACACATTGCAAAATGTATACTTTAAGTGTTTCGACTGTACCAAGTGGTTATAACGGAATCTTATATTCGACCTGCAGGCCTACCATGACGTGATAATACAGTCCTAACTTATTCTTAATCCTGTGCGGAAAAGAGGTGGCGCTAGACACCCTGTGTAGTTCTGTCACGTTTTCACACTGGAATAAGATTATGTTAGGACTGTTTCAAGACGTCATAGTAGCCACCTGTCCATCTGTTCGTTTATCTATAATGTTGACTGAGCAGCCCATGGCAGCCTTAACTCAAACATGATTCCAGGAGATACTGTTAACCGACTTCACAAAAAGGAGAAGGTTCTCCATTCGGTTGTTTTTGATGTTTCTTACCTCAGAACTCTCATATTTGATCACCGGATTTGAAAAATTCATGTTTTTTTTTATGAAAATGAAATGAAAAATGCTTTTTGAAAAAAAAAAAAAATTATAAAAAGATGCTTCCAGATAGATCCCTTTTCATCAAAATTGGTTCAATAGTTTGGTTTTTAACACGTTCATTGCCACATCACACGACATCACTTGTTGGCGCCATAATATTCGGGCAGCAATTTTTTAAATTTGAACTTCCTCCTTTTTTCGAAGTCAGTTAAAAGTGGTCAATGGTACGGACGCATAGTACTGGTCTATATTGTTATGATTCTTGAACTTACCCCAAGAGAAGGAGTGCACCAACCCCGCGTACAGCGATAACAGCGCCAACACACATTGCGTTCTATACATTTTGTAATGTCAACGTTACTTCAACAGATTTGATGTTGCATCCACCCTTTGTCACCGCTTAATTTATAAGAAGCAACACACTAGTTTTGGGGAAACAGATCATTCTTTTTACCTGATAACCTAAGAGGTCTACTGATAAGAGGCAAAGCAGAGATATCGTGCAGTTATCCTCTATTAATTACTACTCGATCACCCTACTTTGTCTGTCTTTTTTTTTAATTGTGTGAGACCCCCTAAAAAGTAATAATAATAATATTCCACAACTATCACACAACGCCATCTAGTCCCAAGCTAAGCAGAGCTTGTGTTATGGGTACTAGACAACTGATAAACATACTTATATATTTCTAAATACATACATATTATAGATAAATTACACCCAGACACAGAACAAATGATCGTGCTCATCACACAAACATTTGTCCTGGGTGGGAATCGAACCCACGACCTCCGGCATAGTAGTTAGGGTCACTAACCACTAGACCAACAGGCCAGTCAAGTACTGCAGGTATAGTCGCTACCAAGCCAAGTTACCACAAACCGTCAAGTTCTCTCAGCATGTCTTCTTCTTCCACACTTCTCTGTTTATCGTTATCTCAATATACATTCCTTTCAAACAATATCATTTTTTACACAGTTCATCCATGTTTTATTTACTCTTGCTGTACTCCCCATCCACATATTGAAAACTTTCCTCTATCTATTTATTTCACGACATTTCCCTGACGAAACCCACACGACAATTCATTTTGATGTTGTAAAGTTTTTATTTTTATTTTTTATTATTGATAGGTTCGCGTTTGACCACTATCTCACCTGATGGAAAGTGATGATGCGGTCGACGATGGAGCACGCTTACCTAGAAGTAACCTATTCACTCTTGACTTAAAGACCCCTAGGTTATAGCTATCAGGAAATACAGACTCTGGCAGGGAATTCCACTCCTTAGCTGTACGCACAATGAAAGTATTCCCAAACCGTTTAGTGCGTATGGGTGGGATGTCCACCATATAACGGTGGCGCATCGCCGTACGTCTTGTAGTCCGATGATGGAACGGGCTTGGCGGAATTAGATCGTGCAATTCCCTCGCACACTCTCCGAAATGTAACCGATAGAAAACCGAAAGGCTAGCTACTCGTCGACGATGTTCAAGGCTCTGGAGCTTTGACTTAAAAACGACTGGGGACATACACGCAGATACTTAATGCAACTTTGTTCCTTAGTATTTAAGTTACAACCCGTGGGTTTTCCCAGTCGTTATTTAAAAGTGATGATAACATTTCGAGGTGAAAGGGCAAAATAATATGATTATTTGAAGCTATACGCTAGCTAATGCCCGCAGCTTCGTCCAACTAATAACTATTAATTTTCAACCGACTTTAAAAGGATTTTCAATTCGATTGAATGTTATTTTTGATAGGTACCTAACCTACGAGTTTAAAGATGTCTTCCCCAATTTGTACCTAATTTCGTTAATTCATACTATGTTTGGAAGAATATTCTTGCGAGGTGTGATGTGCGAGGTGAAAGGAGTATGTAAGGATTGTAGCAGATGGTGTTCTGAGGTTTCACCTACCCTCATTGAAGAATGCAAGAATTGAGGTACCATCGCCAAAACATCATTCTGACCACCGTAAGGACTATCTTGCTTGCAGCGCCAGGCACTGTTGGTTCGCAAAGTAAACCGATGTGATCATGTGCACGAGCCTTTGTTTCAAAAAGGAGTAAATTATTTTTTTTCTGTTGAAATGTATCTAATGTATGTATTCTTGTAATAATTATAAGTTGAGTTTTGAAACTAGTAAAAAAAAAAAAAGTTTACATCAGACGCTGACTTGTGAGATCTCGCGTTATGGAATTTAATAGAAGGTACTTACTTACGTGTTATGGAATGAACAAGAAGAAAAGATTAATTCTATATGTATGATATTTATTGGAGAGAAACTTAACTTTAAGCGGAAAGCGAAAACAATATTGCGAAAGCTATATTTATTTATTTATAATTAAGGTCCCATTTAAAACAGAAGGACTTTTAACACAGCATTTAGTATTTCTAACCAAAGATATTCAAGCAAAAAAAACACTGGTTAAAGTGATTATATTTTGACCTAAAATGTTGGGTAACCAAAATTGTTATTGTATTTTCGTTAACTAATTTTATTTCTAAGTATCTAATGCGTTTTTCTTGATTATAAAATTAAATAAATGATTTATAAATTCTGCAAACTTAGTCTATTTTATTCTTCAACGATAACAAACATTTTTGGTTTTCGCCACTTTGTCAGTAAATCAGCTAGAGTTAGGTTAGTTACTGCTGGGTAGTACTTCGAGGTGTCGGTGGAAGTGCGACCGACATCCGGGGCACCTTCACATCTTGTTCCGGCGTGATCATCAACACATTGACAGAAAGGCTCTCCCTCCTCATTCAGTTTGCAGGTTCCGTTATTCACACAGTATCCATAACACAAGTCCACTTCACATCTGTTGCCTGAATAACCGGCTTCACATCTGAAATAACCAAACCGTGATTTGAAATTTAAATAAAATAAAAAATAAAAGTAAAATATATATTATAAAAAAAAAAGTTTAAAAATATATATATATATATATATAACTGTCTCGTATATAAAATATACAACTGTCTCGTTGGACTAGTTGGCGCAAGTGCAACTACTGAGCATGAGGTCCTGGGTTCGATTCCCGGGTCGGGTAAAGTGTTACTGGGTATTTCGATCTGGAATTTCTCTAATTTCCTGGATTCATGCCCGGTTGATTGCAAAACACTCACACCCCATTACATGGGACTTAAACATAACTGGCGAAATATGGATCTACCTTTAGGTACACCTAATACCCTTTGGAGATTACAGGCATGGTGTTATGTTAAGTAAGAAACAAATAGGGTAGTTGACTAAAAAAAAATAATTAGTCCGTCAGATAGATTTCCAAAAAATATTGAACACGTATTTTTTCTTTTTTGACGTAAACAAAAAATGAAGACGATACAGTGCTTCGAAAAGTCGTGAAACGTCACAGATCGTTGGTCCATTTTTAACCGACTTCAAAGAAAGGTTATCAATTCGACTGTATTTTTTGTTTTTTTTTTTGTTTTATGTTTGTTAGCTCATAACTTGCGACTGGGTGAACTGATTTTCATGTTTATTTTTTCATTTGAAAGCTGGTGCTTCCCGTGTGGTCATCATTTCAATATCTGATGATGGGATCTTGTAGAAATCGGGGGAACTCTTCAATAAATAACAGCAGATTAACCGCGATTGTTGCTATAGCATATCTAAGCATTGTTTACGCCATCACACAACATAATATCACGCCTGTACTCACTACAAAGGTTATAAAAACTATTTGGTGAACATATTCTGATGAAGAACTTCGGAGATAGACAACGGAACTCCTCAATAAATGATAGCAAATGGACTGGGATTGCTGAAATCTCATGTTTGTCTATTGTTTACACCAGTTCATAACATAACATTACGCCGGTACATTGTGAAGGGGTAAGCACATGTGAACCACTAAAAAGTGAAAAATAAAAATCAGCTTCTGAAGTCGGTGGCAAAAACATGAAATCTTGAACAAACAAAAGTCACCGACTTCAGAAGCTGATTTTTATTTTTCACTTTTTTGTGTTTTATTTTTGTCGAAGTCAGTTTTATTTTTTACCAGACTATGACGTCAAAAGCCCCCTCTCCATGGTCTTTGACAAGCTGAATTTTCGTAAATTTTTATTCTTTGTAGTCGTGTTCTTCATTACTGAAGGTCGTGTCCCTGATGAAAGTCCTTCATAGTTCGTACAAGTAGTGTCTCCATGTCTCTCGATGTTCGGCTGTTCGGCTTTTTATTAATTTGATAAAACAAAAAACACGTATCCAATATTTTTCGATAATCTACTGACGGACTAAACAGAATCATATTTTTTTTGTCAGTCAACTACTCTATTTAATTGTAGGATTAAAATGTATTCTACCTGCATTCAGGAAGTCCTTCATTATTTATAGTACAGTTGCCTTGTATGCAGTAGTTCAGACAGCCTGATACCTCGCATCTATCACCTGCATACTCTTCTGTGCACCCACAGACTGGCTCACTGTTCTCGTTCAAGGTACAGTCCCCATCATTGAGACAATATCCAGCGCACACGTACTCTTCACAACGGTCTCCGGAGTATCCAGTATTGCATCTGAAATAAGGATTATGTGAAAACCTGGATAATTTAACGAGGAAGTTAATCCAAGGAAGAAAATGATTATGACCATCATCATCTTGCCAACTATCGGCTTCCAGTATAACCGGATGCAGCTGAATAAAAATATTTTACATGGATCAACTGCCTATCTGACCTCTACAATCCAGTTAGTACCAAGGGCTAAGACAATATTTTCTGCCTATTCTAATTTGCGAGTATTCTTGGAAATTTTCCGTATCATCGCACCTACTATGTTTTGTCTCTGCTTCACCCAAAGGTAGACTGATAGAAAACGCCAAGGCATTAAGTCCGCCTTTATGAAGTATCTTTTTTTATTAAATATTGTTTTTTTTTTATACTAAGAGATAGGCAGAAACCACAGAGCTGTGGAAGTGGAACACACACGCCGGTAGCGGGAACTATGCACCTGTCCTCTACATGTACTTATAAAGTTTTCATTAATAAATCTGCCTTACCTGCATACTGGAAGTCCCTCATCATTTGTAGTGCAGTTTCCTTGCACACAATAGTTCTTACAGACCGATACATCGCATCGCTCGCCTATGTAGCCAGGTGTGCATTTGCAAAGAGATCCATTGACTTTAAGACCATGAACGCAAAACGGCACAGAGTTAGTTCGTACAAGACTCGTTAGTGCTTCGCAATCCTTGATACCCTGAATCTTTTCTTCTATCTTGTAATTGACGGCTATACCGGATGGAACATATTGCAACTTAATTGTTTGTGTCTGAACCGTCGATGAATCTGTTTTTTGTAGTTTACGAACTTTGTTACAATCAGTGCACCAGTCCATTTGGTAAAGGTGTGTATTGGAAAGACTTAATGTATTTATTGATGGTTGGTAAAAATAATAAGTTGGGTCGGTGTATTGTATAGAAATTAACTGTATTTTGTTTTTTCCATTTAAATCTGCATAGCAAATAATGTAATACGAACTAGTAAAAGGTTCCATCCAGTAAATTTTCTGAGTTTGTTCGTCAATGACCAGGCTATGTGGTTCCAGTTTGTGAGGAGAATCGAGGGACACTGAAGTAATAATAACTTCTCTGTTTGAACCATCAAACTGAGCTCTCTCTATTGTAGGTGGCGTCAACTTTGTGTTAATCCAGTAAACGTATCTGTAGAAAGAAAAAAAATTGTTAACAATCTTAAAGAAAAACATACTCACTTTATATACGGAAAATGTCGTGCGAAAAGTTTTGAGTACCTATGAGTGTAGTGGGGTGTGCGATGGCTGGGCTGTGTGAAGCATGATATTATTATGACTAGAATGGAGGTCTCTGGTGAGACAGCGAGTAATACAGGAGTATGAAAGAAGAAGAGATGCTGCGCCGACCCCAAATGAATAGGATAATTGACAAAAAAAATCTAATTAGTCCCTCAGATAGATTTCCAAAAAATATTGAACACATATTTTTACTTTTTTCACGTAAACAAAAAATTAAGACGATACAGGGTTTCGAAAATGCAACGTCACAGTTTGGTCCATTTTTACCAAACTATGACGTCAAAAGCCGCCTCTTCATGATCTTTGACAAGCTTTATTTTCGTATTTTTTTAATAATTTGATAAAATAAAAAACACGTATCCAATATTTTTCGATAATCTAACTGACGGACTGAACAGAATCATTTTTTTTTTTTAGTCATTCAACTACCCTATTGGTATAAGAGCAAAATAATGGTAATGGTGATGATCGTTGATTTTATTATACTATATTAAAACGTACCCTGTACAGCTATCCACGGCAATATCGGTGGGAATCCCGTCAGCAATATCGATTAAAAAAATTCCATAAACATTGTTAACGGATCCATGTTTTAAAGAAATCCAATTGATGCTTCTTTCCTTCGTGTCACTGAAGAACAGTTTCTCTGTGACAGGATCGACAGCAAGACCGTGAATGTTTCGCCCACTTCCCTCAATAAAACATTTCTTTTCTAAGGCAGATATATCATAACCACAAATGACGTCATTGCCACTCTGTTTGTTCACGTAAAGCATCATGTTGTGAACATTATCATAAATTAACGCCGTGAGGTTTTGGGAATCAAAACGTATGGAATCTATAATGGTTTCGTTGTTATAAAATTCTAGGAGATCACCTTTAGTGATGGCGAATTCTGAAACAAAAGGAATATAGTTTATTCTGAGCCTCGAACGATGCCGCTTAGCATAAGCATAATCAGTCTGTAATATTCCCACTGCTGGAACACCATGCGGGCAGTGCGGGTTGGTTTGAGAGCAGTGGTGATGAAATAAATTGCACAAGGTATTGCGCCTGCCTGGGTTTAAATCAACGTGGTCGGTTCGTTGTAGCTCTACAGTAATCTAAACAATAGTTGCCGTCGGTTTCTAGTCGTTGGGTTAACGTGGTCAAACTTTCGGCTTTCTGAATATTCTTAACGTCTGCCAAAGATGTAAGTATAGCAACCGAGACCAACGTCTCCTTTCGAGGCACGGACGGGTTCGACAAAAAGAAAAAATGGTATTTGATTACATCAATGAGTATGTCCTCCTCGTTTATTGCCCGTGGTCCACCTGCGTAGTCCACCTGGGTGTACCATCGCCTACAATAATGCATGGGAAGTTCAGAAAAAATACCGTGTGAAGCAAGAAATGACGCCACCTGGCGTAAATAAGTACTCGATTAGCAACATTGATTATATTGTTGATGCTACACTAACTAGAGGGCGCTCACGCTGTATTAAATGTTCATGTAGTTTCTTTTTCTGTATTTTACATTCAAATAATTTATAATCAATTATTTCTATTATATAAATTTATTCCTAACTACCTACTATGTTTGTTTAAATTGAATATTATTATCATTTTATAACTAGGTATCTGATTTTAATTATCTATGTTTTAGTTTTCAAACTTGAGGGTAGGTCGAATATGAATTCATAAATAAATTTGTAGGTAGTAGAAATAATTAGATTGAAGATTTAGATGAGTTAAGACTAAGCTCAATTGATTGTTCGTTATGTTTGTTTCGATTACCTCATTCGAGTGTGTTTAGCTCAGTTTTATTTTAATTTAGGTGAATTAACTTATTTCATCAAAATGAGTACGCGTTGTAATATTGTTTTTACACGACTGCCCCAAAAAAAAGAGTGTTATGTTTTTAGCGTTCATGTATGTATGTCTGTGAGTTTCTTTATTCCACCATAACTTCTAAACGCCTTAACCGATTTTGATATATGTGGTATCGTTAGATTATTTGCGTTATCCCGGGTGACATAGGCTAGTTAAAATTTTGAAAAATATGATAGGGTGGCCATGGTTTAGGAATAAAAACAACTTTAGATTTTTTTAAATTAAAGTTTCAATGAAAACTATAATCACCGTCTAGAACTTGTTCAGTAGATTACAAAAATATACCACAGTAGTATTCAATATCTATTGTTTACTAGTAATACTACTCAACAAATGATATGGTGACATTTTAAATTCGGTAATCGATACGAACAAGCTACATATCAGTAGATTCCTTGTAATGAAAGGAATAAAACTGGCTAGGTTACAACTCCCAAATCTATCCACGACGGCAGTTAAATGGTTTTAAAGTTTGTATGAAAAATCAATATGCGAGAATCAATTTTCTTGAAACACGACAGGAGTATGAATTTAACCTTTAACTATGGACGTTCCATTTTTGTTACACTACTATGGACGTGCGGCCTCACAGACCGCTATCTTTACGGGCTGGTTTCTATCTTGATGAGTAAGTATTGTATTATTTTTTGGTTCTATCCTTTAGAAGAGTTACTAAATGTACACAAAAGATGTAATTTTAATGATAAATGTATGTATTTTAAAATAAATCTAACGATATATAATTCAAAGGAACTTTTCAGACTTTTTAGCTTGAGATCACTTTATATGTATATTTCTTTAGTAAAATGATTATTTTAGTTAGTTTAACTTCTTTTACAGTAAAATATAAAGAACAAAGAACATGAAAACCCTAAAATAATCTTCTCAAAATCAAACATAAAAATTTCGACAAGGGCCCAACTTGGTCATATTTATTGGCAGTCTTTGCATAGCGGCTTAGAGCATAACTTTTTTTTTTTGGTTTACCCGTTTTTATGTAAATTTACGTCTAACGTTTTCTTCAATGTCAGCTTCATAAAAAACAATCATCAATACGCCATTCGCTGTCACACTGATTCGATACTAAAATCAATCGTTGAAACTCGTCTTCAAAAGAAGGATCATCTCATCACTCAGACAACCAGTAAAAAAATATTGTCATTTTACTGGTTGTCTTAGTCGAAGAACTTGATGTTCGTTTGCCTGCAGTCGTTGGTTGACCATTTTTTGACATTTTAGTTTACAAAAATAAAATAAACAAAATCACCGTCAACGTAAATTTATAACACAAACGTGGACGTGCGGTCTCACAGACCGCGCTCAAAATATAAAGCGAAATTACTAACGCAACATTCACCTGGCGACGTAAACTTCACTCTCAACGGTCGTTTTGCCACTAAAACCGAAGCTACTGAGCTACTGATACGCGTGGGGTACGTGGAAGCAGGTGGGCACGAAAATCACAAACTGCAAGTGGCCTGTGAGACCGCACGTCCATAGTTAAAGGTTAAGGTAATAATAATGGTTGCCATCATAGGTTTTTCAAAAGCACCCCTTAAAGGGTGACAAAAGGCGACCATGGTTGAATTTTGTATGAAAAAATCTTACTACGAGATTCAACTTGAAACTTATTACTAACACAAATGAATAAAGAATTACGTGTGTTAAAAACAATATTTTAATAAAAAACCGGCCAAGTGCGAGTTGAATCCTCGCACCAAGGGTTCTGTACAAGTTTTTTAGTACTTACTTACTATACTTAAAACTGTTTGGCACTTCACTTGAATTTCTTTGAATGTTAACGAAATAATTCATAGTCCTTAAAATTTGTATGTAAATTGCATGTATATTAAATTCAGCGTAATTGTTTACAAATAGATTCATGAAATGAAAATTGTTTGTAGGTATAAATTACGCAATTAAGTCATTCAGATCTTTTTACACGTTCCTGAGGAACAGGGTCTTGACTGACGTATAGGCATACGGAAAACTTAGGCATCGTTCACACCAAACGTATTGTCCGCCGCTGACTGACTGACGTTTGGTGTGAACGATGCCTTAGTGTACTGTATAATATAAGGGTTCCGATTTTGCAGATCGCAATCCTAAGAAATTTAAAAAAAACACATGTTATTACGTACAAAAAATTCAGTAACCTATACGAACAATTCACCCCCCCCCCCCCAATCTATTTAAACAATAAAAAAAAATTCGCGCTCGCTTCGCTCGCGCGTCCATTCATTTTCCTTTCTGGGGGCCTGAACAGGAATGACCCAAGTCCCTTTTGACTCAGATTACTTTATTAAATTACTCGTCGCTGAGCTTCGTAAAGCTAAAATGAGGTTTATCAATTCGCATTTTAGATCCACGTTATCCCAACTATGTTGCCCCCCCCCCCCCCCTCCAATTCTTAACCTATAAAAGGTTTACAAAATTGCCGCGCTCGCTTCGCTCGCGCATCCATCATGTTCTTTCTGCGTTCTATTTCGCTTTTCTTGCAGTCGTGGGACCTGTAAAGAATTGTTCCACCGAACTGTCCCCCGACTGCAAGAAAAGTTTTAGTTTTCAGTTTTCCATTTACGGGACCTTGCTCTCATTCATCACTGAAATTGTTTGACTTGTTTTTTCGTTTTTAGTTTTCTTTTTGTCATGGCAGGCGTGTTTTTAATTTTTTCAATTATTTGATTTTTTATTTCATACTTTTTTGTGATATGTCGGTATTTTGACCTATAACTAGGGCTTTCAAAATACCGGATGTTTCAATACCGGTATCGATTCCGGTATTGGACGTCAATACCGTGATCACGGTATTAATACCGGTATTACATACCAACATTTAAAGTATGTGTTTTTATTTGTAAAAACAGTCTTTTTTGTTTTATTTTATTTTAAATAACTTTAATAAATAGCGCTCTATAAATAACAATTTGGTATTGGTTGATTATTTAATTAGATAGGACTAAGTAGGAACATAATCAAAACTTAACTCAAGTCTTTTGTAGGAAGGCATTCCACATAGCGTTTAGAAAGAATAAATATCAAAAAAGTCGATTTTTATTATTATTGAAATGTATCATGTAATCAACATAGCTACCTATCAATATTTGTAGAAACGTAAGTACCTATAGCTTAATTAGCTATTAGCCATCATTCACAATAGCCTACTGAAAAAAAAAGCACGCTCTGCATCAATATTCGTAGGTATCACAGACAGTAAATATCTCTAAGCTGCCGGTAGGAATGGACGTGTCTTCATTTTCACACATCATCATTAATGATCATTTCAACCAAGACGTCCACTGCTGGGCGTATAGGCCTCCCCCAGGTGTTGCCGCAGTGGCCTGTCCTATGGGCGCATTCAGCGTGACCCCGCAACCTTCACCAGGTCATCGTTCCACCTTGTTGGACGCCTTCCAACACAACGTCTTTCTGTTCGCGGTTGCCACTCCAAAACTTTTAGGCCCCATTGGCCATCTGTTCTGCGAGCAATGTGCCCTGCCCACCACGACGATTTCTACTCTTTCTCGAAGTTCGAACTGACTGACTGGTCGAACTGGACCTATTTTACATCATTAGATCCAGGTAGACTTCGTCCACAACTTCGAGTGTAGTCTCCGATGTTGATAGGTGAGGGTGTTACGTGGACAGTCAACGTGACCTTGGTTTTGCCCGTGTTTATTTTAAGACCCACTCTTTCGGAAGCTCTACTGCGGTCGTCGAGCATTTCACTGAGGTCTCTTCAATCCAGAACCTTAAAGGCATCCTCCAGTGCAGGGTGAACAGTTTCGGAGATATGACGTCTCCCTGTCACACAAAAAAAGGTTCCGAGGTCTGGTCCTGAAGTCGAACTGACATGGCGGCGTTTTTGCCACCGTTGGAGACACTGCAGTACGGCCCAAGTCTCGGTCGAATTAAAGGGTTTCTCGTAGTCCACAACCGCTAAACAGAGAGGCAGGTTAAACTCTTTGGTCTCTTGTATGACATCCAGCCACATAACCACGCAGCGTATGTAGGTATGCTGTCTACGGTACTAAAGCCTTTTCGGAATCTGGTTCCTTCCAGCCTCCCGATATCATTTCCACTGCTCGAATTCAATGAAGTAGAAGGTTCTTCTATGGTCATATCTTGTTCATTATCAGTCATTGTCTCACTGTCTCTTTATATGTTTCGTGTGTCATTATTATATTTTAAAAATGGAATTTAATTTACGATAATACATGTAATGCTTGCAATACCGTGATCACGGTATTGAGGGCTTCAATACCGGTATTGAAAATGGCCCATATTTGTCCGGGATCACGGTATTACGGGATCCCGTAATACCGGTATTGAAAGCCCTACCTATAACCAATATGCCACGATATATAAGTTTATTTTTCAGGAAAGCAATATCGCGCTAAGTATAATGCGATACTAAATCGATTATTTTCTAAGGACAATAACTTTGAGATCTGAGGTGATTTAGTTCTTGTAGTGACACGTAAATTTGAAACCTCTTAACTGTGTCAGGCGTCTCGATTTACTATGCTTCTGTCCAATGTTTTAACTTTTGCAGCTTGTGTACTATGTGTACTATGTGCACTGTCACAGGTCAACATAATAATCTACTTCTATATCTAAATATTTTAGATATGGAAGTAGATGAGCGTTTTAAGCGAAATAGAACGCAGAAAGAACAAATGATGGATGCGCGAGCGAAGCGAGCGCGGCAATTTTTGTAAACCTTTTATAGGTTAAGAATTGGAGGGGGGGGGGGGCAACATAGTTGGGATAACGTGGATCTAAAATGCGAATTGACAAACCTCATTTTAGCTTTACGAAGCTCAGCGACGAGTAATTTAATAAAGTAATCTGAGTCAAAAGGGACTTGGGTCATTCCTGTTCAGGCCCCCAGAAAGGAAAATGAATGGACGCGCGAGCGAAGCGAGCACGAATTTTTTTTTATTGTTTAAATAGATTGGGGGGGGGGGGGTGAATTGTTCGTATAGGTTACTGAATTTTTTGTACGTAATAACATGTGTTTTTTTTAAATTTCTTAGGATTGCGATCTGCAAAATCGGAACCCTTATATTATACAGTACACTAAGGCATCGTTCACACCAAACGTCAGTCAGTCAGCGGCGGACAATACGTTTGGTGTGAACGATGCCTAAGTTTTCCGTATGCCTATACGTCAGTCAAGACCCTGTTCCTCAGGAACGTGTAAAAAGATCTGAATGACTTAATTGCGTAATTTATACCTACAAACAATTTTCATTTCATGAATCTATTTGTAAACAATTACGCTGAATTTAATATACATGCAATTTACATACAAATTTTAAGGACTATGAATTATTTCGTTAACATTCAAAGAAATTCAAGTGAAGTGACAAACAGTTTTAAGTATAGTAAGTAAGTACTAAAAAACTTGTACAGAACCCTTGGTGCGAGGATTCAACTCGCACTTGGCCGGTTTTTTATTAAAATATTGTTTTTAACACACGTAATTCTTTATTCATTTGTGTTAGTAATAAGTTTCAAGTTGAATCTCGTAGTAAGATTTTTTCATACAAAATTCAACCATGGTCGCCTTTTGTCACCCTTTAAGGGGTGCTTTTGAAAAACCTATGATGGCAACCATTATTATTACCTTAAATTCATACTCCTGTCGTGTTTCAAGAAAATTGATTCTCGCATATTGATTTTTCATACAAACTTTAAAACCATTTAACTGCCGTCGTGGATAGATTTGGGAGTTGTAACCTAGCCAGTTTTATTCCTTTCATTACAAGGAATCTACTGATATGTAGCTTGTTCGTATCGATTACCGAATTTAAAATGTCACCATATCATTTGTTGAGTAGTATTACTAGTAAACAATAGATATTGAATACTACTGTGGTATATTTTTGTAATCTACTGAACAAGTTCTAGACGATGATTATAGTTTTCATTGAAACTTTAATTAAAAAATATCTAAAGTTGTTTTTATTCCTAAACCATGGCCACCCTATCATATTTTTCAAAATTTTAACTAGCCTATGTCACCCGGGATAACGCAAATAATCTAACGATACCACATATATCAAAATCGGTTAAGGCGTTTAGAAGTTATGGTGGAATAAAGAAACTCACAGACACACATAACACATAACACTAAAAACATAACACTCTTTTTTTTGGGGCAGTCGTGTAAAAACTAAAAAACCCGACTGAAAAAACTGAAATCTTGGAAGCAAGCGGGGTTCTATTTTATTTAGTTCAATTTTTTTCATTTCATAATTTAATATTCAAATGAACCCCGCCTGCTTCTTTTTGGTTTTCAGTTTTTTCAGTAGGTAGGGTTTTTTTTTTAGTTATTTAACTACATTATTAATTCCAACTTTTTAGTTATTTTGTGTTTGTTCTTTCTTTTAAACATAAAAGTGTTATATAATATATTTGTAATCTACTTTTAAAACCCTTTATTTTGATACCCTACTCGATGGTATTGGAATTTTTTTTTTGATTTCCGCGATTTGGCAGCCATAATCCGCAATTCTTCTTTGTTTTTTAATTTTAATGTAGCCTATAACACTCGCGCCATCAAGACGAATCTAACGACGTATATTTCATTCAAATCCCTTGATCCGTTTAGGAGTTATGAGGGAACAAAGAAACGGACATACATACACGATAAACACTCCTTTTGGCCTGCGCCGGTAAATGATGTCGTGACGACTGACGGGGGAGAATGGAAGGGAAAAACGTGTACATTAACCCCAAATAGAATGGGACAAGGGCGGGAAGATGATGATAAAGAGAACGTGAACAACTCACCCCAGGACTGCACCAACCCCACGTACAGCACCACCAACACCAGCACGCACCGCGTTCTACACATTGTATACTTCAGAATTTCAAAGTTGCTATAACTGAGGTCGATGGTGAGTCCACTCCCAGTGATCGCTCTTGAGAAAATAATGCGAATGCCTAATTTTCACCATATAAATAGGATCAGTATTAGACATACTGGTGATATGAGCTCTCATTAGCAATAGGGGTATTACCCGCTCATTATAAAACATTCGATATATTTTATTTCTTACTGAAAATATAAAATATCGTAAAGGACATGAGCTTTCTGTTAGATTTGCAGCGCTCGCATCATCGCCTAAAGTCGAAAATTGTAGAGCGCACTCATGTCCCTTAAGTTCCTTTATTTTTTCAGTATCGATATCACACTGCTGACATATAGGGTCAAGTGACAACAAAAAACAAAGAAACTGGCCAAGTGACCTCATAAGTCATCAAAATGATAAAGTTATCATGTTAGGTATCTACATAAAGGCGAAACAATGGTGACATTGTTTCGCCTTTAAGTAGATACCTTGATGCTGAAATGAACCTCGTGCCATAAGTTACTCAGCGAAATTCCATGCACTTATATTTTAATTTTAAAACTCTGAAAAAAAAATTGTTAAAAAACTAAAAAACCCGACTGAAAAAACTGAAAAGCAAAAAACAAGCACATTTTAAATTAAACAAAACTTGCATGGAAGCAGGCGGGGTTCATTCTGTGGTGACTAGCGACATCTATCGCAACACCTGCGTACTAACAGCGATCGACAGAAATTCCTACATCGCGCTATCAACATTATCCGCGACATAAGCCTATATAGGAGTTCCCGACTTACATATGTCGGTCAATTAGCCCACCGGACACAACACCCGTCCGGTCGGAGGATCCTCCCTTTTCAACGGGGGATGAGGAACTTTACATCCTGTTCCTCATACTCCCCCAAACTGGTGACCCGACGTGATCGGAGGGAAGTGATGTGACGCATGAAGAAGTTGCACGAAGGCTGCGCTGACGTTCATGCTCGGGGTCACCAGTTTGGGGGCATGGGGAACAGGGTGTAAAGTTCCCCAAAAAACCGACAATTGGCGGAGCAAAGACGCGTACGAACGAAATGCTCGCAGCGCGCTCGTTCGGGGCTTGTAAGTCAGCCTCGGCCCACACTAGACGAATTGTGTTCCGCTCGTGCTCAGTTCGTGCTCGGCTCGTGATGGGCTCGCCTAGCGTAGACGGAGCTTTATATAATATAATAATGTTGAACGATAATAAATGTCTGTTTTTGAATAATAAACTGTAAGAAATAAACCTCTAAAATTTGTGTGATAGTCTTTTTTACCCGACTGCGGCGAAGCCCAAAAGGAGGGTTATGTGTTTGACGAGTAAGTATGTATTTATGTAAGTATTGTTTGTCTCTGTTCATCCCTGTTGCGATCATTTGTTCTGTGTCTGGGTGTAATTTATCTATAATATGTATGTATTTAGAAATATATAAGTATGTTTATCAGTTGTCTAGTACCCATAACACAAGCTCTGCTTAGCTTGGGACTAGATGGCGTTGTGTGATAGTTGTGGAATATTATTATTATTATTATTATTTGTTGCTAATTACTGACTACTAACTGGAATATCATTGTAACTATTGTCTATTGTAACAATGACTTAATTTTATTCTTATTTATTCTTATTCCTATTATATTTTTGTTAGGCTATGCGCACTTGTTACCTTAATGAAAACATTCCTTATGGTTTCTTTTGTTTTTTTTTATCATTAAACTTCTCATTTAATCCAACCTAATACGTGTTTCCTAACTTCTTACTTACCTCACCTATCACCTTCTTACTTACCAAGTCAAAGTATTTTTTTTTCCTATATGTCAACAGAATAGATTACATCTAATTAGGACTAAGTTACAAAAATCTACCTCCTTTTTATTTCACCTACAGGTGACACCGGGTAATCCGGATATTGTCATTGCGGAAATTAAAAACATTAAAGGTTTAATTTCTTATTATTATTTAAGTAGGAATTACAAATAAAATTTCTGTGAGGTCTAAAACAGAAATAAAACTTATGCCAGCTACAAGTGACACTGGGGATTGAAGAGTTTAATATCACAGTTGTGAAGAAACCAAACGCCATCTATTAATTATTTTCGAAAACTTGATTTCTACCTTCACAGAAAAATAGGCCCTAAGGTATCCATGGACTTGTGTGGGCGACCGTACGTGATATGGAATGAACAAGAAAAAAACATAAATTGTAAAGGTATTCAGGTATTTATTGGAGAGAAACCCTAAAATAAAAGCTATCATATTTGAATAGAATGAGAAGAGAATTTAATATATAAATAAGGTCCCATTAAAACAGATGGACGAATAATAACACAGCATTTAGTATGTCTAACCAAAGATATCCAAGCAAAACACTGGTTAAAGTGATTCTATTTTGACCTAAAATGTTGGGTAACCAAAATTGTTATTGTATTTTCGTTAACTAATTTTATTTCATGAAAGTATCGAATGCGTTTTTCTTGATTAAAAATTAAATAAATGATTTATAAATTCTGCAAACTTAGTCTATTTTATTCTTCAACGATAACAAACATTTTTGGTTTTCGCCACTTTGTCAGTAAATCAGCTAGAGCTAAGTTTGTAACTGCTGGGTAGTACTTCGAGGTGTCGGTGGCAGTGCGACCGACATCCGGAGCACCTTCACATCTTGTTCCGGCGTGATCATCAACACATTGACAGAAAGGCTCTCCCTCCTTATTCAGTTTGCAGGTTCCGTTATTCAGACAGTATCCATAACACAAGTCCACTTCACATCTGTTGCCTGAATAACCGGCTTCACATCTGAAATAACCAAACCGTGATTTGAAATTTAAATAAACTGTAAAATATGGGATACCTACTTCAGTGCGACCAACTTATCATCGAATATCGTTTCTTCGAAAACCTTTCATCGATATCACTATACTGCGACGCTTTGTTATATCGATGCCTTGTTAGTGCGATGTTTCATTACATCGAAAAACTGTACTGCGAACGATTTTACTTTATACCAACTGTCTCGTTGGTCTAGTGTTGCGAATGCGACTGCTAAGCATGAGGTCCTGGGTTCGATTCCCGGGTCGGGTAAAGTGTTACTGGGTTTTTCGATCTGGAATTTCTCTAATTTTCTGATTTCATGCCCGGTTGAATGCAAAAAGAATCAACTTTTATTACATACGACATAAACATAACTGGTTAAATTTGGGTCTACTTTCATCATCAGCATATAATGTTCCCACTGCACTGCAGTTAGTACCAAGGGCTAAGACAATATTTTCTGCCTAATCGCGTCGTTCATTTTCAGAATCATTTTTAATATAAATTATATTATTATTAATATATTTAATTATATTATTATTTATTTGTTTTTTTTATAGGAGTAGAAGGAATTCTAATTTGCGAGTATTCTTGGAAATTTTCCGTATCATCGCACCTACTATGTTTTGTCTCACCCAAAGGTAGACTGATAGAAAATGCCAAGGCATTAAGTCCGCCTTTATAAAGTATCTTTTTATCATTATGTGCCATACACATAAACGTATGCTCTTGTCCCGTGGAGATAGGCAGAAACCACAGAGCTGTGGAACACACGTCGGTAGCGGGAACTATGCACCTGCCCTCTACATGTAGTTATAAAGTTTTAATTAATAAATCTGCCTTACTTGCATCCTGGAAGTCCCTCATCATTTGTAGTGCAGTTTCCTTGCACACAATAGTTCTTACAGACCGATACATCGCATCGCTCGCCTATGAAGCCAGGTGTGCATTTGCAAAGAGATTCATTGACTTTAAGACCATGAACACAAAATGGCACAGAGTTAGTTCGTACAAGACTCGTTAGTGCTTCGCAATCCTTGATACCCTGAATCTTTTCTTCTATCTTGTAGTTGACGGCTATACCGAATGGAATATATTGCAACGTAATTGTTTGTGGCTGAACGCTCAAATAACGCGTTTTTCGGATTTTAAAAACTTGTTTAATGCTATCAGAGTACCAGTCAATTTGGTAAAGGTGTGTATTGGAAAGACTTAATATATTTATTGATGGTTGGTAAAAATCATTAGTTGGGTCGATGAAGTATAAAGAACTTAAAAACTTCTTCTCTATTTTATTTTTTCCATTTAAATCTGCATAGTAAGTAGTATATGTGGAACTAGTAACAGGTTCCATCCAGTAAATATTCTGAGTTTGTTCGTCAATGACCAGGTTATGTGGTTCCAGTTTGTGAGGAGAATCGTGGGACACTGAAGTAATAATAACTTCTCTGTTTGAACCATCAAACTGAGCTCTCTCTATTGTAGGTGTCGTCAAGTTTGTGTTGATCCAGTAAACGTGTCTGTAGAAAGAAACATTTTTGTTAAGAATCTTAAAGAAATACATAGATACCTACTCACTTTATATACACGGAAAATGTCGTGCAAAAAGTTTTGAGTATGAGTATAGAGGGGTATAAGAATTATAAGAGTAGAGGAAGACCAAAGAAACGGTACAAGAGCAAAAGAATGGTGATGGTGATGATCGTTAATTTTATTATACTATAATAAAACGTACCCTGTACAGCTATCCACAGCAATATCGGTGGGAATCCCGTCAGCCATCTTGACTAAAAGATTTCCATAAACATTGTTAACAGATCCATGTTTTAAAGAAATCCAATTGATGCTTCTTTCCTTCGTGTCACTGAAGAACAGTTTCTCTGTGACAGGGTCGACAGCAAGACCGTAAATGTTTCGCCCACTTCCCTCAATAAAACATTTCTTGTCTAAGGCAGATATATCATAACCACAAATGACGTCATTGCCACTCTGTTTGTTCACGTAAAGCATCATGTTGTGAACATTATCATAAATTAACGCAGTGAGGTTTTGGGAATCAAAGCGTACGGATTCTATAATGGTATCGTTGGTATAAAATTCTAAGAGATCACCTTTAGTGATGGCGAATTCTGAAACAAAAGGAATAAAGTTTATTCTCAGCCCCGAACGATGCTGCTTAGCATAAGCATAATCAGTCTGTAATATTCCCACTGCTGGGACACCATGCGGGCCCAGTGCGGGTTGGTTTGAGAGCACTGGTGATGAAGTAAATTGCACAAATTATTGCGCCTGCATGGGTTTAAATCAACGTGGTCGGTTGTTTCTGTTATCTATGAATCTGAACATGCAGTTTAAATTGTCTTTGAAATAAAAATAATGTCTTCTTTCAGGAAAATGCACTATCTACAATATTCAAGGTACTATCCCTCCATGTGGCATAGCCGTGGGACGCCCTGTATACACACACAGAAAGAAAGATTTGTAAAAGTAGAGGAAGAGAGTGTTAACGTAAGTAGTAAGTTAATAAAGGGCTATTTTTTACAAAAAAAACTTTTTAACAAAAAATAAAACCGACTTAAAAAAAAAAGTCAAAAATAAATCAGTTTCTGAAGTCGGTGACTTTTGTTTGTTTGATTTCATTTTTTTTTGTCACCGACTTCAGAAACTGATTTATTTTTGACTTTTTTTTTAAGTCGGTTTTATTTTTTGTTAAAAAGTTTTTATTTTTCACTTTTTAGTGGTTCACCTAATGTGGACAATGTAGTATTTTTTTTAAGTTTTGTAGATTTTTCAAAAACCGCTTGTCCGATTTCGATAAAAAAATTATGGGACCATTTGGGAAGTATACCCTTTCCAACAAAAAAAGAATTTTTCAAATTGGTTAGCAAGTGACGGAGTTATGCCCGAACAAACATAAAAAAACAAACATCCGAATTGAGAACCTCCTTCTTTTTTTAGAAGTCGGTTAAAAACATTTTATATTAGAGGAACTTTGAAAGACAGAAAAATTGAAAGGATGTCGTTTTGTTTCGTACCCCAAGTCCCCAACACGTCTATCATGGTATGGACATGATGAAGAGGCATATTATTACTAACTAGCTGCTACCCGCGACTTCGTTCACGGGGAAATTTTGATGTGTGACTGTCTCGTTGATCGAGTGGTCCCAAGTGCAACTACTGAGGATGAAGTCCGTGGTTTGATTGCAAAGTTTTTTCGCAGTAGAGGTCAGGCCACGGAGCGTGGTTTTTGTGCCCGGTCGATGGCAATATTACAGACATCAAACGCCCCCTATTACATAGCGCTTGAACATTACTCCAAATTATGAAAACGTGCATGGTAAGTTCATCTTCTGTTGGCTCTGGATGGGAAAACTCTTCGGAAAGTAGATTTTACGCATCTACATCTAATTCCACTCGACTCTCTCCTGTTTAAAGCAGCTTATTTGCAAAGACATCTGTTCCATCGCCAGTCGCAGATTTTTGGTAATTTTGCAAGTTGGGGTAAGATTCAGCGTCAATTTGTAAACGGAAAGAGCAATCTGGCCATTGTTAAGCAAAGTTGCAGCAATGCCCGAGGAAGCCACAGCGATAAGACGGCACGGTTGACGCAGTGCCTCGGCGTTTGACTGTGACGCTGCATGTACTGTATTCGATCCCCGCACTGAACAAATAGATTTATGTCGTGGGTTTTATCTAATTTTAATAACTTAGGTTTTTATTTTACAGCTGTTTTTCTTACTGTGTACTTGTCTATTTGTATTTGTTGACTATTCACGACAAATATTAACACCGCAATTCAGTAAATGGTGTCAAATAAACAATGCCATCTGTCGAAGACGAAGTTAAACTGCCAAAATTTAATGCATGGGAAGCAAACACACACCATAGGGCTTAAGCTATAATGTAGTTTCCTGCATGGATGGCGTGCGGAGGCACTACATGCCGCGGTAGCGGAGTTACCCACTCCACTACCGCGGCATGTTGCCGCTTGGCGGACAGACCCCCCGGTGTGATTTCATGGCATTGTGTCGCAACCCCGTGCAGGGCACAGTCACAGTGGTGGTAAGTCCCCTCTTTGAGGTGTGGCTTGAGAGGCGCCACGGCGCCTTCGCCTTCTGTCTGGCGCAGGTCCACACCGGACACGGTTGTTCCGGGAGGTACCTGCACCGAATCAAGCGGAAGGAAACGCACGGATGCTACCATTGCAAGGATCAGCCGGAGGACACGGTGGAGCACACCGTGGAGGTCTACCCCGCGATGAGCCCCGTCGTGTTCTCTTTGCGGCGATCGGCGGCGGTGACCCGTCTGGTCCTGGTTCAAGTCATGGTGCGGGGCGAGAGGGGATGGGACGCCGTCGCCACCTTCGGCGAAGCAGTGATGCTAGCGAAGGAGGTGGCGTAATGTGAGAGAGAGAGAACCTCTCGTCCCAGCCGCAACAGGAGACGCTCCGGGCGTCGGGGGCCATGTGATGGCTTCCGGCCACCGTAGGCGCGGACCTGTGGACGGTAAGTAGTGGGCTAGCTCGCCGTCCACCCGTCTTATGACGACGACAGGCCGTGTCGACGGCGCGTTCGTGTTCCACGCGCGCCTCAAAGAGATGTCAGCAATATGGAAGGGCCGCCGCTCGTCGGGGCTGCGGGTTGTTCGAAAGAGATATCGCGGCCCCAGCACAAAGGGCAAAGAAGGAACATGGGTGGTTTTTTTTTAGTCAGTAGAAGTCTGGCATTCCCTACCACTCTGCCCAGAGCGAGAGGAGTCATTTGATGATTCCCATCCTCCAAAAAAAAATCTTATGTGGATTTTCAAAATAGCGTTATTTAAACTAATCAAGAGTACCTTTTGTTATCGTAACTGTATGAAAAAGACGATTTAAAAGTTATCTTGTGAACACATTTATTAATTAGTACCCTTTCGATGCAATAGATGTCGTTGCATGTGTTATATCTTTTTAATTATTTTTGTAATTTTAGCACTGTTTTTAATTGTTCAAGTATATAAAATTGAGATTTCCTTGATTCAGACCAAAATAACGTAGCAACGTCGGCTGTCAGATGTCAAGTGACAATGACGTAGGGCGACGTTGAGTCAAGTATATTGTTGATTTAATAATCACCGAAAATGTCTTAAAAACAAAGGTTCTAATTTCAAATAAACCTAATTTACATTATTCTAATGATATTTTATATCCCGTCGTATTTTATAGAAGTAGCTTTTATTGTAGCTTAAAAGACTTGGTTTCCGAACCACAATTACTATTGTGGTATTTGAATAGTTAAGTCAAGTTAAATGTTTATTTATTATAAATAGGGAGCCACACTAAAAGGTAGGAACAGATGGCGCTGCGAGCGACTGTACCTTGTTTACGTCTTTTGGCAAGATTGTGGTTGCGATTTTCTGTGTTTATTTTGTGATTTACCTTACAAAATGTACACGCTGTTATCTTTAAGAGAACTTCGAACTGAGCTTCGACGAAGAAATGCGTCGACTGCTGGGAAAAAGGCCGATTTGATTGAAAGGTGCATTTTAAGTATTTGAGGTTATCTTTCATATTTCTTTTTTTTTTATGTTAAAACAAACTTATATTTTTTGTGTTCCTCTAGGTTGGAAGCATACGATCGAAATCAAAATTTTGGAGTCCACTTTGATCTTGAAGAAGACAGTTCATAATATGTTTATGAAAGGAACTTTGACAAAGGTTCATTATCTGAAATTTTACATATGTGTAAGAATGACTATGGTGTAAATATTTATACATGTATTTGGAGAATAAATAAGTCACATTTAATTTACCTGTATTATTACTTCTTCCGAAATAATCACTTTCTCTGAAGTGCAAACTACATAACCTTGCTGTATCACTTGCCCTGAAGTTTTTAATCCGCAAAGCGCTTTCCCATTTGGGGAACAGATGAACTCCCCGGTTTTTACGGATCATTCCCACTAGTTCTACTGCACAGTTCTACGATAGAACTAGTGGGAACTTTTTTTAAATATTTTTCCCACTAGTTCTACGATTCAAGGTGGTACGAAATCGTAGAACTAATGGGAACGAAAAGTCCATTAATTTTTTCGTTCCCACTAGTTCTACGCTATAAGGGTGTTACAAAATCGTAAAACCAGCGGGACTCAAGTTTCTCATTCGTTCTATCACACAGTTTAGGGTACAACTACGGTCCAAACTACCAGGAGTATAGAAGTAGGAAGGAGGTATTGAAATCTTTGAATCAAATCTAAATTATTCCTTTCTAATACCCTGCATTTTTTTTGCTGGAGATAGTAAACCAGGATAGTAAAGTTCGACAAAGTACCAGGAGAATAGAAGTAGGCAGGAGGTATTTAAAACATATTTTTAGGCGATGAAAAAAAAAGGATAGGTAGTAAAGTCCCACAAACTACCAGAAACCAAATGAAATCTAAATTATTCCTAGTTTTTTTAAATACGAAAAAAAAAGAAGAAAAAAAGATTTAATACCTCCTTCCTACTTCTGTTCTCCTGGTAGTTTGTGGGACTTTACTACCTCCATCTTTTTTTTGCATTTCCAAAAAAAAACATTTTTCAAGACCTTCTCCTACTTCTATTCTCCTGGTAGTTTGTGCCTTATCATAAACTGTGTGATAGAAGGAATGAGAAACTTGAGTCCCGCTGGTTTTACGATTTTGTAACATCCTATATCGTAGAACTAGTGGGAACGAAAAAATCCATTGACTTTTCGTTCCCATTAGTTCTACGATTTCGTACCACCGTGAATCGTAGAACTAGTGGGAAAAAAAATTAAAAAAAGTTCCCACTAGTTCTATCGTAGAACTGTACAGTAGAACTAGTGGGAATGATCCGTTTTTACTATTTAAGGCACTGCATTGAGGCATTCTTGATAAAAAAAACGAGAAGTTTGGTCTTGTTTACAAAAAAATGTATAGGATTTGACAGTTCTTATGTCAAAGCAAGGTACGGTTGCCTAGACGCCACCAAGCGGGATAAAAAGGCAGTTTTCCTCCCCATTGCCAATAAATTATATAGTTATTATTAAAAGATACTTAAAATGTTTCCTACATTTTATCTTGCAATTTTAATAAATTAAATAGTTTCAATCAATTCTCTGAACTATCGGTTGATACTCATATTTTATCCGATAGTCGTAAAGATTACAAATAAAAACATATTATATTGCTAAATTAACTTAAGACGTTTTAAAATAGTTTCACTACATAGGATTTGCTAATTATCATTTATGTTATTAGTTATTTAGCTATAATGTATAACCATTTGCCATTGGTGTATTATGGCGGTAGTCGTTGATGTATATACTTTTTAATATTAGACGGTTATAAAAGTAGAAGTACCGCCAATTCAGGGTGAGTTACGCTGCAACTGTTGAAGGGTAAAGACAGACCCAAAGTAGTATATAAATTGTGTATAGAAAGGATTACGTTTACATATTGTGGCCTAGTTGTGAAGATACCAAATGTGTAAAAGCTGAAACCTATTTGTATTACTCTAAAGGATCTACAATGTTCATGTAAGTTAATTGATATTATGCTATGAATATTACAGATAACTATGTGTTAGAAATATGTACTATAATATGGTTCATATTGATTGTTGTTTATGTAAACTGATAAATTGCTGTAACTGGAGACAATCCAAGACAATGTCAGGTTGTCTTTGCATAATACTTTAAAATATGTTCCCGTGGAGTTTCTTGTCCATTCTTCTCCACGTAGACTAGGGACCTAGCGAATGGAATCGAGTTTGATGTAGTTGACAAGGCCGAAAGAAATAAAATGAATAGTCTTGTCTTTTGTGCTTTTACTTCATAAAACCCCTGTTCCCAACACACATTTCTTTAGAGGTACTTTCGAACACGGTAAATAACTAGTAATCATCCTGACAACTTTAATAATCGGTGGATATTAATACATATACATATAGATTTAAATACACTTTCTAACACATGTATGTTTCTTAAGATGATAAGTTCTTCTCAAATACTATAAATTCGTATATCTTTTGATAGAGAGCACCAATTACAATAAAACAAAAACTTATCATATTAGTTTTTAAAATGTACACGTGATAATACTATAATAAACTAATACACCCAAGACACACAGACATACAAAAATTCTAAAAATGATTGTAACACAACAAAAGAAAACGTTATTTTTTCTAAATAATAAATGTTCAATTATACAGAAACTCAACGTCTACAGATTTATAATATTGTATTCACAATGAAAAGAAGATATATTATTATTAATTAATCTACTCTGAATTGATTTGAAAATCATATAGCATCAAAATAAAAACAAATACCTGGAACTTACAAAAAGTGAAAACCGATTGGGGATCGAACTCGCGAACATGTTTAACATTTTTGGAAATAAAACATTATAAAACATCACAAAAAGTGAATTCTGACTGTGATTTGAACTTGCGTACCTTTGTTTACAGGTAAGTCTCTGTACCGCTAGGCTACGAACACCAGTGATGAAGAGTTGGAAATAGACCTTCTATTTTAATATAAGTATGACAGTTGACAGTTCTATTGTGGTTCGATACCGGAAATTTGAAATGACGTAAGGGACTTCAGCTTTCTCTTGGATTTGCAACGTTTGCACCAGGTACCTAAAGTGAAAAATTGCACAGCACACTCGATGTTCCTTGCGATATTTCGTATTTTCAGTATCAAGCTGTAAAACAGTTGAGGATTATGGATAATACAATACTGCTCACCCCCTTAAGTTAATATGGGGATAATATATAGCCCATGTGTTATTCCAGACTATAATCTACCTCTGTGCCAAATTTCATTCAGATCCGATCAGCCGTTCTGGCGTGAAAGAGCAACAAACATCCGATACATCCATCCTCACAAACATTCGCATTTATAATATTAGTAGGATAATTATTAGTAACTAGCTGATGCCCTCGGCTTCGCACGTGGATACTGTAAAAACAATCCTTGATGCGGATTATATAATAATATAATAATTTATTTATTAAACAGACTACAGAGGTCCATTGTGTTAGTAACAATAAACTTAGCCTATGTTAGTACTTAATAATAATAAACAAAGACAATTCACAAACATTTACGCATTTGCGCGTTTTTTCTTTTTTTTTTTTTTATTATATTTTTTTTTTGTTTAAGTCGCGAGTAAACAGGCTTCTACTGGGTAAGCTCGTTCCATCGTCGACATCATCTATGCCCTTAGGGCAAGATTGAAGTCAAGAGCAGGCCCATTTATAATAAAAAAAAAAAAAAAATACACAAGAGATACTTACTTACAATACTAGAATGTTAGTAACAATATGACTTATAAAACTATGTTAGTACTTATATTCTACCACAGATAAGGTGGTTTTAATAAGATGCCTCACTATGGGGCTTTCGTCATGCCTGTCCGCAATAACGCTCAAGAGGCTGTTGCTACTACCACGCAACCTGGCGAGAAGAGACGCATTCTTCTTACGGACTACAGCTGAGAAGCTGTCTACTCTGGTTTGTGCAAACATTGCAGATGCACTGCAATATCGTGGTATTCGCAACAGTGCCCAGAAAGCGTTATTGTATTGAACACGCAAAGCATTGGCTGCACGTTTAGTACAGCTGATCCATAGGGCGCTCGAGTACAGTGATGTGCAGTATGCTTTAAAAAGCGTGATTTTGACCGCATCTATCATATATATATCATTCTAAAATTTCAGCTCGATCGGTGCAGAACTTTTTGAGTTTTTGAAGCGTACACAAACCAACATAACATTTTTACATAATTATATTATATAAGTAGATATGCGTTTTATCCAAAAAGGGATGGATAAAACTATTAATAGATGGATCGGGAGAGGATGGCTAAAGAAAAGATGGATGGATTGTGTGAGTAATATGAAAAAGGAAGGAGTAAATGATGTACCTATATGAAAGAAAAAAAAGGAAAAAAAAAAGATGTCGTGATGACTGACAGGGGAGAATGGAAGAGAAAAACTATAAACGAACTCAACTAACAAAAACAACACCATTTCTTTGATCAATTAGTTCGAAAGCATTTCCTCTACCAGTACTCGATCCACACACGGATACTAACCCATAACGTCCTGCCGTAAACCACGATATCTCAAAGAAAGAAAAGTAGTTTCCGGGACCCCAAATAGACAAGGGCGGGAAGATAAAGAGAACGTGAACAACTCACCCCAGGACTGCACCAACCCCACGTACAGCACCACCAACGCCAGCACGCACCGCGTTCTACACATTGTATACTTCAGAATTTCAAAGTTGCTATAACTGAGGTCGATGGTGAGTCCACTCCCAGTGATCGCTCTTGAGAAAATAATGCGAATGCCTAATTTTCACCATATAAATAGAATCGGTATTAGACATACTGGTGATATGAGCTTTCATTAGCAATAAGTATTACCCGCTCATTAGAAAACATTCCATATATTTTATTTTTTACTGAAAATATGAAATATCGTAAAGGACATGAGCTTTCTGTTAGATTTGCAGCGCTCGCATCATCGCCGAAAGTCGAAAATTGTATAGCGCGCTCATGTCCCTTACGTTCTTTTATTTTTTCAGTATCGATATCACACTAATCACACTGCTGACATATAGGGTCAAAATTAAATGACAACAAGAAACAAAAAAACTGCCCAAGTGACCTCAAATGTCATCAAAATGATAAAGTTATCATATTAGGTAGGTGACATTGTTTCGCCTTTAAGTAGATATCTGAAATTAACCTCGTGCCAAAAGTTACTCAGCGGAAATTCCATGACCTTATATTAAACTACTTGACCGTCACTGGAAGCTTTATTATGAGAGGGCATTTCCGTTTCCCGTCGATTTCTTACCAGTTTTCGTACTTTAGTACCTCCATACTTCCGGCTCAGTGGCGCCACCTGGTGGTATAGGTTTCGTAAAAGGTGTCGCGCCATTTTTGTTCATTGGCTTTTTATATTCCGTCGAAGCAACTTGTGCGCAGAGCCTGCGCCCGTCACGGGCGCAGGCTCTGCGCACGTGTACAAGTTGCTAAAGTGAAAGTGAATAGGTACATATTTTATAAGTCAAGTAAAAAAGTGAAAAATGTTCTTGTTATAGGATAAGACTTAAACCGTAAGTACCCTCTTTTAGAGGTAACACTTTTCGTACGTGATCAAAAATTTTTAACGGTTTTTTCCGTTCGGATCACTACTGTTATTTTTACTTTTGAATATTTACCAGTAAATTTTCGTAATTGTAACCGTGTAAAGTGTTATAAATCTATTGCATGTAATTTAACCTAATTTATGTTATTTTATAGCTTCTGTTGTTCTGGAATTAGTGATTAACTTTATGAACTAATTAGTGACAAGGGTTGTTCTAATCAAGAACATCAAAATGCAAGTTCAAATAATAGTTTCAATTTTGATACCTATTGATACTAAGCTAAATTGATATCCAATCGAACGTTTTGGTAGCACTTTTTGGTCAGAAGTACTATAAAATACTATATAATCATACTTCTAGCTTTATAGACCTGGAAAGAAATGAGGAGGTAAAAGCTTATGACACTTTACGGCATCTGGCATGCTGATAAATCCTACGTAGCTTTAACCTACTGTGTATTAAAACAAAGAGAAGCATTGCAGGAAGGTAGATAGACGTAATCTTCTGTCATACAGAGTATATTTGTTATGGACCAAGTGATAAATTGGGCATTACACATAATGCCCGGTCATTATGAAAAATGCCCAATATGAAAGTGCAATTTGATAATAATTATTCAAATAATCAAATTGACTGGGCATTATACATATTGCCCATCACCTTTTGGGCAGAGTAATACAAACACATTTAATTACTATTTTTTTATTGTTATTGTCATTTAACTTAAAATAAACTAAATATTAAACAACTTAAATAATCGGTTTGTAGGGTACCGAACACGTAACTAGGAAAACTTGGATGCAAGAGCGAGCGAAGCGAGCTCGGGACTTGGGGCACCCCGACACGGACAGGTTAGGTTAGAAGGGGATGGCGGGGTCGATTGAGCGAGCGAAGCGAGCGAATAGACCCCGCCATCCCCTTCGTGGTTATTTTTTTTAAAAACCACAAAAACAATAGCGCTTGAAGTCCGCCGCACGAGCCGCACGCTGAATGGCGGTCTCTGATTGGTCAAAGCGTGTCACGCCACGCGTACTTCCCTCCCCGCCCTCGCACCGCGTCAAATATAGCTTTATTATCAAATTGCCCAATTGTCATGTAGCAATATAATAATGACCGTGCAATGTGATAAATAATGACGTTAAGATAGTAATTAATCACTTAGCCCGATAAAGCTTGACATTATTCATAATGCTCGTGCATTATTAATAATGCCCGCATTAATCACCTGGTCCATAACATATTCATTATATTAATTTTAATGATAAAGTTGAGGAATTATTTCAGAAGGGCTAATTTCATAAAATATCCTCTGACCTTTTTTGCAATGGCCATAGAGCCGAAACTATAGAAATCTTTGGTAGTGTAGTGGTAAGTATCAGAGACCGGGGTTCGATTCCCCGCCGAAGAGCCATGCACGTAGATAAACTAACGAGTCAAGTTAGAGATCCATTAGTGAAAGCATTTCTGAATATAATACCTCCTTCAAGTGCCTATATATTTAATGCGAACCCTTTACGTCTACTCTAGGGAAGACTGGTGTTATTCGCAAAGCTTTTTGGCCCCCAAAAAGGTAAGGTTTTCACATGAACCTTACCGATTTAGTAGCCGCCCCTCGCGGGGGCATGGCGCACAAAAACCAAGAATTCCATCGCGTGTAACTCAATTTAATGAATCAGGGTAACATATGCACACCTGTCATAACCCACCCTCGCGGGGTGAATATCAAGGTCAATGCCAGAATACGCATTACTCTTCCAGAGGTAACTCCTCGAATGACCAAGGTGGTCACTTCAATACTAGAAGTTCATTTCCAAATCGAGGCTCGCGGCGCGTGGAAGTACACGAGGACGTGCAAACTCCTCAAAAAGTTTCAGAAATGAAACGGAAAGGTCTTCACATAAGTCTTACAGACCTAGCCACCCCTCGCGGGGGCATGGCCCACGAAAACCGACAGTTCCATCGCGTGGAACTCAATTCCATGAACCAGGGTCTCATATGCACACCTGTCATAACCCACCCTCGCGGGGGGAATATCAAGGTCAATTCCAGCATACACATTACTCTACCAGAGGTATCTCCTCTAATGACCAAGGTGATCACTTCAATACAGGAAGTTCATTTCGAAATCGAGGCTCGTGGCCCGAAGTGAAAGAACACGTTGACGTGCAAACTCCTCAAAAAGTTTTAGGGGGAAAAGGTAGGTATAAGCAAGGACATGCCACCATTTCGGGCGGGTCAGTTGATTAACTACCAATCGCAATGGGCGGAAATGGGAGCACCAGAAATATTTTTAAAACTAATTCAAGGGTATCGCATACCTTTCTTTCAAAAGCGACTTGTCTATCCAGACGTAACGAAGGGATCTTTTTAAACCCCTGTTTCAAAACAAATGTATTTAATTGTAGACAAAATGAAGCAGAAGGGAATTTTGAAGAAAGCCAAGCTTTATTTCTCCTCTATTTCTGGTTCCAAAATCAGATAGTCTACCCGTCCCATTATGTGATGTCTGAGTCCTTTCATTTAATAAATATACACCGCATTCCGGATATTCAGCAATCTCGGGAATTCATGTGCAAAATAGATTTGTCCCATATATTTTCATCTAATCTTAAGTCGCTTTCTGCGCCTGGTAAACGACCTGGATTTGCTGGAAATTACTTGTATTCCATTCCAAGGACATTTTCCACGCTCACGAAGGGGGTGGGGGGCCCAAACATGACGGGAAAAATGGAACATAAGGATCCTGGTATACCTGGACGATTATTTACTGTACACTAGAATGTTCACATGCTTCGCGAGCAAGTCAAAATAACTGTACAAGTACGTAGGTATTACAAAAAACTGGGGTGGCAAATAAATTTCGAAAAAATCTGCTTTTTGTCCTCAAAAGAGCATACTCTATCTAGGCATTCTTTGAAAACCTTGGGAAAACTTAAAAATCCTACTAAACGAAAAGGTTCATGTCATTATTATCACAAGATAAGTAATTAATAGGCTCTCGAACAAAATCAGTTAAAGGAGTTGCAGAAAATGGTAGAATTTCTAAACTTTGCCAGTTTTGTGGTCCTACGCGGTCGACTACTCGGCTCAATCATCGACAGTTGTTGATGTTCATGAATTCGTTGCCAGTTCACTATCAAAGACCTACCTATTGTCACAAGGTGTTTTAAGGGAACCTAATTGGTGGTACCAAAATTGTCAAAAGGCACCTCTTCAGGACCCTCCTCCAATAAATTTCCTGACTTCCGTTGCATCGGATCAAGCGTCAGGGGGCAGAACTGAACAAATTGGCTCTGTCAGGAACTTGATCGCAAGAAGAGAAAACGCTGCATTGCAATCAAAAGAAATGCTAGCAATATTATACGCTCTTCAGAACCAAATTCATTGGCTTCATCAAAGTTCGCTCCTCACTTAAAGCGACAACAGACCTGCTGTGACCTATCTACAAGAAGGAGGTACGAGACCCCTGTTGGGAATAACTTAGCGGATTCTGAATTTGTTAGATCAACATCAGGTACACTTCAGCATTCCGGGGAAATACAACAATCATGCGGACCACTTATCGCGCCTTCGGAAACCAGCCCTGAAAATGGATGGCGCTGAAGCGTTTTGCCTATACACTACCGTTACGGGCATGTGCGACGTTCTTTGTGACGTCATTAAGGCGTAACGAGTAGGACGTGCGCGGCGGAGAGCGCAGAAGGGTCTGGGCGTGAGCCCCCCCTATGATAGATCTATTTGCCACTGCGACTGCTCAGGTCGGTCGTATACAATTATGAGTATGAGTACAAAATTATGTGTCGCTAGATCGAAGGGATCCCCAAGCTCTGTTTCACGATGCCTTCAGTGTCCTAGGGAATTACCAGCTCGCATGGGTATTTCTACCACTATTCCTAGTCCCCAAAGTCCTGTCTCACTTAAACCAGTCGACAGGAATATTCCTGATGGGAGAAGGTTTTCTGGTGTGCAATTTTCAAAACCTGAGCGCTCGCGGCTCCATTCACCTTGAGAAACCTGCAGAGATGCCTAATGGACACGCCCTCGTAGTTTGGAAGTGTGGGGGTGGTCCGACGCCATAAATACATGGAACGGCCCACAGGTATCACTGCTAAAGAATTTGACTGGAATTGTATTTTAGACTTTGTGGTGTCGTAATAAATCCTTGATTCAAAGAATCTTCCTGGTTCACAACTAGCACAGTTTTTATGCGATTTATATTTAATTGAAAAGTTGTCGTATAATTCAATACTTTTACATAAATCAGTCGTATCTATACTATGCAACGCTGAAACTTCAAGTCAGTTAAGTTCGCACGTTTCAGTAAGACATGTTTCAAAATCAATTGCGCTAAAAAATCCAAAAGTCACTAATCCTCCATATATATCCACTATACATCCACATAGGTGGGATGTTAGCAAATAAATTTCATTTTTAATTAATTCCACAATTGATTCAGATACCCATTTTCAAACGTCACCTCATAATGCAATTTTATTGTTGATTTGCTCTGGTAGGCGAATACACGATCTAACTCTACTTAATATTGATCATTGATAAGATCTGTTATTAGTATTATATTTTTGCCTCGGTTTGGCTCCAAGTCTGACAGCTGTAATTATTGGCAAAGCTTTTAAATATCGATAGTTCTAACCTTAATCCTATATTCTGGATTGAAAGAACTTTATATTATTAAATAAAACAATGGAATGAGGCAAAATGAACCAATTTATTTAAATTACGATAAGAGGTGTGGCTTAACCTGCTTCACGTACAGTCATATCAGTATGGGTAAAGTCCCTGTTTAATGAAGCTGGCATTGCAGCTACTCCAGGTAGCACCCGGGCTGCTGTAGCCACCAAAGCTGGTTTCAAAATCATTCTTTCGATGAAATCTTGGCTTGTGGAAATTGGCGATCAGCTAATACATTTCAGCAGTTTTATTGACGAGAAATAAGGAGAAGTGGTTACCCTATATTGGTTATTATTATTAATGATTAGAATTGATGATAGGTACAATACAATCCAAAAATTATAATTATGCCGATTATATTTGTATGCTAAAGTACACAAACCTACTTGTACATTGATTAAATCGATTTGTTTATACATTTATTAAATAAATGAAAAATTATTCATACAACGTTTAATTTTATACGTTATCTATCACATTGGCCTATTTTAAAATACTTCCAGGCATATACATTGAAGTGGCGTCACCAGGCGATAACAAACAGATCTCATAATAAAGCTTCCAGTGACGGTCAAGTAGTTTAATAGCAGCGTTTTACCTGAAATAAAACGCATATTAAAATACTTACCTCACTGGAAGCTTTACTTTTATTTCTGCCTGGTTATTATGGGACAATGAACAAAAATGGCGCGACACCTTTTACGAAACCTAAAAACTAATCGCAACCACCAGGTGGCGCCACTGAGCCGGAAGTATGGAGGTACCAAAGTACGAAAACTGGTAAGAAATCGACGGGAAACGGAAATGCCCTCTCATAATAAAGCTTCCAGTGAGGTAAGTATTTTAACCTCCTCACTACAGGAACCACTTTTTATGTCAGATTTAATTCATATTCAGGATTTAAGCTCTATGGGGGTTACTTTAGAAGTGAAAAAATACTGAAAAAAATCTATTCCTGAAAAAATGGTTTTTTTCTTATGTCCTTCTATTAGGACAGTTGCAGGCTACTGAGGTAGGCTACTGACTTCTATGTACTGTATACAAGACAGTTACAGCCAACTAGTTTACATTATTTTAGATTAAAAAATGAAAAAATAAAAAAAACTTTTTTGCAAAAAAAAACAACCGACTTCAAAAACACCAAAAAGAGAAAAATAAACTTCAGAAGAAAAATCAGCTTCTGAAGTCGGTGACATTTGTTTGTTTGATTTTATTTTTTTGCCACCGACTTCAGAAGCTGATTTTTCTTCTGAAGTTTATTTTTCTCTTTTTGGTGTTTTTGAAGTCGGTTGTTTTTTTTTGCAAAAAAGTTTTTTTTATTTTTTCATTTTTAGTTGTAATAGGTACCTATATTATATCCTATACAAATATTTACTATGCATTTAACATTCAACTAAGAAACCTAACCCTTAACCTTCAAAATTCCCCTATTTTTGCTTTCAACTCTTAACCGTTGAGGAGTAGTATACCTTCTGTTGGATATGAGAATTGTCTCTGCCCAGCCTCCGCCCTCTTGTCTATGGTTGGTCTAGAACTGTGCTTGTGTCAGCGATATAATAAACCTATATTAATTAATTATAGTGTTTAATTTGAATATATAACAGTTGGCCATTTTCCATTATCAGCTCATCAACATGAATAAAAGTGATGACTGCTAGATGCGAATACTTGAATAGCGCCAGAAAAAGCACGAAACATGTAATACGTGTCTATGAAATTCATATAACAACTAAAAAAATTGGTTGTCTGTAAAGTCGGTTTACTGACGATAGTTGAACGTGACAACGTCTTAAGAAAATACTGATTTACATAAAATTCTTCATTCAGAAAATCATTTTAAATTAAAAAAAGTAATAATTTTCTCATTTGTTCGACCGTCGAATTAATTAGATTTAATTCGTAATAGATAACACTCATACATGCAACGCATGTACTCCATGACGCGAGCTCGCTTCGCTCGCATATTAAATAACACTAAAATCTTCTGTCCCCGAAGTGCCGGGCCTCCGCCGGCCTCCTTCGTCGGCCTACGGCCCGGTGCCCATGCCGCCCATAAAGGATACTGTCGCGAAACGGTGATTCATCCACTTAGCGGACGACTAGCAACAGCCTATAATTTTGCGTTTTTTATTTTATTACGAAATTAGTAAAACATTTAAATGTAGTAGAACTATTTTTAAATCTAATTAATTCGACGGTCGAACAAATGAGAAAAAAAAAAAAATTGGTTGTCTGTAAAGTCGGTTTACTGACGATAGTTGAACGTGACAACGTCTTAAGAAAATACTGATTTACATAAAATTCTTCATTCAGAAAATCATTTTAAATTAAAAAAAATTGGTTGTCTGTAAAGTCGGTTTACTGACGATAGTTGAACGTGACAACGTCTTAAGAAAATACTGATTTACATAAAATTCTTCATTCAGAAAATCATTTTAAATTAAAAAATTGGTTGTCTGTAAAGTCGGTTTACTGACGATAGTTGAACGTGACAACGTCTTAAGAAAATACTGATTTACATAAAATTCTTCATTCAGAAAATCATTTTAAATTAAAAAAAGTAATAATTTTCTCATTTGTTCGACCGTCGAATTAATTAGATTTAATTCGTAATAGATAACACTCATACATGCAACGCATGTACTCCATGACGCGAGCTCGCTTCGCTCGCATATTAAATAACACTAAAATCTTCTGTCCCCGAAGTGCCGGGCCTCCGCCGGCCTCCTTCGTCGGCCTACGGCCCGGTGCCCATGCCGCCCATAAAGGATACTGTCGCGAAACGGTGATTCATCCACTTAGCGGACGACTAGCAACAGCCTATAATTTTGCGTTTTTTATTTTATTACGAAATTAGTAAAACATTTAAATGTAGTAGAACTATTTTTAAATCTAATTAATTCGACGGTCGAACAAATGAGAAAAAAAAAAATCTCACTAGTTCGACGATCGAACTAATGGGAATGAGCCAGAATCATTACCATTATCGCTGTAATTATCGTTGCTATAAGCAATTGACACCACATTCACTTTTCACTGCACTTGATACTCGATCAAAACATGTAAATGTACTATAGTATAGCAGCTGTCCACGCAGACGCATCGCTCACTCAAGTAGGAGAGAGACGGATGTCGAACGCTGCCGAACGCAAAGGCCGATTGTGCTTCTTTGTCGCTCGTTCCGCGCTCTCGCTTGCACTGCAAGCCTTACATGGAACGCCTCAGAGCGAGGTAACGCCTCAGAGGTAACGCCTCAGAGGTAACGCCTCAGAGGTAACGCCTCAGAGGTAACGCCTCAGACTTAACGCCTCAGAGGTAACGCCTCAGAGGTAACGCCTCAGAGGTAACGCCTCAGAGGTAACGCCTCAGAGGTAACGCCTCAGAGGTAACGCCTCAGAGGTAACGCCTCAGAGGTAACGGCTCATTAGTCATGTTTTTTCGTGCGTGCAGCCGGCTCTATCGAATTATAAGACGTTGTCACGTCAAAAAAAATTGGTTGTCTGTAAAGTCGGTTTACTGACGATAGTTGAACGTGACAACGTCTTAAGAAAATACTGATTTACATAAAATTCTTCATTCAGAAAATCATTTTAAATTAAAAAAAGTAATAATTTTCTCATTTGTTCGACCGTCGAATTAATTAGATTTAATTCGTAATAGATAACACTCATACATGCAACGCATGTACTCCATGACGCGAGCTCGCTTCGCTCGCATATTAAATAACACTAAAATCTTCTGTCCCCGAAGTGCCGGGCCTCCGCCGGCCTCCTTCGTCGGCCTACGGCCCGGTGCCCATGCCGCCCATAAAGGATACTGTCGCGAAACGGTGATTCATCCACTTAGCGGACGACTAGCAACAGCCTATAATTTTGCGTTTTTTATTTTATTACGAAATTAGTAAAACATTTAAATGTAGTAGAACTATTTTTAAATCTAATTAATTCGACGGTCGAACAAATGAGAAAAAAAAAAATTGGTTGTCTGTAAAGTCGGTTTACTGACGATAGTTGAACGTGACAACGTCTTAAGAAAATACTGATTTACATAAAATTCTTCATTCAGAAAATCATTTTAAATTAAAAAAAGTAATAATTTTCTCATTTGTTCGACCGTCGAATTAATTAGATTTAATTCGTAATAGATAACACTCATACATGCAACGCATGTACTCCATGACGCGAGCTCGCTTCGCTCGCATATTAAATAACACTAAAATCTTCTGTCCCCGAAGTGCCGGGCCTCCGCCGGCCTCCTTCGTCGGCCTACGGCCCGGTGCCCATGCCGCCCATAAAGGATACTGTCGCGAAACGGTGATTCATCCACTTAGCGGACGACTAGCAACAGCCTATAATTTTGCGTTTTTTATTTTATTACGAAATTAGTAAAACATTTAAATGTAGTAGAACTATTTTTAAATCTAATTAATTCGACGGTCGAACAAATGAGAAAAAAAAAAATCTCACTAGTTCGACGATCGAACTAATGGGAATGAGCCAGAATCATTACCATTATCGCTGTAATTATCGTTGCTATAAGCAATTGACACCACATTCACTTTTCACTGCACTTGATACTCGATCAAAACATGTAAATGTACTATAGTATAGCAGCTGTCCACGCAGACGCATCGCTCACTCAAGTAGGAGAGAGACGGATGTCGAACGCTGCCGAACGCAAAGGCCGATTGTGCTTCTTTGTCGCTCGTTCCGCGCTCTCGCTTGCACTGCAAGCCTTACATGGAACGCCTCAGAGCGAGGTAACGCCTCAGAGGTAACGCCTCAGAGGTAACGCCTCAGAGGTAACGCCTCAGAGGTAACGCCTCAGACTTAACGCCTCAGAGGTAACGCCTCAGAGGTAACGCCTCAGAGGTAACGCCTCAGAGGTAACGCCTCAGAGGTAACGCCTCAGAGGTAACGCCTCAGAGGTAACGCCTCAGAGGTAACGGCTCATTAGTCATGTTTTTTCGTGCGTGCAGCCGGCTCTATCGAATTATAAGACGTTGTCACGTCAAAAAAATCTCACTAGTTCGACGATCGAACTAATGAGAATGAGCCAGAATCATTACCATTATCGCTGTAATTATCGTTGCTATAAGCAATTGACACCACATTCACTTTTCACTGCACTTGATACTCGATCAAAACATGTAAATGTACTATAGTATAGCAGCTGTCCACGCAGACGCATCGCTCACTCAAGTAGGAGAGAGACGGATGTCGAACGCTGCCGAACGCAAAGGCCGATTGTGCTTCTTTGTCGCTCGTTCCGCGCTCTCGCTTGCACTGCAAGCCTTACATGGAACGCCTCAGAGCGAGGTAACGCCTCAGAGGTAACGCCTCAGAGGTAACGCCTCAGAGGTAACGCCTCAGAGGTAACGCCTCAGAGGTAACGCCTCAGACTTAACGCCTCAGAGGTAACGCCTCAGAGGTAACGCCTCAGAGGTAACGCCTCAGAGGTAACGCCTCAGAGGTAACGCCTCAGAGGTAACGCCTCAGAGGTAACGCCTCAGAGGTAACGGCTCATTAGTCATGTTTTTTCGTGCGTGCAGCCGGCTCTATCGAATTATAAGACGTTGTCACGTCAAAAATCTCACTAGTTCGACGATCGAACTAATGGGAATGAGCCAGAATCATTACCATTATCGCTGTAATTATCGTTGCTATAAGCAATTGACACCACATTCACTTTTCACTGCACTTGATACTCGATCAAAACATGTAAATGTACTATAGTATAGCAGCTGTCCACGCAGACGCATCGCTCACTCAAGTAGGAGAGAGACGGATGTCGAACGCTGCCGAACGCAAAGGCCGATTGTGCTTCTTTGTCGCTCGTTCCGCGCTCTCGCTTGCACTGCAAGCCTTACATGGAACGCCTCAGAGCGAGGTAACGCCTCAGAGGTAACGCCTCAGAGGTAACGCCTCAGAGGTAACGCCTCAGAGGTAACGCCTCAGACTTAACGCCTCAGAGGTAACGCCTCAGAGGTAACGCCTCAGAGGTAACGCCTCAGAGGTAACGCCTCAGAGGTAACGCCTCAGAGGTAACGCCTCAGAGGTAACGCCTCAGAGGTAACGCCTCAGAGGTAACGGCTCATTAGTCATGTTTTTTCGTGCGTGCAGCCGGCTCTATCGAATTATAAGACGTTGTCACGTCAAAAAAATCTCACTAGTTCGACGATCGAACTAATGAGAATGAGCCAGAATCATTACCATTATCGCTGTAATTATCGTTGCTATAAGCAATTGACACCACATTCACTTTTCACTGCACTTGATACTCGATCAAAACATGTAAATGTACTATAGTATAGCAGCTGTCCACGCAGACGCATCGCTCACTCAAGTAGGAGAGAGACGGATGTCGAACGCTGCCGAACGCAAAGGCCGATTGTGCTTCTTTGTCGCTCGTTCCGCGCTCTCGCTTGCACTGCAAGCCTTACATGGAACGCCTCAGAGCGAGGTAACGCCTCAGAGGTAACGCCTCAGAGGTAACGCCTCAGAGGTAACGCCTCAGAGGTAACGCCTCAGAGGTAACGCCTCAGACTTAACGCCTCAGAGGTAACGCCTCAGAGGTAACGCCTCAGAGGTAACGCCTCAGAGGTAACGCCTCAGAGGTAACGCCTCAGAGGTAACGCCTCAGAGGTAACGGCTCATTAGTCATGTTTTTTCGTGCGTGCAGCCGGCTCTATCGAATTATAAGACGTTGTCACGTCAAAAAATCTCACTAGTTCGACGATCGAACTAATGGGAATGAGCCAGAATCATTACCATTATCGCTGTAATTATCGTTGCTATAAGCAATTGACACCACATTCACTTTTCACTGCACTTGATACTCGATCAAAACATGTAAATGTACTATAGTATAGCAGCTGTCCACGCAGACGCATCGCTCACTCAAGTAGGAGAGAGACGGATGTCGAACGCTGCCGAACGCAAAGGCCGATTGTGCTTCTTTGTCGCTCGTTCCGCGCTCTCGCTTGCACTGCAAGCCTTACATGGAACGCCTCAGAGCGAGGTAACGCCTCAGAGGTAACGCCTCAGAGGTAACGCCTCAGACTTAACGCCTCAGAGGTAACGCCTCAGAGGTAACGCCTCAGAGGTAACGCCTCAGAGGTAACGCCTCAGAGGTAACGCCTCAGAGGTAACGCCTCAGAGGTAACGGCTCATTAGTCATGTTTTTTCGTGCGTGCAGCCGGCTCTATCGAATTATAAGACGTTGTCACGTCAAAAATCTCACTAGTTCGACGATCGAACTAATGGGAATGAGCCAGAATCATTACCATTATCGCTGTAATTATCGTTGCTATAAGCAAATGACACCACATTCACTTTTCACTGCACTTGATACTCGATCAAAACATGTAAATGTACTATAGTATAGCAGCTGTCCACGCAGACGCATCGCTCACTCAAGTAGGAGAGAGACGGATGTCGAACGCTGCCGAACGCAAAAGCCGATTGTGCTTCTTTGTCGCTCGTTCCGCGCTCTCGCTTGCACTGCAAGCCTTACATGGAACGCCTCAGAGCGAGGTAACGCCTCAGAGGTAACGCCTCAGAGGTAACGCCTCAGAGGTAACGCCTCAGAGGTAACGCCTCAGACTTAACGCCTCAGAGGTAACGCCTCAGAGGTAACGCCTCAGAGGTAACGCCTCAGAGGTAACGCCTCAGAGGTAACGCCTCAGAGGTAACGGCTCATTAGTCATGTTTTTTCGTGCGTGCAGCCGGCTCTATCGAATTATAAGACGTTGTCACGTCAAAAGTAATAATTTTCTCATTTGTTCGACCGTCGAATTAATTAGATTTAATTCGTAATAGATAACACTCATACATGCAACGCATGTACTCCATGACGCGAGCTCGCTTCGCTCGCATATTAAATAACACTAAAATCTTCTGTCCCCGAAGTGCCGGGCCTCCGCCGGCCTCCTTCGTCGGCCTACGGCCCGGTGCCCATGCCGCCCATAAAGGATACTGTCGCGAAACGGTGATTCATCCACTTAGCGGACGACTAGCAACAGCCTATAATTTTGCGTTTTTTATTTTATTACGAAATTAGTAAAACATTTAAATGTAGTAGAACTATTTTTAAATCTAATTAATTCGACGGTCGAACAAATGAGAAAAAAAAATCTCACTAGTTCGACGATCGAACTAATGGGAATGAGCCAGAATCATTACCATTATCGCTGTAATTATCGTTGCTATAAGCAATTGACACCACATTCACTTTTCACTGCACTTGATACTCGATCAAAACATGTAAATGTACTATAGTATAGCAGCTGTCCACGCAGACGCATCGCTCACTCAAGTAGGAGAGAGACGGATGTCGAACGCTGCCGAACGCAAAGGCCGATTGTGCTTCTTTGTCGCTCGTTCCGCGCTCTCGCTTGCACTGCAAGCCTTACATGGAACGCCTCAGAGCGAGGTAACGCCTCAGAGGTAACGCCTCAGAGGTAACGCCTCAGAGGTAACGCCTCAGACTTAACGCCTCAGAGGTAACGCCTCAGAGGTAACGCCTCAGAGGTAACGCCTCAGAGGTAACGCCTCAGAGGTAACGCCTCAGAGGTAACGCCTCAGAGGTAACGGCTCATTAGTCATGTTTTTTCGTGCGTGCAGCCGGCTCTATCGAATTATAAGACGTTGTCACGTCAAAAAAAATTGGTTGTCTGTAAAGTCGGTTTACTGACGATAGTTGAACGTGACAACGTCTTAAGAAAATACTGATTTACATAAAATTCTTCATTCAGAAAATCATTTTAAATTAAAAAAAGTAATAATTTTCTCATTTGTTCGACCGTCGAATTAATTAGATTTAATTCGTAATAGATAACACTCATACATGCAACGCATGTACTCCATGACGCGAGCTCGCTTCGCTCGCATATTAAATAACACTAAAATCTTCTGTCCCCGAAGTGCCGGGCCTCCGCCGGCCTCCTTCGTCGGCCTACGGCCCGGTGCCCATGCCGCCCATAAAGGATACTGTCGCGAAACGGTGATTCATCCACTTAGCGGACGACTAGCAACAGCCTATAATTTTGCGTTTTTTATTTTATTACGAAATTAGTAAAACATTTAAATGTAGTAGAACTATTTTTAAATCTAATTAATTCGACGGTCGAACAAATGAGAAAAAAAAAAATCTCACTAGTTCGACGATCGAACTAATGGGAATGAGCCAGAATCATTACCATTATCGCTGTAATTATCGTTGCTATAAGCAATTGACACCACATTCACTTTTCACTGCACTTGATACTCGATCAAAACATGTAAATGTACTATAGTATAGCAGCTGTCCACGCAGACGCATCGCTCACTCAAGTAGGAGAGAGACGGATGTCGAACGCTGCCGAACGCAAAGGCCGATTGTGCTTCTTTGTCGCTCGTTCCGCGCTCTCGCTTGCACTGCAAGCCTTACATGGAACGCCTCAGAGCGAGGTAACGCCTCAGAGGTAACGCCTCAGAGGTAACGCCTCAGAGGTAACGCCTCAGAGGTAACGCCTCAGACTTAACGCCTCAGAGGTAACGCCTCAGAGGTAACGCCTCAGAGGTAACGCCTCAGAGGTAACGCCTCAGAGGTAACGCCTCAGAGGTAACGCCTCAGAGGTAACGCCTCAGAGGTAACGGCTCATTAGTCATGTTTTTTCGTGCGTGCAGCCGGCTCTATCGAATTATAAGACGTTGTCACGTCAAAAAAATCTCACTAGTTCGACGATCGAACTAATGAGAATGAGCCAGAATCATTACCATTATCGCTGTAATTATCGTTGCTATAAGCAATTGACACCACATTCACTTTTCACTGCACTTGATACTCGATCAAAACATGTAAATGTACTATAGTATAGCAGCTGTCCACGCAGACGCATCGCTCACTCAAGTAGGAGAGAGACGGATGTCGAACGCTGCCGAACGCAAAGGCCGATTGTGCTTCTTTGTCGCTCGTTCCGCGCTCTCGCTTGCACTGCAAGCCTTACATGGAACGCCTCAGAGCGAGGTAACGCCTCAGAGGTAACGCCTCAGAGGTAACGCCTCAGAGGTAACGCCTCAGAGGTAACGCCTCAGAGGTAACGCCTCAGACTTAACGCCTCAGAGGTAACGCCTCAGAGGTAACGCCTCAGAGGTAACGCCTCAGAGGTAACGCCTCAGAGGTAACGCCTCAGAGGTAACGCCTCAGAGGTAACGCCTCAGAGGTAACGGCTCATTAGTCATGTTTTTTCGTGCGTGCAGCCGGCTCTATCGAATTATAAGACGTTGTCACGTCAAAAAATCTCACTAGTTCGACGATCGAACTAATGGGAATGAGCCAGAATCATTACCATTATCGCTGTAATTATCGTTGCTATAAGCAATTGACACCACATTCACTTTTCACTGCACTTGATACTCGATCAAAACATGTAAATGTACTATAGTATAGCAGCTGTCCACGCAGACGCATCGCTCACTCAAGTAGGAGAGAGACGGATGTCGAACGCTGCCGAACGCAAAGGCCGATTGTGCTTCTTTGTCGCTCGTTCCGCGCTCTCGCTTGCACTGCAAGCCTTACATGGAACGCCTCAGAGCGAGGTAACGCCTCAGAGGTAACGCCTCAGAGGTAACGCCTCAGACTTAACGCCTCAGAGGTAACGCCTCAGAGGTAACGCCTCAGAGGTAACGCCTCAGAGGTAACGCCTCAGAGGTAACGCCTCAGAGGTAACGCCTCAGAGGTAACGGCTCATTAGTCATGTTTTTTCGTGCGTGCAGCCGGCTCTATCGAATTATAAGACGTTGTCACGTCAAAAATCTCACTAGTTCGACGATCGAACTAATGGGAATGAGCCAGAATCATTACCATTATCGCTGTAATTATCGTTGCTATAAGCAATTGACACCACATTCACTTTTCACTGCACTTGATACTCGATCAAAACATGTAAATGTACTATAGTATAGCAGCTGTCCACGCAGACGCATCGCTCACTCAAGTAGGAGAGAGACGGATGTCGAACGCTGCCGAACGCAAAAGCCGATTGTGCTTCTTTGTCGCTCGTTCCGCGCTCTCGCTTGCACTGCAAGCCTTACATGGAACGCCTCAGAGCGAGGTAACGCCTCAGAGGTAACGCCTCAGAGGTAACGCCTCAGAGGTAACGCCTCAGAGGTAACGCCTCAGACTTAACGCCTCAGAGGTAACGCCTCAGAGGTAACGCCTCAGAGGTAACGCCTCAGAGGTAACGCCTCAGAGGTAACGCCTCAGAGGTAACGGCTCATTAGTCATGTTTTTTCGTGCGTGCAGCCGGCTCTATCGAATTATAAGACGTTGTCACGTCAAAAGTAATAATTTTCTCATTTGTTCGACCGTCGAATTAATTAGATTTAATTCGTAATAGATAACACTCATACATGCAACGCATGTACTCCATGACGCGAGCTCGCTTCGCTCGCATATTAAATAACACTAAAATCTTCTGTCCCCGAAGTGCCGGGCCTCCGCCGGCCTCCTTCGTCGGCCTACGGCCCGGTGCCCATGCCGCCCATAAAGGATACTGTCGCGAAACGGTGATTCATCCACTTAGCGGACGACTAGCAACAGCCTATAATTTTGCGTTTTTTATTGACGTGACAACGTCTTATAATTCGATAGAG
>OX438911.1:5351423-5416364 GCA_949316265.1 Diarsia mendica | reverse complement strand
CATGACTCGTTTACCCTCCCTATAGACAATCTCAAAATCGTATGCCTGTAAGAAAGCCCAATACCGATGGACTCGCGGGGAAAGATCGACCTTGTTGTGAGAAGCTTTTAAAGAGTTACAATCAGTAACTACTACAAAGTGTCGTCCCTGTAGGTAGTGATGGAAACGTTTTACAGCATTCACGACCGCTAGTGTTTCCAACTCATAAGAGTGGTATCTCGACTCGGCATCCGTGGTTCTACGGCTATAGTACTCAACAACACGCAACTGGCCATCTACTTGTTGAAATAAAATACCACCATAACCTATAGCACTCGCATCAGTGTGCAATTCAACTGGGATCTCTGGGTCAAAAATCGTAAGAACAGGTGTGTCGGTTAAAACAGAAATAATTTTCTGTCTGACCTCTTCGTGCTCAGGTTTCCAGTTGAATTGGGCTCTGGTGTTCAAATGAAACAATGGTAGCATAATAAGTGAAAAACTCTTAACAAATTTTCGAAAATAAGAAGCCAGGCCTATAAATTGTCTCAATTGAGAACTATTTTCAGGAGGGGGGAGCTTGCTTAGCGCCTCCACTTTACGAGGGTTTGGTCGGATCTGACCTGACGAAATATCATAACCCAAGAACTCTACTCTTTGTTTGAGGAAAGAACATTTTAAAAGGTTTAGTGAAAAACCTGCCTCGGTCAAAGCAGTTAACACTTCACGTAGCCTAGTAAGTCCTTCTTCTACGCTTGTTGATGGAATTAAAATATCATCTAAATACAAAATGGCATATGAAAAAGCTAAAGGACCCAGAGCATTGGATACTGCCCGCTGAAAAACACTGGGTGCATTACGCAAACCGAAGGGCATGGCCAAGTACTCAAACTGTCCGTCCGGTGTAATAAATGCCGTGCGCTCAATGCTTTCAGGATCTAGAATAGGAATCTGATTAAAACGACTAGCACAATCAAGGCAAGTAAAATAGTTAACACCATTCAGTCTAGCTATTTGGTCGTCTATACGCGGGAGTGGAAATCTATCTGGTACCGTATTCGAATTTAATTCTCGATAATCTATTACCATACGTTCTGAACCATCACGCTTTGAAACAAGAAGGATCGGGCTAGCAAACGGGGAACTACTCGGTCGGATTATGTTTGCATTCAACAACTCGTTAACTTTGCTACGCACTACATCTCGTTCGCGGGGACTGAGTCGGTACGGGCGGCGATAAACAGTACGGGTTGCATCTTTCAAACGAATTTTCATATCGCCTGTAGTGACACGAGTTAACGGTAAACCATCAATAAATCCAAACGAAAATTCACTCAACAGACGCACAAGACTATCTCTAAATACGGGTGAAACGTCGGTATTAATTGAATTAAAATTAATTTCCGTCACCGCGGCAAAACATGAAACCGGTTTTGTTATCATTAGATTCTCTCTCGACAGGGTAATTACTCAAATCATAATTTAAAATATCAGAGCCTAACATTATGTTATGCGGCATAAATTCATCTGGGACAATAAGAAAATAATGACAAATGTAAACAATGTCCATTAATAATTACATCACATACAATTTGTTCGTTACAATAAACATGAGCGTTACCAACGCCTGTCAATCGTATGTTAGCAACGGAACGCTCGCCTAAGAATTTATCGGCGATACTTTGCTTTACGAGAGAACACTCAGCACCACTATCGAAATAAAACATGTACGACTCACCGGACTGAGTTAGCTGTCCACGTACACCTTGGACTTGGCAGTAGTTGACTCGGCGCTCCGGGGCCGCGCCGCTGTTGCTGCTGGTGTTGCCGCTGGCTGCTGCGTTGCTCGTCTTCGGACAGCGAGGCGCGATGTGGCCTGGTTCTCCACAGCGGAAGCAGGTGACATCCTTCTTGGCATCCGATGACGACGAAGACGTAGTGGTTGAAGTGTTCCTTTGTGTAGCAGGTGCTTGATTGTTTCTACGTAAACGACAGTCGATTGCTTTGTGTCCAATTTTATGACAATAATTGCACTGGAATGGCGTGTTGCTTGCTTTTGGTCGTTTAGTGTCCACGGAGTTGTCGACGTGTCGATCATGTTTTCTCTTCAATGAAAATGCGTTTAATTCTTGAATCAACTTTGTTCTCGTTTTAATTTCAGTTGTGAAAGCTAGTCGGTTGATTCGACTATCCATTTTAGATAAGTGAGCAAGTACATACGATACAGCAATCTCCTCGCAGCTCATTTCTTTCCATTTAGCTAGTAGTGACGTCATCAAGCGGCTCGCGTAGGCAGTTAAATTTTCACCATCCTTTTGTTGACTATTGTTTGCGTTAATTATAGTCGCTGCACAGGTTTCCGCACAATCATAACGAGCGAGGAACAAGTTATTGAACTGGGGCCACGTCATACCAATATGTGACACTTGAGAAAGCCATGTTGATGCACTACCTTTCAGAGATTTGCTTAGTGAAATAATCAGTGCGCCTCCTTCCATGGGATGTTCTGTGAGGCAAATGTCCACCGTCGAGCTCCATGAACGCGGATCGACGTCTGGTAGGTCCGGGTTAAACTCTGGTAGCTTGATTGAAGTTGGCGTCGACGTTTTTCCTTGCATGGCTTCAATCATGCGCATAGTAATTTGATTCTGTTGCTCGAGGAGTTGACGCCAATAAATATCGGTGGTAGGCGCCCGAGTTGATCCCACGACTGATGACGGCGGGAGCGTGGGCGTAGCGATAGCTGGGTCATCTTCGTTATGGTTTCTTGGTACGGGTTCCATGATAAAGTTGGGTACTCGGGCAAACCAATGAAACGTAGGTTTAACTTGAATTACAGTCAGACACTTTTATTACACAGCAGATATTTACAATAGGTAGTAATACAGAAACTCAGACTTGTACGGTGGACGTGACAGTTTCGATCTTAAGATCTGTTCAGTATCGTATCAGGTATTAGCAATCCCTGTCTAGAATTCTGCATCGACTCTGTCCACGTTATTGGCGGGAAATTGAAGTGCCAACTCACGGCGTCCACAGTACAAATCAATCAACCAATCAGAGCCGTCGACCAATGAGAATCGAGTAACATTTCGTTCGGAAATGTTTACATGAAATAATAATTAAAAATGTGTTTTCGTTTTGAAACCGCTTGCGACGACATATATATATTTATATATACTTTATTGTACACCACAAAAATACTAGTCTAGTCAACAAGTGCTTTTTTGATGAAGTTTTTTCAGCAGTCTCGGAAAATTATGATTGAGGTGTCATTCGATTCGGAATGGCACCCAGATGATTTTCGAATAAAAATGAAGTTCCGCTTGTAAAAATTGCAAAAGTTATTAACAATTAACTAAAAAATTAAAAATGGGTTTAGTGTTTTGCAAATATCTCAAAACTTAGTTAAAAATTTTCATATTTGAAATAAGATTCAAAAAGAGGAGGAAATTTCCTAAAGAATGTTCTAACTTTCGGCTTAACTTACTTATTGTCACAAAAACAGATATGATTTTGTTTTTTCAAATTAAAAAAAAAGTTGGAAAAGAAAATTAAATGAAAAAACAAAATCATATCTGTTTTTGTGACAGTAAGTAAATATTGTCACAAAAACATATATGAGTTTGTTTTTTTTTTTCAAAAAAAAAAAGTTGTAAAAAAAATTAAATGAAAAAAAAGAATCTTTCTGTTTTTGTGACAATAAGTAAAACAAGAAAAATATATAAAGTAAAAATTTATTTGTTTTTAACAAATTGTTTATTATATAAACAATGAAAGTTTGATTAAAACAATATTTTTGTTTTATATATCGAAAAGAAAAAACAAATAATGGTGATTTAAAAAAAAATTATACCTTAATATTAATTAGAAGTTGGAGAAAATAATTGTTAATCAACAAATGCGTTTTTAAGCCATAAAACATTTTTTTTAAGAAACGGCTTTTTAAAAAAAAATCATGATTGTTATCAAAGATTACGATAATAAAAAAAAAACATTAAATTATCTCATAAACAACGCATTTGTTTATAAAAATATTTTAAAAAACAGGATATAAAAAATATAAAAAATCATTTTTAAGTAGCTTCTGATCATACAAAAACGTTTCAATAATAATATAATAAAAAAATAGAATTTTTGAATGTCTAATGAAGGTTTGAAATTTTTCATTTCGGTAAATTGTTAATAAAAAAACGAAAATTAACATTTTTTTAATTTTTCCAACGAGAGCCTATTCTAAGACCTTTGAAAAATAGCTCCACGAAAGGAAAAGAATCTCAGATGAATAGTGTAATAATTATCGCACTTGCAATGTCAGTGTTCGTGCTACAAAAAAATGTTAATTAATTAATGGATAACTTATTGAAAATTCGCGATAAAAGTTTTTAGATCACAGATTATTGTGTATTGATCTATCCTGCAGGCGGCTGAATTTTTTCAATTTTTAATTTTCATATTTAATAACTTTAAATAACATTTAGTCATTAGAGGTCCGAATGGAGCGTAGCTTGCGCAAGACGGAGTACCAGTTTTCGGGCGTATTTTCAACCCGATCGGAAAGTTATTAATATTGGTCCTACAATTCCGAAAAATAGAACATTCTTTAGGAAATTTCCTCCTCTTTTTGAATCTTATTTCAAATATGAAAAAATTTAATTAGGTTTTGAGATATTTGTAAAACACTAAACCCATTTTTAATTTTTTAGTTAATTGTTAATAACTTTTGCAATTTTTACAAGCGGAACTTCATTTTTATTCGAAAATCATCTGGGTGCCATTCCGAATCGAATGACACCTCAATCATAATTTTCCGAGAATGCCGAAAAAACTTCATCAAAAAAGCACTTGTTGACTAGACTATACATAACAAAAGAAAACATAATATACACTACAAAACATACAATGGGTGCCCTTATCGCTTTCCGCGATCTCTTCCAGGCAACCTTAGGATGGACATAAAAAATGGAGATAAAAAATGGGGCTTATACAATATTAAACTAAAATAGATACTTACAGTCATACATATCTTAAATAATAGATAAATAAATACATACATACTAAATATTTAAGCAACGAAAATTAATGAAGACTAAAGATGTTTAATTTAACAGTTATGAGAACAAGATCACAACGACAAGTAATGTTCCTTTTCTCAAAAATGGTATGTAATGTTGCCATAACATCTCTAAAAAGTATCCAGAAAGTGAACTTTACCGGAGGCTTATTCACAACTGTCCAGTAAGAAGCGAGATTTTAAATTTGGAATCTCCTACTGTCCAGTAAGTAAGTATGTAATTTACTTACTGGACACTAGGTCATCCTCTTTAGATCTGCTTAGAAAAAAAAACATAGTACCAGACACAGATTAGAGTTTAGCCATTATAACATGGTTATAGAAGGGAGGTTCCAAATATATATCTATCTCTCTTTTTGGTATGACATTTTATGAGATACATATATTTTTGGAACCCTAAACAGCCATTTTATATGTTGCGTTTTGTACTTAGTAATGTTGTAGAAGTATAGTGTGGGATTTTATGATTGTATTTAGTAATTTCAGTTTATTAAAGGGTTTTTTCTAAAGTTGTTTCCTAAACTGCCTCGTTGGTCTAGTGGTCGCAAGCTCGACTGCAGAGCGTGAGGTCCTGGGTTCGATTCCCGGGTCGGCCAAAAAGTGCTATTGTGTTTTTCACATATGAATGTAACCTTCAATATTAATTAAACGAATTTGTTGTTAAACTTTCTTTAATTTTTGAGAAAAGCATTATACAAACCTCAACCAGTAAGAAAGCCATCCTGGCCTCGTATATAACCAGACCTCACCTGCGGTTCGGTCCGGTTAACTCATACTTGGCCAGGAAGGCTTACTTACTGGATTCTGCAGTAATGTACTATTACGAGCCTTTTAAACATAGGTAACGACTGCGCGCGTTTAATTTGAACGGGCAATGCATTCCACAAACGAGCGGCCTGGACAGTAAAGGATTTGTCGAGGAAAGTTGTGGAATGCATAGGCATTTTGAGCTTCAAGTTATCAGATGACCTTAAAAATTTCGCGTGGGAGTCGCAAAGAAACTGGAAACGCTTCTTGAGATAAAGAGGGATGGAAGGGGAAAAGAGCACACTATACAAAAGGGAAAGGATATGAGCATTCCGGCGAAGGCGAATTGGTAACCACTTGAGCTTGACACGATATTCAGAACCATGGTCATATTTGCGCAAACCGAATATGAACCTTATACACACATTTTAAAGCCGCTCACGTTTATCGTTGGTCTTGTGTAAGGTCAAGATAGCTGGCGTCAGCATAGTCAAGGATGGGAAGAAGAAGCGATTGTGCAAGCGCAATCTTGGTGGCCGTCGGTAGAAAATTACGCAATCTCTTCGTTTGCCCAGTTTCGCGTTGAATTCCCCCATGACAACGGTGAAGTAAGTTCTGAAACCATGCATGGCTTTAGAAATATCCTCATACTATACATGGCCTCATACTACTTCATCGTCGGGGTATGCCGAGGTCGACGCGTAGACCTGTATGACCTTCAGCAAATATCTTGCAGATATACTGAGTATAAGGTACGCCACCCTGTTCGACACACTCTCGATCTTCACAAGGTTATTCACGAGAGACTTGTGGACGATAAACCCAACACCACACCCTGTGACTGCCGGTCTCCCTCTCGGAAATAAAGCAGGTTGCCGAATTTCAGGATTATCGTGTCCTCCCCCTCTCTTCGGACATCAGATAATCGGACAATACTCCATCGCAGCCTGCTTAATTCTTCCTCGAGTTCCGCCAGCTTCTCGTCGGCCCGGAGTGTACGCGTGTTGTATGTTACCAGGTCCAGTCGTCGGTATGTTTGGTAGCCGGATCCCGTCCGGGGATTCTTAGCACCCCTTGCCACGCCGTTGCCTCGACCGCTACCGTAGCCGAGGGTAGACGGGCTGCCGGGTACTAGGGGCCTGTTTTGTTTAACGCTCATCATTTTTGAGGGGGTTTGCCATAATCGCCACGCTTGGCAGGCGGGTTGGCGATCGCAGTATGGTTGTTACAAAGACACAGAGAACGCTGCTGCCCATTCTCTGGTAAGTCCCTTAGTCGCCTCTTACGACACGACGACACCCACGGGAAGATATGGGATGGTGCTATTCTTTACGTCCGACACCACACGGAATATTAATTTAAGGAAATAATAATATTTGCAATCATAAGTGTCTGCGCCATTCACATTATTTATCCGCATTTTTTATTGATATCTATTTATCTAATTATCTATGGAAATCACAAACGCATAATTGCAACACAGCACACACTACCATACTCTTCTCTCATTGGTCAATTCAAAACGAAGGATCGAACGTATTGAACGTCCAATCAAATCCCGCTTCCGCTCACCTTTCCCTTCATACCACCCCACCCCCACTATCCTTAGTCGTACCACAGCGTCAATAACAAACACACGTAAAAACGTGCACGTGAGTTCAAAGGCGGCCGCCATTAAAGACTCAAAAATCAAGCTAGAATCTGTGAATAAAAATGTGTGTGTGATCCTCATATCATCTTGTAAAACTTGGTCGACTTTCTCTGAATCAACGGGCTCCAGAAAGCTGCGCAGTAGGTATAAATTGGGGGTTCTGGATCACTTGCTCTCGCGTCGCTCGAGCAAGTGATCTAGAACTCCCCAATTTATACCTACTATCATGATGGGAGTTCTAGATCATTGTACTATTAACTAATCGATGTCTTTTTTATCCACGGCGGTTTTTTAACTGATGAGCGAATGTTGCTACCGGTTCGTTGTAATTGCCTCAACAGTTCACGGCAGTTCGCTCGAACGGATGACCCAGAACTTCTCAATTTATACCGTCGTGTACCATGATACCATCGTGATCTGTGATTCGGTCTACGATACAGCTGAATGATTGAATAATGTGTTTCGATCACTGGCGCGGCGTCGAACTACAGTGGAGCAAAATTATCGCGTGTAATTTATAAACAACAATATCATGGGTCGATAACTGCACCGCGTTGAATCGAAACGATGCGGTGCACCTGGCACACATAATGTATTAGGCTTTTTTTCCGTTAATGAGAAGTTAAGGACTGTTTACTGGAAATTATAACTTGGTGTGCAAAGCCGTGTGTAAAAGTACGTCGCGTTCAAATAAAACATTAATAACAAAACGTTAGCAGCATATTGCATCCAATAAATGTATTCATCAGCAATGTGAAATGATGTCATCCGCTTGTTGCATCGCTCTATGTATTGAGCGCTACAGCGTCCAATATATTAGCAACCATGCAAGTTAATGTCATCGGTGCCTTGTATACGGATAGAAATCCAGAAAAAGGATTGAACCCAAGATCTAGTACTTAACAGGTATTATTGAGATAGAGTTGTTGATTATAATATAAAATAATGTAAAAAATCAAAAGGAACAAATATTCATTTTTTATTCTGTGCGGGAATCGAACCCGCAAAAACACTTTTGACGCATTCGTTAAGGCATCTAATAAACCTACTATTTACATTGTGATGTAGCGCTCTTAGCCAATGCGCCAAATGTGTCTCTATAGATGTGACAAAATATTGGACCACTTTGTCCTATGGTTACTAAACTTAATATTTAATTTATTAAGTTTTTTTTGGGACTACAAACATAATGTAACACAGCAATTTTCTAATTCCAGTGCAACAAAAAATTATAGATAAGACCTTTTGCTTTGGACTTCAATTGTTCCAGTTGTTCTAAAATAGATCTAATTTTTACAAGCTTATAGTTCATATTGCTTACGAAACAACGAAACGGCGATCGCGAAGTAGACAGTGTGGCGGCAAGACGCTTCGTAAAATAACATTAGATAAACATATTTGAGAGTTATAGCGGGAACAGTGGTGGCCTAGTGGTAACGATTGCGACTTACAAGTTGCAGGTCGTGGGTTCGAACCTAGGCTAGCGCTTTACTTTGTGTGAATTATTTCACCACCACTGTTCTCTGTGAGAGAAGCCTTTGTGCCAGTAGTGGGGGGGAAAAAAAAGAGAAATTGAAATCTTATACGTAATCATAAATTAATGTAATCATATTAGCCTATGTGACCGCCTTGGTATCTGGATCAACCAGGATCCGCTCATGCAAGCTTGTGAGCATATTGATATAAACACATTTTTTATGACGACCAGATGGTTCTTTTATAGTCTTACGACGCGGAAAACTTTGCTTGTGAGATGTAGGATTTGAGGTTTTTAGTTCATCCGATGTGTCATAGATGGCGGAGCTTATACTTTTTGTAATTACACTAAATTCTGAATGTTTAATTTCCCAACGCTCTTGCAATCTCTTTCCATTAATATTAAAAAATGAGCAGGATAGCTATATCTAACACAGCCTTTACGACTTGAGAGTTTAAAGAATAATAATAATATATAATAATATTCCACAACTATCACACAACGCCATCTAGTCCCAAGCTAAGCAGAGCTTGTGTTTTGGGTACTAGACAACTGATAAACATACTTATATATTTCTAAATACATACATATTATAGATAAATTACACCCAGACACAGAACAAATGATCGTGCTCATCACACAAACATTTGTCCTGGGTGGGAATCGAACCCACGACCTCCGGCATAGCAGTTAGGGTCACTAACCACTAGACCAACAGGCCAGTCGAAGCCAGTCGTAGAATAAGGCAGCGTTTCTTTATACATGACAAATAACTACCAGAGACCTCATTTTATTGGTTTCTTATATGTTTGTATGTATTCCGCCAGAGTTAATGGACACCTCATTCCTTTTACGATGTTCGTCTCAAGTCGCCTCCAAAATATCTAATAAGGATAAAGTGCTGTGAAAACACTTTCCTTATCTAGAGTATTCGGATGCATTCACATTGCGACTTCAGTACGAGAAATGAATAAAATAAAATGTACTTTAAGTGCTCAGGTGTTAGAGATGAAATTCTAATAACAAGTATTGTTTTAAATAAAATTTCGAAGTAATTATTGTTGTAAACTCACTTATGACTAAGGCTTTAGGATTTACGTCTTTAAAATAAGCATCTAAGATATCATTCCTTACATCTTGACATTGCTGTGCTGAAGTGCATTTCACTGGACAGTGAGTTTAAATTTGTTTGTGGTTGTTCATAAGTGTTGCAGTTGAAACAAAGTATGTGAGTATTCTATTTTATTTATTCATTTTTTTCAGTAATATATACGACTGTAATAGTTAATTGTTTTACGACTGAAATTACTTAATTAAGTTTAGATAATATGTATTTTTTTCGTTTAATATTTCAAAAACTATTATAGGTTGGTACTTGTACTGTATTGGTTGTTTCATATTAATATTTTTATTACAAACGTAATAACTCTTGCTTCGTTACTATATCATGCAATAAACATAAGACCTGGGTTCGATTCCTAAGTTATTCAAAGTATTTTATTTTTTCTGATACTGTAAATATATTATTCCCTATTCGATGAGATTTCACAACGGGGGCGAACAGTATACCTATCTAGCCTTTGAAGAATACGGGTGCTGTTGTTTCATGTTGCTACGAACGAACTTTGGTAACATAAATATTTATTGCATTTTTAATAATGTTTTCAGGGCTCAGTCGATGAATAATCCTTTTTGGTTTGAAGAAGAGGACACCGAGCCTTCAACGTCTCGAGCAACAAAAGAAAAGCCCTCGGCGGTTCAAAATAAAAAAAAACCTGTGAAGAGAGCTACAAAAGTGACTCAGAAGAAGAAGGCTTTGGTGTCTAAAAACCCTTTCGCTTCAGAATCGTCAGATAGCGACGCCCCACCAGTTGTTACAACACCGGTTCCAAAAAGAAAACGAAATACCATCGTTTCAGATTCTGAGGTAAGATTTTTTTTTTTATAAACATGTCAAATTTTCATTTCATTATAAAACATTCATAAACTATCAGTATACTTATTTGCAGACATAAGTTTAAATAGACTTTTCTAATACTTAGATTATTTCTAGTAATGGTAACGGTAGATAAAACAATGTGAAAGTCTCGAAATTTGCATAGGCAACATTTATAGAAACGTTTTTAAATTTTGGTAGTGCTCATTTTAATAAGTGCTCATTTTTGAGAAGTGCACATTTTGCGCCAAGTGCACATTTTGCCTTGTGCACATACTGCGTCAAACCCTTATTTTAAATTTGTTTTTAATTACTTGCTCTCGCGCTTTATTATTTTTAATTAAAACTAGATATCTTAAATGTATTTCAGGATGAATCATCTCGACCGCTGATCCGTGCCACCACTCTGAAGAACAGCTTCACTCAACGAGTCGCTGATGGCATTACCTACCAATCAGACCCGGGCAGGATTGGAAAATATTATTTTGAATTAAAAGTTTATAACACGAACGAAGTGGAAAAACTTGCTCCAAACGAGCGTTGGAAACAATCGCTTGCAACGTTAAAATTATCAACTGATACAGATAATGTTGTGTGGAAGGCTCTAACACACCTTATGAATACTGGAAAAGCTGAATTTATAGAAATTCAGCCTATTCTATACAGTAAACCTTCTTAAATTAAATTTCATTTTATTCAGTTTTTGTAACCACACTTCTTTTGTGCAAGTTTTTGTAATTTGCTATAACTTTAATATGTCTGTTTATTCTTTTTTTTATGTAGTAAACAAACTGAAATATATTAGATAGGTAGTGTATACAAAGAAATGTGAGAATATTTTTTTGATTAAAAATATTATAAAAATAATAATAATATAAATATAAATATAATAATATAAATATTAAAATATTTATATTTTTTTAATTATTTTACATGTACTTTTTCAGAGGATTTATTTTTTTTATTTTACTATGACTATGAAATTTGAAACTTCGAAAACTTCGAAACTTCGAAATTTGAAAACACGAAATTTGAAAACACGAAATAAGAAATTCTGAAATTTGAAACTTCGAAACTTCGAAAACTTCGAAAACTTCGAAAACATCGAAAACTTCGAAAACTTCGAAAACATCGAAAACATCGAAAACATCGAAAACTTCGAAAACATCGAAAACTTCGAAAACTTCGAAAACTTCGAAAACTTCGAAAACTTCGAAAACTTCGAAAACTTTGAAAACACGAAATAAGAAATTCTGAAATTTGAAACTTCGAAACTTCGAAACTTCGAAAACTTCGAAACTTCGAAATTTGAAAACACGAAATAAGAAATTCTGAAATTTGAAACTTCGAAACTTCGAAACTTCGAAATTTGAAAAACACGAAATAAGAAATTCTGAAATTTGAAACTTCGAAACTTCGAAAACTTCGAAATTTGAAAACACGAAATAAGAAATTCTGAAATTTGAAACTTCGAAACTTCGAAACTTCGAAAACTTCGAAACTTCGAAATTTGAAAACACGAAATAAGAAATTCTGAAATTTGAAACTTCGAAACTTCGAAAACTTCGAAACTTCGAAAACTTCGAAACTTCGAAATTTAAAAAACACGAAATAAGAAATTCTAAAATTTGAAACTTCGAAACTTCGAAATTTAAAAACACGAAATAAGAAATTCTGAAATCCTGAAATAAGAAATTTCGAAATTGAAACTTTTATTTTACATGTACTTTTTCAGAGGCTCGAACTATGAAATTAAAAACTTCGAAATTTGAAAAACACGAAATAAGAAATTCTGAAAATAAAAACTGAGAAGTTTAAAAAACCTGAAATAAGAAATTTCGAAATTGAAACTTGAAAAATTTTAAAAAACCCTAAATAAGAAATTCTGAAATTAAAAACTGAGAAATTTAAAAAAAAACACAAAATAAGAAATTCTGAAAAAATAGTTTTTTTTTTTTTTTAAGATAAATTTTAAACATGTTTTTTTGTAAAGACTGTAATATTTATGTTTCAAAATTATCAGCACACAGTAGAACAAATATTCATAAATCTAATCGATTGCTCTGCTCCGAATTCGAAAATATTCAAATTATTGCTACAGCGTTTAAAAATAGAATCATAAGTTACAAAGTGAATCCACCTAAATCTAGTGAAGTAACAATAACTCCAGAAACGTTTTTAAATCAAATTTCCAAATCTGTATGTGATATTATCAATCTTATGATTCAAAAACATAAAGCAATTAAAGTCAATTTTGAATTATTTGTGTCATATGTTTTGCCAAAAAATAATGAAAGCTCTATGAAATCTTTCAATACCAAATATATGATAGCAGTTCCGAATACAAATATTTATAACATGTATTTTAAATGCTCTGAAAACTTAATATCTAAATGTTTAGAGTTTGAACTTGCCGAATCTGGCTGGACTATTGTTTGTATAAACCATTTGGAAATAAACATAAATAAGTACAATCCTTTAAGAGCTGGAACATACTTAGAATTGCCTAAGGTTATAAAAAACACAAAGTCATGTTTGAATATACGCAACAATGACAATCATTGTTTTTTGTGGTGTATTATTGCCCATATGTTCCCAAAAAGACTAAATGCTAATAGAATGCAATCGTACCCACACTATACGTTGCTTTTAAACATAAATGATATGTCTTTTCCACCAAGTTTCGATGATATTAAAATCTTTGAGAAAAATAATCCTTCTATAAGTGTGAATGTGTATGGTCTTGAAGCTAATATGATAATCATGTAACGGGTCCTCTATATTTGACACGCAAACGAAAGCTTACACATGTCAATTTGTTGTACATAACGAAAGACGATAAAGCCCATTTTTGTTTAATAAAAAACTTTAGTCGCCTTGTGCATAGACAATTAACCAAACATAAATCTAAAGTATTTTTGTGTGATGAGTGTTTTTTGTATTATGACAATGAAGATAAATTATTAAATCACAATTGTAGTAGAATAAAAACAGTTTTGCCTGATGAACATAGCAAATTAAAATTTTCAAACTTTGAAAAAACCCAAAGAATTCCAATTGTTATATATGGAGATTTTGAAAGTTTGCTTTGCAATTACTCAGACAAAAATAAATCACTTTTTACTGAATCTGTACAGTCACATCAAGCATCGTCGTATGCTTATTATATTTGTTGCAAATCTAAACCTGAATTAAATGGTTTTGTTAGTTATAGAGGTCCAAACTGCGCACAAAAATTTGTTAAAACCATTACAAATGACATAAAAAGGCTGTATAAAATTTTACAAAATAAAGTACCAATGCTACCTCTTACTTCTGATGAGTTAAAATCATTCAAAAAAGTTCAATTCTGCCACATATGTAAAACCAAGTTTGCACAAAATGATATAAAAGTTAAAGATCATGATCATTTTACAGGTAAATATAGAGGTCCTGCCCACAATGCTTGTAATTTAAATTTGAAACAATGCCAGTTCATACCTATAGTTTTTCACAATCTATCTGGATATGATTCTCATTTATTTATAAAAGAGCTGTCGGATATAATTGGCAAAATAACTTTAATTCCGAAATCGAAAGAAAAGTACATATCGTTCACTAAAATCATGCCTATTGATAATAAAAATATAGTTCAGATGAAATTTATTGATTCGTTTAACTTTTTAAGTACTAGTTTAGATAAATTGGTAATAATGTTACACTCGGATGATTTTCAACACATGCGCTTGTTTTTTAATCAGGATCGTTTATTTAATTTAGCGTGTAGAAAAGGCGTATATTGTTATGATTATGTAGACAAATGGGAAAAATATGATGAAACCCAACTGCCAGAACAGTCAAAATTTTTCAATAAACTAACGGGAGAAAATATTTCAGTTGAAAATTATCAGCACGCTTTAAAAGTATGGCAAACTTTTAAAATAAAAAATTTAGGAGAGTATACAGACCTTTATTTAAAATGTGATGTGCTGTTATTATGCGATATTTTCGAAAAGTTTCGAGAAATGAGTTTACTTTATTATAATTTAGACCCATGCTATTATGTTTCATCACCATCGTTAAGTTGGGATGCTATGCTAATGTATACTAAAGTAGAGCTTGATTTAATATCTGATGTAGAAATGTACCAAATGTTAGAAAATGGAATTCGAGGAGGTCTTGCCCAATGCTCATTAAGATATGCCAAAGCTAATAACAAATATCAATCATCGTATAATAAGGACAAGGCAAGCACATACCTTATTTATCTGGACTGTGTGAATTTATACGGCTTTGCAATGATGCAGAAACTTCCAATGCGTAACTTCCGATTTCTTAATGATAATGAAATAAATAACTTCAATATAAATGATGTTGACAAAAACGATGATATAGGATACATTTTAGAGGTAGATTTATATTACCCACCTAACATTCATAATGCTCATTCGGATCTGCCATTTGCTGCCGAAAAATATTCTCCTATGCAAAACAAATGTAAAAAATTAATTGCAAATTTACACAGCAAACATCGTTTTGTTATCCATTATATACATTTACAAGAGTGCTTAAAAAATGGTTTAATATTGTTAAAAATATATAGAATATTATCATTCTATCAAGATAAGTTTTTAGAACCATACATTTTATTAAATACTTCTCTTAGGCAAAAAGCTAAATCGGATTTTGAAAAAGATTTTTTTAAGAAACAAAACAATTCTATTTTTGGAAAAACAATTGAAAACAAGCGGAAACAAGTTGATGTAAGGCTCGTAAAATTATGGAAAGATAAGTTAAATACAACCAACAAATTGTATGGCGCTGAAAGGTATATTAGTGCACCGCATTTTAAAGACTTGTCAATTATATCCGAAAATTTAGTAGCTATTCAATTAAATAAGACAAAAGTTATATTAGATCGTCCTATTTATATCGGATTTTCTATTCTTGAAATTTCTAAAACACATTTATATCATTTTCATTATTCTGTAATTAAGCAAATGTATGGAAATAATGTAATTTTATGTTATACTGATACTGACAGTTTACTTTATTTTGTAAAAACTGATGATTTTTATGAGGATATGAAAAACAATATTCGTTATTTTGACACAAGCAATTTTGAGGATAACAATATATATGGGTTACCTAAAACCAACATGAAAATGCCCGGCTATTTCAAAGACGAATTGGGTGGAGAGATTATTTCAGAATTTGTAGGTTTACGAGCTAAGTTGTATTGTGTACGCACTGAAAAAAAAACTATAAAGAAAGCAAAGGGAGTAACAAAGCCGATAACGAAAAAATTGGATATTGAAAAATATAAAAGGGCATTAATGTTTAATGATAACCTGCGAGATGATATGTATGTTATAAGATCTAAAAATCATCAAGTATTTACACAAAAATTAAATAAGCTCATCCTTAATAGTGATGACGATAAAAGGCAGAGAATTGAACGTAATTTCCACACTTTACCTTGGGGACATTATAGTTCAATACTTTAGTACTTGTAGGGTTATTCTATTTGTTCTACTGAGCTGAAACTATGTTGTAAGTTACAAAAGCTAATAACAATTGAATTAAATGTGTAATAAGTGTATAATCGAATAAAAAAATATGTAATAAATGAATGTAACTACATAAAATTAATAAATATACAATCAATATTTATTTGTTTTTTTTTTTTTCTTCCTTTCCGAAAGATTACTTTTATATCTAAGACTAAGCTTGTCATAACTAGCTTATGCCTTTTTTTATTTTATATAAACTGGGAATAGAAATCAAACTACAAATAGTTCATATTAAGGATTTATTAATAATAGTTATATTATAATGCTCTTTCAATAATTAGGCTGATAGGAGTTTCTCATTAAGTTTCTAATTGTCAAGACTTACAAAGAATTAGGTACACTTAATTTTTTAACTATCTTACCAACTAAATGTTCAGTCTCTTGCATGATATCATCATAGTCACTTCTTACTAAATATTGCACATTTACACTTGCACTATCGGGATCACTGCAGTTTATTTCACTGTTATCATCCAAATCATGTATTATAATTTTGACTATGTGACGAATGCGTCCTGTATCTCTCTTCATGATATAAGATGTATTTTGCAGAGACTTTGACTTGTTTTTTTTCTTTAAAGTTTGTTCCTTTTGTTTATTTATCCGACTCTCCTCACAGGCCTTTGCTGCTACTTCAGAGTACCAAGTCTCCCTATCTTGAGCATAATAAAATGGATTGGTAACTGGGTCTGAGTCGTCTATCAAATTCTGAAAGAATACCAAGAATATTATAACTAAACAGCATTAACTATGGATTTAATGTTTGATTTAAGATAATCCTAAAAATTACATACCCTTAAATGTTGCGGGTCGACGGGGCTGTAGGATGGCGAGTGTGACATGATTCTGCATAACAAAAAAAGATGCAATACTTAATTATTACTATTACTTTAAATAATTAATTTAACAAATTAAAAAAAAAAACTTACCTTGAAAATATAAAATCGTAAACAAAATGACCTGCTAATGCAAAGAACGCCTGCGAAGTGATCGCTTATTTTATGATAGGTGCATACATAAGTTATTTGGCACACGATGTGTAAACAAGATGAGACTAGAACCGTTCCTGTAGTGACAAGTCTAAAGATAGTGCAAAATGAACTATATATGTATATGTTAGGTAATAATTAAATTAATTGACAAGATGAAGTTGATCAAACAACCCATATCACTAAACGTTAAGAATATACATTTTGGCGAGTCTCCTCAAGAGGTTAGACATAGTGCTTTGTTGCCAAATACGATTCGTTGTATTATTTGCGGTCCCTCTAATTGCGGTAAAACAAACGTTGTGATCAGTTTGTTATTGCATGAAAATGGGCTCAAATTTCAAAACCTTTACCTTTACTCGAAGACTAATTTTCAGCCAAAATATTGTTTTTTACGAGAAGTAATAAGAAGAGTACCTCAGATAAAATTCAATGAGTTCAATGACGATAAAGATGTCATATCTCCGAGTGAAGCTTTACCAAATTCTGTGTTTATATTTGATGATGTCGTGTGTGAAAATCAAATAAACATCCGGAATTATTTCTGTATGGGTAGACATAACCAAATTGATTGCTTTTACTTATCGCAAACCTACTCAAAAATTCCGAAACAGTTGTTACGCGATAATGCCAACTTTCTTATAATATTTAAACAAGATGATGTGAACTTAAAGCATATCTATGAAGAACATGTAAATTCTGATCTACTATGGCATCAGTTTAAAAACATTTGTAAATCTGTTTGGAGTAACCCTTTTAACTTTCTTCTTATTAACAAAGAGTCACCATTAAACAATGGAAGGTATAGACAGAATTTTGATATTTTTTTAAACTTTGAATGAAGGTTCATACTTAAATATGAATTACATGCATGAATGCCGTTAGTATTATTTCTTTCTTAGCTGAATACAGTTGTTATTTTTATTGAAAGATGGAGACAAATATTAAAATGGAATTAGTGAAGTCTGTCGACTCCATAAAGAACAAAATAAAACAAATGAAAAATCAGGAACATACAATGAACTTGTCACTTGATAAAATGCTAAAACCTGTCACAGATCCTCTAAAAACTCTAGTTGATTCCAATAGATCTAAAGAAAAAATGAATCAAATTGAAAATACAACTCTAAATAACTCTGAAGGAATCGAATCCGATGAAAATAATACTAGTTCATCTACAAAGATCGATGACTATTACGATGCAAATCTAAATTCGGCCCAATTCATTGAAGAAAATGATAAAAAGGAATCTATAGATCATTTAGAAATGTCGTTAGAGGGTGATGATATCTTTGGTATTTATGATGGTGTTAGTATACCATTTGGAATTAGAAGTGAAAACAAAACATTAATGATGGGTAACTCAGCGGTATCATTTTCTAAAATTGATAGTTTGAATAACGATACTATCATTTTGATCAAAATTGGCGACAAAGCTTACAATTTAACAACTGGTCTAAAAGAACTTTTACTTCGAAGAAAACCTGATTTAAAGGTAATATCGAGCGAAGATAAAATTGTCTATAAAGATATGTTACATTATACAAATGCGCATAAAAGAGATTTTAATCCTAAAGGTCAAATAAGAGGTGACAAAGGTATAAAATATTGTAAAATAATTAAACCCCTATTTTCTGAATCGTCAAACGATGATAAACTTTCTCACACTAAACTTGGTGGAAACTTGCCAACGCTAAAAAAATACAAAAACAACACCGACTTGGTATATTGGGATGATCCTAACGAATTAGTCGAGAGATTGAAATTATTAGTAGCTTCAAGAGATGCTGGCAATACGAACCATGATAATGAAATTTTATCAATAATTGAAGAATTAAAAGAAGCCGGCATAATTCAAGAATAAATAGTCGTAACAATATGCTTTACATTCAGTATTATACATGAATTCAAGACAAATGTACTAAATTCTGAACATGAGCAAAGCCGATGTGGTAAACGAAATTCATAAAAATGTAAGGGTAAACTTTCCTCGAAGACATGTTATTTTGAAAGATATAGACGACCTGTGGCAAGCAGATTTAATTGATATGCAATCAATTTCAAAAGAAAATAAAAATTGTAGATTTATTCTTGCTGTTATTGATACATTTTCAAAGTACGCTTGGGCCTTTCCTCTGAAAACTAAAACCAAAGATGATGTGTGTAACTGTTTCAAAAATTTCCTAGTTAAAGGACGTGTTCCTAAAAATCTGCAAACAGATAATGGGACAGAATTTTATAATAATAAATTCCAAAAGCTTATGAAGTCAAATCAAATTAATCACTATTCAACATTCTCAACAAAAAAAGCTTCGATAGTTGAACGATTTATCAGAACATTGAAATCTAAACTTTATAAGGAATTTAGTTTAAAAGGCAACTATAATTGGGTAGATAATACCCTTAATGACGTTATTTACAAATACAATCACACTTACCATCGGACAATTGATGAAATCCCCGCTAACGTGGATAACAGTAATAAACAACGAATATTAGAAAGATACTTAAGGTTGGTAAAAAATGATAGTATAAGAAGCAAGTTTAAAGTAGATGATTATGTACGTATCAGTAAGTACAAAGGAACATTTGAAAAAGGATATACCCCTAACTGGTCAACGGAAATATTTAAAATTAGAAAAATACAAAATACAACTCATAACACCTACTTAATTGAAGATACAATCAGAGGTCAGCCTATTTTAGGGGCATTTTATGCGCAAGAGCTTCAAAAGACAAAACATCATAATGTTTATCTAGTCGAGAAAGTTCTTAAAAGAAAAGGAAACAGGGTTTTAGTAAAATGGCTGGGTTTGTCTTCTGCTGAAAACAGTTGGATTGATAAATCGAATATAGTATTATAAATAAAAAAAATTAACTCAGAAGTTAGTCATTTGATTGATGAAGTGTGTAAGTATTTATTATAGCGCTCGATTCAGTTTTATTAGTCTTATGATGTGTATTGGAGAGAGTAGTCTTCTCAATTGGCTTATAAACAATTTACCATTTGAATTACACTTACCCGGATACAATTATTGCGGCCCTGGTACAAAATTAATTAAAAGGCTTGCAAATAGAGATAAAGGTATTAATAAATTAGACGAATATTGCAAAGAACACGATATTGCCTATCACAAATCATCAAACTTAAAGGATCGTCACAAAGCTGATTTAATTTTGTTAAAAAGGGCAAAAGAGCGAGCAGTTGCCTCGGATGCGAGTGTATGCGAAAAAATCATGGCACGTTTAGTAAGCAAGGCAATGTCTGCCAAAATTAAAACTGGCTGTGGCATAAAAATATGCAACAAAAAGCGCTCTCGGAAAGTTACATCGGGAAAAGGGTTAAAAAATAAATTTAAAAATATTGTTAGTAAAACGAAAAGACGCTTTAAAAAATTAAAGCCAAAATGCAAAAAAGTGGCGATAGAATTAGCTATGGCGGCCGCCAGAGAATTAGCTGACGATTCATCCATTAAACTTCCTCGGGTTATTCCTATACCGAAAAGTGGTGGTGTATTACCTTTGATTCCTATTTTTGCTGGATTATCGGCGGTGGGAGCATTAGCAGGCGGTGCAGCTGGTATTGCCAAAACTATAAATGAATTCAAGATAGCTAAAAAGCAATTGACTGAATCGAAGAGACACAATGAAAAAATGGAAGCTCTTTGCATTGGAAAAGGTTTACACCTTAAACCGCATAAACATGGGCTTGGAATCTTTATATCAAAAGAAAAAAACTAAGATATCGGCTACCCAAACGAGCCTTAACTAACTTTGACATTTTGAAGTATGGAAATAATATTCCTTATTTTCGAGGTGTATTTATGAGAGATGAGCTCCCTAAAAAACCTTTTAAAAAAGAGTGTGGAGTTGTTAATTTAGATAGTTCTAAAAATCCAGGTTCTCATTGGGTAGCCTATGCAAAAAACAATGATTATATTGAATATTTTGATAGTTATGGAAATCTTAAACCACCAAAGGAGTTTATAAAATACATCGGTGCTAAAGTACACTATAATTTTGATAATATACAGCGCGATCACCCTTACAATTGCGGACACCTATGTTTACATTTTTTAAATAATTTTTGGTGTAGTCCAGGAATAAAATGATCAGGATCTCCTAAAAGTGTTCAGTCTACTAGCATGTCTATAACGGTAACCATCTCTGGAAATAAATCAGAATTGGATACATTTTTTCAACCACCTCTGTATTTATCTGGTCAATATGAGTGTGGTTTGTTATACTTTTCAGTATTAAATTCAATACCAAATGTGCGTATTAATCACGACATTATTCCGGTGATCAGAATCGAATGCGATCTTATACACGGCTCATACTCTAACGGGTTACCAACTCATATAATTCATGAATTTGTATCTAATGCTGCTACAGGTCAGCAAATCATAGAAATACCGCAAAACCTTATTTACTTTCCAGTGAACAAAAATACTATTACATCGATATCTATTAAGATAGTTGATCAATTTGGGTTCTGTATTAACTTTAGAGAAGAACACAAAAATATTGAACTACGCCTTCATATAAGAAAAATAAAATGATATTATATTATAAAAACCCTGTAGTTAACAAAAAGCGTCCTATTTCTTATACAACCACTAAGGTGCAAAGACGTAAGAAAAAAGTTATAAATTTAACTAAAGCAAATAAAGATTTTCTTAAAGCCCTAGGTTTAAAAGTATGAATATGCTACAGATTACTGAATTACCACACTTCGATACTTCGATTGAAAGTTATGAAGTCCATTCGTACAATCCCTACAACAACAGCTTTCGAGAAAACGATGAAATCAGAATTCCCATACACCAGCAAGACGTTTATGTGTTGCCATCAGCCAGCTCAATTTACGTCGAAGGGCAAGCAAGGTTCTTCGGTAAAGATGGAAATCCTATTAAGAAAACTATTACGTTCAGTAACAACCCTGTTATGTTTTTGTTTCAAGATATCAGATACGAAATAAATGGTATAGAAATAGATCGAATTAAAAATTCTGGAATAACATCAACAATAAAGTCATACGTTTCAATGAATGATGGAGAAAATAAAGTCGCTGCCTTGTGGGGTTGGAACATGGTTGGATTTAAAAGCGATGGTTATTTTAGTGCTATTGTTCCTCTTAATAAGATTTTAGGATTTGCTGAGGATTACAATAAAATTGTAATAAATTGTAAACATGAACTTATTCTGAATAGAAGTAACTCTAACTTAAACAGTTTTATATTAACTGACGATGTTGCGCATTTTCAAATAGATATGCAAAAAGTGCAATGGCGGGTGCCGCATATAAAAGTATCAGATCGGGAACGACTGACACTACTTAAACATTTAGAAAGAGATAAATCTATTCAGATAGCCTTTAGAAATTGGGATTTATACGAGTATCCTTTGCTCCCTAAAACTACAAAACATTGCTGGTCTGTTAAGACTGCCTCACAATTAGAGAAACCTCGGTATGTAATATTTTGCTTGCAAACCAGTAGAAAAAATAGTAAAACGAAAGACAGTTCTCTTTTCGATCACTGTGGGGTTACTAACGTAACTTTGTTTTTGAATTCACAATATTATCCTTACGAGCCTCTATGCTTAAATTTTTCCGAGAACAAATACAGTATATTATATGAAATGTATGTGAAATTTCGTCAGTCATATTACAACTGTCCTGCAGACCCCTTGCTTGACTTAACCGGTTTCAAGGAGAAGGCTCCTCTCTTTATTATAGACTGTTCAAGGCAAAACGATAGTTTAAAAAAAGGTCCCGTCGATGTGCGCTTGGAGATTGAATGTTCAGCACCAATACCAGACAACACAACTGGTTATTGTTTAATTATTAACGATCGACTTGTGGAATACAAACCTTTGAGTAACATAGTGCGCAGGTTATCATGACTGCCATTGTAGATGTTCAAGGGTTCAAAACAGAATCAAATTTATTTATCATTAAAGAAATTTCTATATTATGTAATAATAAAATTCAGGTGTTTTTAATTAAGCCCCCATTTCCATTTCGCGGTTTGACGGAGGCAGAAAAACGTCAAGTTACTTGGATTGAATGCAATAGGAAGATATACTGGGATGAAGGATTTGTGTCTTACGTAAATTATCAGAATTTGATTGAAAATATTTTAAAAGATAAATGTGTTTACACCAAAGGTATAGAAAAAGTATTATGGTTAAAAGATATTTCAAATAATAATAATGTAAATAATTTAGAAGATAAATATTGTCCTAGTTTGATAAGCTTGTACAAAAAATATGAAGATTGTCATGATTTGTATAGTTGTATTTATCATGATTCAGTATGTGCTTTAAAAAATGTTTTATGTTTAAATAGATGGTGTATAGATAATAAAATTTTGATATAAATAATTCCTTGTTTAATTTTTCTTATCCCTCCCAAACCCATAAATGTTAATCTATATAAGTTGATAGCAACAACTTTACAACCCCATTATGCTTTTATAATTATCTACAGTAAGAAGTAGAAAATAAGTAAACAGAACATGTCGCAAAATAAATACAATCCGCGCTATGACATGTATAACACGTATAAAATGCGCGAATTATCATTTAATCATTATTGGGCAACGGTTGATTCGAGGAGAAGATTAGTGATGGAAATGGCTGACGCAGGATTTTTTTATTGTGGAAATGGTGTAAATGATAAAGCAGCTTGTTTCTCATGTGGAGGTGTTATAGAAGATTGGGAGATTTACGATGATCCTTGGTTGCAGCATGTTCAAAACTTTCCTGATTGCTTTTATTTAAATGCTGTGAAAGGAAAATACTATGTCGAAAATACAACGTACCGGTAGCAACATTCGCTCATCAGTTAAAAAACCGCCGTGGATAAAAAGACATCGATTAGTTAATGATAGTACAATGAGCCAGAACTCCCATCATGATAGTAGGTATAAATTGGGGAGTTCTGGATCACGCGCTCGAGCGACGCGAGAGCAAGTGATCCAGAACCCCCAATTTATACCTACTCTGCGCTATCGAAGACATTAAATTTTTCCCTTACCCAAAAACCGTGAGTACCATTTGCCCACCCAAGTGTTCTGGTCCTTCGAGCCGGATAAAAAACAAAAAAATACTTCGCATATATACTACACTCACCAAACACAACATATAATTCAACATAAGTTCGACGGTAGTCGGCGTACTGATCGCACGAATACACGGCGTTGCTAATAGTTACTAAATACTATATAATTATTTCTCATAAAACGGGCTCTGACAGTGTATCTAAGTCGTAATGTTTACCTGTAAAAGTTGTGACGTGCAATCGAGGGATGGTGCTACGTGTGTTGTCTGTAAGGCAAAGCTCGACTTTCCCTGTGCTGGGATAAGTGAGGCTAGCTGGAGAAAACTTGGCGAGCGGAAATCGACATGGAAATGTCAAAGCTGCAAGGGTACCCCGGTTGCCAGTCCACTAATTGGTAGTCTGAAGGCGTCACCAGCGAACTCGGAGACCATCATGGCTGAGCTTCAACATCTGTCAGCTAAAATGGAAGCATTGCCAGCATTGATCGAGAGTGTGAAGGCTATTCAGAGTGAGCTTGCTGAACTAAAAACCATACGGCAGGAAGTGTCTGAACTGAAATCGTCCTTTGAGTGCTACGGTCAGGAAATAACGGTTTTAACCAGTAAAGTGTCAGTGTTGGAAAGTGAAATCGAAGCCTTGAAGATAAACAAAGAAGCGATAGTCAATCTGCAAGATTGAATCAGTCAGCTTGAGATACGTCAGTCGGAGAGAGAGGTCTCGCATGAACAATATTGAGATCAAAGGAGTACCGATATCCAAGGATGAAAACCTGTTCGCAATAATGACCAAGATTGGTAAAGCAATTGATTTTCATGTACCGAAGGAACAGATTAACAACATAGCAAGGGTGCCGTCACGTAATGACAATGTAAACAAAAACATTATTTGCTCTGTACATAACAGCTACCTAAAGAATGACTTTATAACGGCGGCGAAGAAACATAAAAAAACAAATAATTAAAAAAATTAAAAAACACGCCTGCCATGTCAAAAACTAAACTAAAAAATTAAAAACAAGTAAAAGATTTCAGTGATGACAGAGAACAAGGTCCCGTAAATGTATTCGAAAATGGAAAACTGAAAACTAAAACTTTGATTGCAGTCGGGGGACAGTTCTCTGGATCAATTATTTACAGGTCCCCCGATTTTTTTTATTTCTTAGGATTCCGATCGGTGAAATCAGAACCCTTATTGGATCACTTTGTTTCCCGTCTATCTGTCCGTATGTCTATCCGTCTGTCAAGACCCTGTTTCTCAGGAACATTTAAAATTAAAATTAATTGCATAATTCTTCTTCTTAGCGTGTCGATGGCAAATTTCTGTTAAATAGTTTTGACCCAAAATTCAGCTTCAAAATCAGCGAGTGGAGTTGAGAACTCTGATACGAAAGCTGATGCAGTCATAAGGTCGTCAAGTGAACAGGCGTCAGGGCATGCAGCGCAAGATGGAAGCTGGTTTATACTTAACTACAAACATTTTTTATTTTATTTATCTATTTGTAATCAATTTAGGCTGAATTAAATATATACATGCAAATATCATACAATTATAAGAACTATAAATAGTTTGTTATCATTCTACGAAAGTAAGTGTAATATTGTTTTGTAACATACGTAATGCTTTAAATTCATTTGTGTTAGTAATGAGTTTCAAGTTGAATCCATACCAAAATCTACCCTGGTCTTCTTTTTCCACCCTATAAGGGGTGCTTTGGAAAAACTGCACACATAATAACTTTTTGTACAAACTTAAAAACCATTTAGCTGCCGTCGTAGATGGATTTGGGAGTTGTAACCTATCCAGTTTTATTTCTTTCATTACGAAGAATCTGTTGATATGTAGTTTATTAGTATCGACTCACGGGCTTAAAATGTCACCATATCAATTGTTGGGTAGTATTACTAGGTAATAATAGATATTAAATACTACTGTGGTATATTTTTGTAATCTACTTAATAAGTTCTAGACGATGAGTATATTTTTCATTAAAATTTTAATAAAAATAAATTAAAAGTTCTTTTTATTTCTAAACCATGGCCACCCTATTAATGTTTTTTAATACCACATGCATTAAAATCAGTTCAGGCGTTTAGAAGTTATGGTGGAATAAAGAAACTCACAAACAAACATACATACATACATGAACGTTAATAAAAACATAACACTCTTTTTTTTGGGGCAGTCGTGTAAAAAACTGAGTGCGGGTGATCTGGGCCTACAGGGCAATAACAGAGTGTACATGAACGACCACCTCACACTAGAAAACAAACTTTTACTTAATAAAACCAAAGCTCGAGCCAGTGAGCGGGGCTTCGAACATGTGTGGGTTAGGGGGTGTAAAATACTTGTACGGAAAAACACCTCGTCTCCAAAACATTGCATTAAAACAGAGCAGGATTTAAAAAAGTTTTTATCTTAATTACTATGTCTCATCTTGCTTGTGAGCTATTTACTATTCTCGAAATACCTTGTTTACTTATTAGGGACACATTATTGTTAAAAGTGAATATGTTCAACTTAGTTTGGAGAAACATAGCTACGTATTTTTTACACGCATTCCATTCGCGGCTGCCCTTTGTTCTCTTATCGCTCGGTGTCGCCTATTCATTCGACTCGTTAAGCTGTGTTTATTGTCATTTTATACTTTATGCTTGTGCTTTTAGAGGTAGTTCAAGCTTACACTTGAAATACTTACACTTGGAACTTCTTACCCACAGTTTAATGATTATTTTGTTCTACAATTGGAATACGATTTCTTGCGCTTATTTGATGGAATCTGATTTACTAAGAAAGAAAGAAAGAAAGAAAAATATTTATTTGGGACAAGCACAGGAACTACAAAAAATAATAATAACAAAAAAGTATATAAAGCTAAATAATAAGAGACCTGTGCGAGGCCAAAAAGGCTCCTATCTCAGCATGATGCTGCGATAAATGAAAACAAATACCGCAGCGCTGGTATTCTGATAGGGCCCACTGTGATGTCACGGTCACACCTACGGACACAAAATACATTCACACACAAAAAATAAAAAAAAATAGATAAATATAATACTCACAAATAAAATAAACACTAAAGTCTGTAGTATACAATAAAGTATAAACAAAACTTATAAATATTAATAATCGGCTCGGCTGCACCGAAACGTTCCGACTACGCTTGTCAATGCCATAGACTATTGTCCATGGTCCATGAGAAGCGAATGGACGCGAGCGCAGACGGCTGGCTGTCAATGTCAATAGGTTTTTGAAGAAACAACATGAAAACAACAAGAAAATCTTCCGAAACAATAAAATACAACAACGAACGGGATGATTATATAAATAGTACTTCAGAGATGCGTATAAACTAAGTTATGACAGAAAGTCTAAGGTAATCAGTGGGTCGTCTTGGTGAAAATATTTACAATAAAAAATAATAATAAAGTGGTGCAGTCATGCAGTCTTAGTCTTAGGGTAAGTACCATTAGTGAATGGTTTCTTTTTGTATACGTAGCAAGTATTGTTTATATTGATTTCTAAAAGTACCTACTGTTCTTATAGCCCGGAAAGGCGGTGGCAAGCCGTTCCAGCAGCGGGACGCAGCGAATTTAAAGCTTCCACGAAATGCTGCAGTTTTGTGGGTACAGACGGCTACACATCAAGCTATACAAAACCAGTTAATCTTGGCCTCACTTTACTAGATCTTTTCGCACAATGAACGATCAGATTATACTGGTTTTGTATAGCTTGATGTGTAGCCGTGTGTACTACATCAATGGATTTACCTAAAGTTTTTGCTTTACTTTGCTACCACTTGCTATTTAGGCCGACTTTTACCTCCCTTAATACTAACTTCACACTAAGTCTGAGTGTACCTTATATCTTTTCAATATTTTTTCTGGTTTTACATTTGAAGGATAATGGCACCTATTAGTATTTTCTATCAAAATGTTCGGGGGCTACGGACGAAAACATCTATTTTTTACAGAAATGTTTGTGTTAATTCTTTTGATATTATTTGTTTGACGGAAACATGGCTTATCGATGGTATATCCGATAGCGAATTGTTTGATGATATATATTTTGTTTGGAGACGTGACCGGAGTTACTCGCACACTAATCAAACTAGGGGTGGGGGGGTTTTAATAGCCATACGTCGAGAACTAGTTGCCGATGTCCGCAATGAATGGTGTTCGTCGGCCGAGGATCTGTGGGTTACATTAACTTTACACCAAAAGAAACCTAAAGTGACCTATAAAATACATTTATGTGTTGTGTATATTTTATATGTAGCCAGCAATCTGGCAACTCAGTAATGATACAACTTAATAATTTTTCAAGTAATTTAAGTGATATAGTTATTAACCTGCAGATAAGTTTTTAGTGCTCGGTGACTTTAATCAACCGAATATTGACTGGCACGTTGCGGCTGACGGTGATCATCTGTGTCCTGGTAACTTGCATGGTCCCATTCAAACTAGCTTTTGTGATACTCTTACCGCTTGTAACTTGCTACAGTACAATTCGCAGCGGAATGTAAACAATAGGATTCTTGACCTCGTGTTGTCTAACAGTGAAGTAGCCGTCACTTACAGCCTGGATCCTTTAGTGCAAGAGGACTCACATCACAAGGCACTCTGCATCTCTGCAGACTTTGTCCAACTTCATCACCTGCATTCTCGACCGCGAATCAAGTTCTTATATGCACAGGGGAATTATGACGCCATAATTGAAAAAATGTTGGCAATTGACTGGCCTTTAGAACTTAACTGTAGGCCTCTTGAAGAAGCCGTTAAATTCTTTTATGACACTATCAACTTGATACATAAAACATATTATATTATTCCTTCGAAAACTATCGTTCCAAGGGCTAAGTATCCTCCTTGGTACAAAAGCCCTCTCATTAAAATAATTAAAGAAAAGTCAAAATTTCACTCAAAATTTAAAACCTACGGAAATCTCTCGGACTATCAATCTTTTGTTACCTTACGTCAACGGGCTAAAGATCTGGAGAAGGAAATGTTTGACGATTTAGCAAACATTGAATCAGCCATCTCTAAGAATCCTAGGGCCTTTTGGCAATATGTTAAATCCAAACAACAAACCAACTGTTACCCATCTGTACTTAAATTGGGTGAAGTTTCGTCTGGGCATGGGGAGGAAATATGTAATATGTTTGGCGACTATTTCTTTTCGAACTTCCAAGAGCGACACGACGCGAATGACTTCTTAGACTCTACAAGAACAGATCAATCTACTGACCTGGTATCAGACATCTGCGCTGTTGATGTGCAGGAGGACGAGGTATTTAGGTTGTTAAAGCAAGTGGATGTTAACAAGTCAGCTGGTCCTGATAATATTTCACCAATTTTTATAACCAGATGTGCCAGTTGTCTATCAGTTCCGTTGTGCCAGTTGTCTATCAGTTCCGTTGACATTATTATTTAAACGGTCATTTGACTTGGGAGTAGTGCCTTCAATTTGGAAATCGGCTTATATCACGCCTATTCATAAAAAAGGACCAAAGGACAGCGTTGAAAATTATAGACCGATTTCCAAACTCTGTGTGTTCGCTAAAATCATGGAGAAAATTGTACACAAACAACTTTCTTCTTCACTTAAATTAAGTTTCTCACAACACCAACATGGATTTTTGAAAGGTCGCTCCACCACCTCTAACCTCGTAGTCTGTAGTGACTTTCTTTCAAAGCATATGTCTAGGAGGTCCCAGGTAGATGTTTTATACACTGACTATAGCAAATGTTTTGATCGAATCGATCATGCACTTCTAATGCGCAAACTGTTAGGGATTGGTGTGAGGGGTAACTTGTACAGATGGTTTGTATCATACGTTGAAAATAGGTGCCAGACTGTAGTCCTCAACGGTTATGCCTCGAGAGCGATGTACATTCCGTCGGGAGTTCCCCAAGGATCCTTATTGGGACCTCTTTTATTCAATATCTTTGTTAATGACATAACCTCTTGTTTTCTAAATTCTAAAATTTTATTGTACGCAGATGACATGAAAATTTTGAGTCAAGTGTCTACCATTGAGGATGCACGCCTATTACAGGAGGATCTGGACCGGTTCCATGATTACTGTTATAGAAATAGGTTGGATTTAAATATTTCAAAATGTTATGTATGTACATTTACTCGTAAGCCGAACCCTATTAGATATGATTATAAATTAGCGGATGCCTCAATTACCAGAGTTAACGTCATCAAGGATCTTGGGGTAACATTTGACTCAAAGCTTCTGTTTGACGCGCACATTGACAACATAGTCAACAAGGCTTCTAAAGCTTTGGGTTTTATTTTTAGAGTCTCCTCTGAGTTTAATAATGTCAAAACTATGAAAATCCTCTACTGTGCTTTCGTTCGTAGCCATCTCGAATATGCTTCTCAAGTTTGGAATCCTAATTACAATGTCTATAATAATCGCATTGAAAGCATACAAAGGCGATTTTTAAGGTACACTCAATATCGTTCTAATACTTATCTTCCTAACTATACAAGTCGGTGTAAGAAATTTCATATTCTTCCTTTACACGAGCGAAGAATAATAGCAGATCTTGCTTTTCTATTCAGCATAATGAACGGATCTACTGACGTTCCTGAACTGGTAGCCAAGATTGGACTTAGAGTACCGTCTGTGTTTCTTCGGAGACCTCATCTCCTTCATGTACCTTTTGTGAAAACTGTCTATAGACAAAATTCATTTATTTTAAGAGCTTGTCGAAAGTTCAATAAGGTGTGCCGGGATATGGAGCTTGATTTGTTTACAAGTAGTGTCCGGAACTTAAAAACAATAATGAGTAATTTCTTCTTTGAAGCGTAATTGTCATAATGTGTCTTTTTGTTTTGTTAGTTGTACTTCTTAGTTGTGTATAATTATGTTTAGCTCTCACTCATGAGTATTTTTTATTTATTTTTATGCAAATTCCCTCCAGATGTGTTGATATGAGTTGTCACGCTGAGCATTATTATTTGTATATTTACTTCAGTTGTGTTTATACTAATTCTCGCGCTGTGTATTGTCATTTTTAATATTAGCTTTAGTTGTGTCTACGTACCTATATATTAATTCTAAAGCTGTGTATTTTTGTGTAACTCTCATGTTGTTTATACAGCGTGTAACGGAAGGGGGGTATCAACCCTGAAGGAGGTGAATGTACTCATGAAACTCAACAACTTCATGAGTACATTCACCTCCTTCAGGGTTGATACCCCCTTCCGTTACACGCTGTATATTACCGTTTTTTTTTAATTTTAGTTTTAAGTTTATGGTGTAACGTTGTACGTTCCATTTTAACAATTTAAAACATAGATACTTAATTAAACATTAAAAACAATAATTATCCAATATTTGTTTACACTGTGTTTTTGACTGACAATGACAGTAACCTTAGAAACGTCAAACTTAATAACCACAGATATTAACAAGTAGTGCGGTAGTAATTAGTATGTCTAAATGCATACGATCTATGAGATTAACAGGCATAATATGTCATCACGCACGCGCCTCCCTATTTGCGAGTGAATGACCAATAGTGTTTCGTTCCCGACAGTGAGGTTAAATAAGGCGTCGCGTCAGTGGCACGCTCCTTTTTGGAATTCGGTGTCCGGCACGGGCGTTGCGCCCCTAGCGGGCAGGCGCTCGTGTCCGGCACACGTGCTCATCTCTCGCCACCATTCGAGCGTAATATTTTCTCCGCCATCGTGCGTTTGTAAAATCAGTGGCTACATAACCCCATACTGGGTAAGTTTGAACAGCATAAACATGTGTGTATTTTATCTTATAGGTTATTTTAGTTTGTAAGCCTATTTTCCCTCTATTCTCCGACTTTTTGCTACGCCTGTTTATATTGTATTTAACTGCCTCATTGCCTTCAGCTCAACACATTTTGACAGTGTTTCGATGACACGTCAAAATGTGCTGTCATGCCTTCTGCACTCTCTCCATCATGTAAACTCCGTCTGATTGTGACAATCCACCAGCACCTTCATTAGCGCACTGTTATTGCTGATCGCTTTGCTTGGCTTGGTGTCGCAATCAGCGGAGATGGCTTTTTACCGTCTCTTGTCACGCTGGACGTCACGTTCCAGGGTCCCAGGTTCCTGCTGGAGGAACACCTCAGCATCTTCAAAGTTGCGGTTGGAGCAACGCCCCCAACTCTCTGCGCGCCTACACCTCAGGGGCCCATATTGGCTCTGTTGTGCGCGCCATTAAGTTCGGCGCGGACTTCCCACGTTGGCCATATTTGCCACATGGGCCTCGCCGAGCATCTCTCCGGGTCGACGCGACCACCTGTCGGCCTACACCCCTGGCATCCAGCGTGGCACCTCGCTGCGGTCACCGCCACGCCAGCTAACAGGGCTGTAGCGTGCGCCTCACAAGTGAAACGCAATAGGGTGCGCCATAAACCTACCCACACCCATAGTTGGTGACTTATTTTATAAAGTATGACGACGGTAGCTCAACTAGTTCGGGTACATCGTTGTCAGAGTCCAAGTTCAGCATGGCGGAGGCACAAAATAATAGTATCAACACTGATTACAATCGCCTATTTATTTACTTCCGTTGACAAAAATAACAAAATCTCAAACGATCAAGCCGATGGAAATCGATTAAAGCACGAAAACGCGGTGAGTTCGATACAGGCGGGCAGCACAACCGTTCGCACTCGTGTCTCACCAAAAAGTAACGTCCCTCAAGTCAAATGCGTCTAATGTCAACGTCATCCGACCACTCACCACTGACGTCTGACATATCACAACTACTGACAGCTGTCAAACCAGTGCTGCCACGCTCTGTATCGACCTCACCCAAGCTCACTGCTTGACGTTTCCGAAAAACGATGATAGTTCCGAAAAGCGATGATAGATGGCGTTATTCTAAATTGCCAACTCTAAATATTGTGCCTCGGTGTTGAATCTGCGACACGGCCATCCCTGACTAGCACCCGTCCTCGGGTGTAGTACCTGTGGACAAAATTCTCAGAGAGTAATCTAGCTCAGCTATCCTGCCAATACACACAAGGGGTTGATTCTCAACTATCATGATTTACAATGCCTTGTTATTAAGGCTACATACACAGTGCTTCCTGCACAACATCATTCATTGGAAAAGATCTGATCAACAAGTTAACAAAGTAGTTCTAACAATACTGTTAGTCCGTTACTCTTTATCATAATTCATAAGCAACGTATACTCAACTCCTGAAACTTTAATTGCAATCTGTGCACCAACACAGGCCAGAATCGCATCAACGACTCTTTACATATCTGCCACCACACATGTTACAACACAGGAAGCGCTCTGTGCACCAACACAGACATGAATCGCACCAACGATTCACATCCTTTAGCGCAAAACGTGCTACAACACGTGAAGGGCTCTGTGCACCAACACAGACATGAATCGCACCAACGACTCACAAGATCTATCGCAAAATGTTCACCAACACATAAAGCGCTCTAGAGTTTCGAGTATGAGTGTACAAGCCATTCTTAATCGGATTTGGTCTCACTACCACTGTCATCAACTATGACATCTAATTCTCGAGGAACTTGGTGATCGGGGATCTTCCTCACACGATCATGGGGGTATTTGTAAGTTCGTTCAGAGTCAAGAACCTTTAGTAAGTATCTGTCCTAGACGGGGACACATCAATAATCTTAAAATTACCTTTGAATTTAGGATCTAATTTTGTCAGATTCCTTTCCGCATTTTCAATTAAAACAATCACTAACAACTAGCTCAAACCTGAGCCTCATTGTGTTTTTTTTTTTTTTTTATCAATAACTAGCATTCTTTTCAATGTTCTGTGTCGTGTGCTCTCTTATCTCATCTAAATGAACAACAGTCAAATTAATCATCATCAGCGGTCACTAAACTAAGTGGTCTCGCTACCTTTCCTATCATCAACTCGAGAGGGCTAGAGTCACTCTATTAATCGTAGAGTTCATAGCCAGCTGAACCTCTCCTAATGCGTCCTGCTAAGAGCGATCACGACTAGTCTCTACAGCTGTCAATATACTTTTGACGGTACTCATGAATGGCCCAATCAAGAGGCTAGATGCATATGCCCAGTTAAACAAAACTAGGGTACTCATTACCCTTTCGACCTGACCGTTTGCGCGACTGCCTCCAGTAGCTATCAAGTGCAACTCTGTTGTTAGAAGTGAAGAAACTAGAAAAATCTTTGATAGCGAAACAACGACCTTGATCTGCTATTATGCGTTTCGATGCACCAAACAACGCTAACGAATACTGCTATTGGTGTCTATGCTTAGAGAGTAACGAAGCAGCACAAATTTGGTAAACGCATCTATGATGACAAACACGTACTACTTGATGACATTATGAACCGAAACTAATCGCAAATAATTGTCGGGTAAAACGTGAAATAGAATTTCTAAAACAATTCCATCGGTCTCAACAGAAGTCAAAATTTGTACAGTTGACCTTACAAAAGTCTGCCCAATACCAGTCGTTCGGCCATTCCTGGCCCAAGTGGGTGGGGAATAAAAGGTATTCTGAACAAAATAATTACAGGTTATAATGAAAATCATAACAAACTCTTTCTCTCAAAGCTGACATGTGGAACAACACCCATACTCATTCAAATAATAGGAAACTTATTAAAATATTGCAGTGCTCATACTCTGACCTCTATCCGGTCTTTATCATCACACTTATAGCCTCCATCCGGCCATAAGCATCAAAACAATCGACCTCCATCCGGTCTTCAACACGTAACCTCTATCCGGTTACTAACACAACAGGCAACCTCTATCCGGTCACCTCCACATGTAACCTCCATCCGGTTACAAACACAACAGGCAACCTCTATCCGGTCACCTCCACATGTAACCTCCATCCGGTTACAAACACAACAGGCAACCTCTATCCGGTCACCTTCACATGTAACCTCCATCCGGTTACATACACAACAGGCAACCTCTATCCGGTCACCTCCACATGTAACCTCCATCCGGTTACAAACACAACAGGCAACCTCTATCCGGTCACCTTCACATGTAACCTCCATCCGGTTACATACACAACAGGCAACCTCTATCCGGTCACCTCCATCCGGTTACATGCACAACACCATCAAGATAATCATTTCGAGCCTTTATCAAAATATTTTTTAAAGTAGGGTTGTTCAACATGTTACTTTATTTTTCCTATAACGTTACTGTTTATAAGAAAATTCTTACTGTGCTAGGTACTTTAAATGTTAAGTTGACCACTTAGTATTCAACTAGTCTTGTTGTAATATGGGATTTAAAAATCACTAGAAAACAAAGAGGGAACGAAATTCTAACGAAACCTCTGTATCAACTGTATTGAAATCAATTTGAAAATTAGAAGCATATTTGAGCTTATTTGAAACATCACAACATAACCTAACGACCTTTTCAAGACACAAAGAACATTATCACACCTCATACTTTCGTTAAATCCTTGTTGTAAAATCTCAACGCCAATTAAAATGTCATTTTTTTTTTTAAACAACTATCCGGTACAACATGAAATAAAATCTCTAATAGTAAATCGATAATTATAACCTCAGTAAATAATTGTGAAGTACAAACTATCATGACCTATCCCGGGTCAATTTACAATGTTATTTACACGCTTGCCACTGAACTGTAACGAAACATTTTTGATCAGAGAGCATTCGGCACCAGAATCATAGTAAAATGGATACGACTCACCAGATATTCATCAGCACACCGCTGGGATTGCTCACATAGCAAACTTCAACACGTCGCTCGCTATTTGCCTCTGCTGCAGGCTGCAGGCTCTGCTTGGTCAGCCTGCCGCACCGCCGCGCTGCCAACCACGCGCCGCCGCGCTGCCAACCACGCGCCGCCAAGCCGCGTCCCGCCGCCGCGCCGCCGGCGCCGCTGCCAAAGTAAATTCTCAGCGCACCGTGACGTCATCGCACCATTCTTCGTATTTTCTTCAGCTCGAGTGAATCCCGGTTCTGATGTCGCATCAGGGTCTTCGCGATCGTCATCACCATACGGGGCACTCCAGACTATAAACAGCTCCTTAAAATCGCTCCATTTCATCCCAGGACAAGATATGGACGACAGCCATGACGAAACTTGTCCCATGAGTCTCGTGGAATTCGCTGCGTCCCCTGTAGGCACGCCACAGCGCCGGTTCCACGGCGCTGCTGTCTTCACAGCACCCCGGCGGTCCATCCCCGCCAGGTGAGACCAACGGTTACCCGGAGGAGGCCCAGCGGAGGACAACCAGCGACGGAGGTGCCGACTTACGACGCCCTACAGTGGATGTGTGACTCCCGTTCGTCCCGTTTCTCCCATATCGGATCGATAACACACATGTCGGCTGTTGCCAACCAAGCACGCGGGACAATATTATGTTTTTCAGAGTCAAAATGCGGTTGGCGAATATCCGTACTCGCAAAAGGTGTCTTCATTGCTTGCACAATAGCCATAAAGTTTTTGTTTAGCTGCTCGAACATAAAACACCACATTTCCGTTTCTATGTCACTTTCAGACGCACGCGCATTGTCTTTACACTTTTCCGACCTAGTACTGTCACTTACACTATGTAGGCGTTAGAGTTAGATCGCACTTCTGATGACGACGGTAGCTCAACTAGTTCGGGTACATCGTTGTCAGAGTCCAAGTTCAGCATGGCGGAGGCACAAAATAATAGTCTTAACACTGATTACAATCGCCTATTTATTTACTTCCGTTGACAAATTAACAAAATCTCAAACGATCAAGCCGATGGAAATTGATTAAAGCACGAAAACGCGGTGAGTTCGATACAGGCGGGCAGCACAACCGTTCGCACTCGTGTCTCACCAAAAAGTAACGTCCCTCAAGTCAAATGCGTCTAATGTCAACGTCATCCGACCACTCACCACTGACGTCTGACATATCACAACTACTGACAGCTGTCAAACCAGTGCTGCCACGCTCTGTATCGACCTCACCCAAGCTCACTGCTTGACGTTTCCGAAAAACGATGATAGTTCCGAAAAGCGATGATAGATGGCGTTATTCTAAATTGCCAACTCTAAATATTGTGCCTCGGTGTTGAATCTGCGACAAATATATTTTATGTTGACAAGTTTCGTGGTCTTATTTATATAACCTGCGCCACGTAAACCCTTTCTGTCACAATGGGTGGAAACTTGCAATTGGCCTTCCTCTACATGGTAATTTTACTATAAATGTTTTAGCTGTAAGTTTCCTTAAAATAAATAAAAATAAAATAAAATAAAAATATTTATCGCATTTATCTATTTAATCGCATAAAAACGCTCAATTACGCATCCGCCATTACTCTCGTCATTACGTGACGCGCCCACGAGGGCACATTCCCGGTAACATCTCATCAACGCTAAGTTATTTCTTTAAAAACGCATCTTATCTCACGATAAACACCCTATTGCTAAAATATTATAAATATATTTTAGTCATCGCACAATATTTCACAAGTTTTCCCAAAACATAACGCACGAGGGCAAGTCCATTTTGTACTCGATAATTCGCATACATTCACTCATTTAAATATTATTATTGACGATTATTAACTTGAATAGACATTTTACCAACGCATAAAAATGACTTCAACGCGAGATAAAGTCAAGGAGTCCGATAAGGAATCTTATGTCTCAGCAGAAGAGGATTCTAAGGTGCTTCTGTTTAATTCTAAGAAGGAAATTTTGTAGGTACATCTCCAAATTACGCACCGTTGTCAGCATTTGATGAAAATTGTGAAATTCGAGGGACTAAATAAGTCTTTAACCCGTGGTAAACACTGTGCTTTTCATTACGAATACAAGGAAAGTTGATGGGAATAGGCTTACGCCCAAGAAATCGAAAGAATGAAGAAAGAAAAGGTATAAAATTTATTGGTATCACATAGGACAAAAAAAAATTACAACGAAATTAAAAATGTAAACATAAGAGAAACACTTGAATCCCAGAGATCACCCCAAAGTTAATGCAATTGGCCACGACCCTGCAGAGAGCTCGAGAAGTACAGGAACATAGCGAAGAACGGCGTAAGAAGTACGTAGATCAACAGCGGCGAGAGGATCCTGGTCACAAACCTGGTGAATTGGTACTTGCTACAACCCACTCATTGAGCAATGCCACTCGAGGTGTGAGCAACAAATTTGCACCACGACGTGATGGACCTTACATGATTAAGAAGCGGCATGGTCCATCATCTTACGAAATTGCTGACCCACACAAGCCAGAAGTTGTGGTTGGGGTGTATCACTCCTCAGCTTTGATGCCCTACGTCACGAGATCACCCACATTACCAGCTCCTGTACAGCCCATCAGAAAGAGAGGGCGGCCACGGAAACAGCAACCTGAGCTTGTAGATAACGAAGGACAAGCGAAGAAACGTGGCAGACCCAAGACAGCCTCTAATCCTGGATCATCGTCGGGACGTCTTCAGATCCAGAGGGGGAGACTGTAACAAAACATTGTCATCATGCGGCGCACGCGGCTCCCGTTCCACGATGTTAGGACGTCACCGAGGAGGCGGGGCCTACTCCCCACGACGCGCCCCGCCACACACCGGCCGCTATAAAACTCGACCACCGCCGCGCTCACATTCAGTATTCGCTGCGCTCTCGGTCTGCTTCAACCTTCCTGGTTGGACTGCTCTGAGAACCAGTACTTACTACACTAGCGCACGCACGGGGTCTCGCTCCCTGTACTGTACTAGACTTTAAGTAGTTCTATTGTATATTTGTTCACAATAATAAACGACTACGTTAGTTGAAATAAATAGTGTTTGTTTGTTCAAACCTGTTACAAGCCTAAATTGATTAGAAACAGATAAATAAAATAAAAAATGTTTGTAGGTAAGTATAAACCAGCTTCCATCTTGCGCTGCATGCCCTGACGCCTGTACACTTGACGACCTTATGACTGCATCAGCTTTCGTATCAGAGTTCTCAACTCCACTCGCTGATTTTGAAGCTGAATTTTGGGTCAAAACTATTTAACAGAAATTTGCCATCGACACGCTAAGAAGAAGAATTATGCAATTAATTATCATTTTAAATGTTCCTGAGAAACAGGGTCTTGACAGACGGATAGACATACGGACAGATAGACGGGAAACAAAGTGATCCAATAAGGGTTCTGATTTCACCGATCGGAATCCTAAGAAATAAAAAAAACACTTTTTATTACATACAACAAATTCAGTATAATAAAATGAAAACACTACATGACAAATAATTATAATCTTTGTAATGCACGGAATAATTCTGGCTTAGTTTCACTGCCCCCCCCCCCCCGGTCTACAAAAAATATCCAAAAAAAATTCGCGCTCGCTTCGCTCGCGCATCCATTCATTCTCATTTCTGAGGGCCTAAATTGGAAAAAGAACAGCATTACTAAGTTAATAAAGTAACTCATCAAAAACATTTTGAGCTTCGTGAAGCTAAAATGTTTGAATTTTCCTACTTTTGAGCTTCATCCAGGTACGCTTGTCCAGCAGTTTATACCCCTATATAAGTCTAATTGAGTAGCATTTATTAAGAAGCTTTGGCGATTCGCGTTATCCCAACTATATTGGAGTCCGCTTCCAGTCTAGCTAGATGCAGTATGTATCAGTCGCATCTTCCAAACCTTAGTTCCGGAAGTTGAGAATTAATGTCAAGTATAATAAGAGTAAGCAGTTTTCTTCTTGAAACCAAGTAAAACATTTCTTTATCCTCTTTCCTCCCGATGACAACATATTTGCCGCCCCCCCCCCCCCCGCAATCTATAAGAAGTATACAAAAATTTTCGCGCTCGCTTCGCTCGCGCATCCGTCCTGTTCCTTCTCCGTTCACTTTCACTTGAGACGCTCAATTTTTTCTGTTTCCAAATTTACTATGCAGGAAAAATTTATCATTGGTAAGCAATTAAATCAGTTTGATATCAACAACGTTTTTCAAATAGCTCCCGGTTACCACTCATAATATTACATATTATGTTGAACCGTTGACAGTGCACAAGTTGCAAAACGGTAACATTCTACAGAAGCATAGTCAAGACGCGAGACACAGACAAGAGGTTTCCTAATTTACGCTTAGATTCATGTTATCTAACCACGTAATAAACACTAAATAAAAGAAATAGTACATTGTTACCTTAGGGGTGAAAGGAACTTATTTAGTCCCCGAGACGGGGTTTGGCGCCTGAGCGCAGCGAGGGCGCTAATAGTTCGAGGGACTAAATAAGTCTTTAACCCGTGGTAAACACTGTGCTTTTCATTACGAATACAAGGAAAGTTGATGGGAATAGGCTTACGCCCAAGAAATCGAAAGAATGAAGAAAGAAAAGGTATAAAATTTATTGGTATCACATAGGACAAAAAAAAATTACAACGAAATTAAAAATGTAAACATAAGAGAAACACTTGAAATTGGTTAAATCTAATCGGTGGATGGCAATAGACTTGCTCCTAAATACATTGGTTGATGGCAATGGGCTGCTCCCTATTACTCAAATCGGTGGATGGCTATTGCCATCATTAGGACCAACCTGTTGGTTGGTCCTAATTACATCGGTTGATGGCAATAGGCTTGCTCCTAATTAGATGGGTTGATGGCAATAGGCGCACTCCTAATTACATCGGTTGATGGCATAAGGCTTGCTCCTAATTAAATTTTTTGATGGCAATAGGCTTGCCCCCAATTACCTAAACCGGTTGATGACAATAGGCTTTGCTCATAACTACATTGGTTGATGCCAATAGGCTTACCCCTAATTACATCGGTTGATGGTAATAGGCTTGCCCCCAAATACATCAGTTGATGGTAATAGGCTTGCTCCTAATTACATTGTTTGATGGCAATAGGCTTGCTCCTAATTAAATTGGTTGATGGCAATAGGCTTGCTCCCAATTACCTAAACCGGTTGATGGCAATAGGCTTGCTCATAACTACATTGGTTGATGCCAATAGGCTTGCCCCTAATTACATCGGTTGATGGTAACAGGCTTGCCCCCAAATACATCAGTGGATGGTAATAGGCTTGCTCCTAATTACATCGGTTGATGGCAATAGGCTTGCCCCCAATTACATCAGTTAATGGCAATAGGCTTGCTCCTAATTACATTGTTCGATGGCATAGGCTTGGTCCCAATTACATCAGTTGATGGCAATAGGCTTGCTCCTAATTACATTTGTTGATGGTAATAGGCTTGCTCCTAATAACATCGGTTGGTGGCAATAGGCTTGCTCTTAATTACATTGGTTGAGGGCAATAGGTTTGCTCCCTATTACAACAAATAATTTGACAGCTGCCAGTAGAAAGCGATTCTCCCTAGGGTTGAAAAGTAGTACTTTCAACCCGCTCCGCAGGCATGTTCTGACCTACTTTCAGAGTATGAGTAATTAAAAAATACTTAATTGATTAATTTAGTATCGCACTATCGAAAGTGCGACATTGCTATCTTAAATGAAAAATAAACATATATATTATATCGTGGTATATTGGTTATAGGTCAAAATACCTCTATATCACTAAAAGATGTGAAATAAAAACAAATAATTAAAAAAATTAAAAAACACGCCTGCCATGTCAAAAACTAAACTAAAAAATTAAAAACAAGTCAAAAGATTTCAGTGATGACAGAGAACAAGGTCCCGTAAATGTATTCGAAAATGGAAAACTGAAAACTAAAACTTTGGTTGCAGTCGGGGGACCTGTAAAGAATTGATCTACCGAACTGTCTCCCGACTGCAATAAAAGTTTTAGTTTTCAGTTTTCCATTTTCGAATACATTTACGGGACCTTGTTCTCTGCCATCACTGAAATCTTTTGACTTGTTTTTAATTTTTTAGTTTAGTTTTTGACATGGCAGGCGTGTTTTTTAATTTTTTTAATTATTTGTTTTTATTTCATGTATTGAATTTGTTGTATGTTATAAAAAGTGTTTTTGTTTTATATCTTAGGATTCCGATCGGTGAAATCAGAACCCTTTGTTTCCCGTCTATCTGTCCGTATGTCTATCCATCTGTGAAGACCCTGTTTCTCAGGAACATTTAAAATTATAATTAATTGCATAATTCTTCTTCTTAGCGTGTCGATGGCAAATTTCTATTAAATAGTTTTGGCCCAAATTCAGTTTCAAAATCAGCGAGTGGAGTTCGCATAGATCACGCGAACTCCACTCGCTGATGCAGTCATAAGGTCGTCAAGTGTACATGCGTCAGGGCATGCAGCGCAAGATGGAAGCTGGTTTATACTTACCTACAAACATTTTTCATTTTATTTATCAGAATCTATTTGTAAACAATTTAGGCTAAATTTAATATATATAACGAAGGTAGTGCAACTATTTTGGGTACATCGTTGTCAGAGTCCAAGTTCGGCATGGCGGAGGTACGAAATAATAGTCTCAACACTGATTACAACCGCCTATTTATCCACTTCCGATAAAAAAATTAAAAAAATCTCAAATGATCAAGCCGATGGAAATCGATTAAAGTACAGAAACGCGGTAAGTTCGATACAGGCGGGCAGAACGACCGTTCGTACTCGTGTCTCACCAAAAAGCAACGTCCCTCAAGTCAAATGCGTCTAATGTCAACGTCAACCGACCACTCACAACTGTCATTTGACATATGACAACTGACAGCTGTCAAACCAGACCTGCCACGCTCTGTATCGACCTCACCCAAGCTCACTGCTTGACGTTTCCGTCAAACGATGATAGGTGGCGTTATTTTAAATTGTCAACTCTAAATATTGTGCCTCGGTGTTGAATCTGCGACATATACATGTAATTAACACACTTATTAAAAGAACTATAAATTGTTTGTTAACATTCAACGAAATTAAGTGTAATATTGTTTTGCAACATACGTAATGCTTTAAATTCATTTCTGTTAGTAATGAGTTTCAAGTTGAATCTCGAAGTCAGATTTTTCCATACCAAAATCTACCCTGGTCTTTTTTTCCACCCTTTAAGGGGTGCTTTTGAAAAACTTATGATTGCAAATATTATTATTTCCTTATATTAATATTCTTGCCATGTTTCCAAATAAATTGATTTACACTTAGTGACTTTTTATACAAACTTAAAAACCATTTAGCTGCCGTCGTAGATGGATTTGGGAGTTGTAACCTAGCCAGTTTTATTTATTTCATTCATTACGAAGAATCTATTGATATGTAGCTTAGTCGTATCGACTCACGGGTTTAAAATGTCACCATATTATCAATTGTTAGGTAGTATTGCTTGTAAGCAATAGATATTGAATACTACTGTGGTATATTTTTGTAATATATTTAATAAGTTCTAGACGATGATTATATTTTTTTATTGAAATTTAAATAAAAATAAATTAAAAGTTCATTTAATTTCTAAACCATGGCCACCCTATTATTTTTTTTTGTTTTTTTCTCTAGCCTATGTCACCCGGGATAGCACAAGGAATCTAATGATACCACATGCATCAAAATTAGTTCAGGCGTTTAGAAGTTATGGTGGAATAAAGAAACTCACAAACAAACATACATAGGTACATACATACATACATGAGCGTTAAAACATAACACTTTTTTTTTGGGGCAGTCGTGTAATTAGGAGCGTCTGAATTTACGCGCGCAACGTTCTCAAGCGCCGCCGCGCCGGCGTCGGTCTGCTCACAGTCGCGGCAGATAGCAAGGGCGCGGGCGCGCGGGGCGCGGTTACCAGCGGCGGCGCGTTGCCGGTTTCTCGATTGTTAAGTTTAAGTTACATAATTAAATGTATTAGCGAATGATGTTTACGATGGCGAATCGAACAAGTATTAATTGTAGACTTGCGCATTTTAATATCATGAAATCCTAAACAATTACGACAAAACTTATGTTTGTTTACTAGATCTAATCTTTCTTTTGCGTTTTGATTCATGAAATGAGAACATCTGTAAAGTGGGTGTGAATCAGGTGACGCACACACCTTGCAGGCTCGCACTGAGGCGTCCTGGGTTGTAATCGCGAAGGCTTGGCTATTTTTGTATTTAGATGTGGATTTATTATTTTCATTATTATAACTACGAACTTTAGAGGGATTAGAATGATTACGAAGTGTTATTATTTTACTTTGTTCTTTTAAGAATTGCGAAAGATGATCGAAAGAAGGTATTGCAATATGACTATAATTGCGATCGTTCGAAAAGGTTAACGACCTCTTTATCGAGCTTTCTGAGTGCAATATCCGTTATTATAAAATCTGACAAATCCGTAATGTTTAAGCGACGTAGGGCGGCTTGCGATGAATGGAACTGCTCAATAAATGTGTCCTATCGATTGATAAGGCTTAAACTGAATCATTTGATGCAAGTACATGGAAGCTATTTCGCGCGTATCTTGATATTTTTCTATTAAAGCATTCCAAATGAGTAGGTAATTATTAGCGGTAGGCGCGACACCCGAACAAACAGTTAGTGCCTTGTCAGAGAGACACCCTATCAAGTATTGTACCTTTTCGGCGTCAGTTAGATGCGAATTAACATGAATAAGACTTTTAAAGTTTTCATGAAAAGTTGTCCATTTGCTGGTCGTGCCATCAAATGAAGGAAGTTTTAAAGGTGGCAATTTACGATTTAAAAACTCGAATTTACTACTGCTGTTTTCGTTATTTTGAGGCCGAAGAAGGTTAGAACCTTCGCCCCTAAGGTAACAATGTACTATTTCTTTTATTTAGTGTTTATTACGTGGTTAGATAACATGAATCTAAGCGTAAATTAGGAAACCTCTTGTCTGTGTCTCGCGTCTTGACTATGCTTCTGTAGAATGTTACCGTTTTGCAACTTGTGCACTGTCAACGGTTCAACATAATATGTAATATTATGAGTGGTAACCGGGAGCTATTTGAAAAACGTTGTTGATATCAAACTGTTTTAATTGCTTACCAATGATAAATTTTTCCTGCATAGTAAATTTGGAAACAGAAAAAATTGAGCGTCTCAAGTGAAAGTGAACGGAGAAGGAACAGGACGGATGCGCGAGCGAAGCGAGCACGAAAATTTTTGTATACTTCTTATAGATTGCGGGGGGGGGGGGGGGGGGCGGCAAATATGTTGTCATCGGGAGGAAAGAGGATAAAGAAATGTTTTACTTGGTTTCAAGAAGAAAACTGCTTACTCTTATTATACTTGACATTAATTCTCAACTTCCGGAACTAAGGTTTGGAAGATGCGACTGATACATACTGCATCTAGCTAGACTGGAAGCGGACTCCAATATAGTTGGGATAACGCGAATCGCCAAAGCTTCTTAATAAATGCTACTCAATTAGACTTATATAGGGGTATAAACTGCTGGACAAGCGTACCTGGATGAAGCTCAAAAGTAGGAAAATTCAAACATTTTAGCTTCACGAAGCTCAAAATGTTTTTGATGAGTTACTTTATTAACTTAGTAATGCTGTTCTTTTTCCAATTTAGGCCCTCAGAAATGAGAATGAATGAATGCGCGAGCGAAGCGAGCGCGAATTTTTTTTGGATATTTTTTGTAGACCGGGGGGGGGGGGGCAGTGAAACTAAGCCAGAATTATTCCGTGCATTACAAAGATTATAATTATTTGTCATGTAGTGTTTTCATTTTATTATACTGAATTTGTTGTATGTAATAAAAAGTGTTTTTTTTATTTCTTAGGATTCCGATCGGTGAAATCAGAACCCTTATTGGATCACTTTGTTTCCCGTCTATCTGTCCGTATGTCTATCCGTCTGTCAAGACCCTGTTTCTCAGGAACATTTAAAATGATAATTAATTGCATAATAGGGTAGTCGACAAAAAAAAACTAATTAGTCCGTCAGATAGATTTCCAAAAAATATTGAACACGTATTTTTTCTTTTTTCACGTAAACAAAAAATGAAGACGATACAGTGCTTCGAAAAGTCGTGAAACGTCACAGCTTGGTCCAATTTTACCTAACTATGACGTCAAACGCCCCCTCTCCATGGTCTTTGACAAGCTTTATTTTCGTCAATTTTTATTAATTTGATAAAACAAAAAACACGTTTCCAATATTTTTCAATAATCTGACTGACGGACTAAACAGAATCATATTTTTTTTAGTCGGTCGACTACCCTATTCTTCTTCTTAGCGTGTCGATGGCAAATTTCTGTTAAATAGTTTTGACCCAAAATTCAGCTTCAAAATCAGCGAGTGGAGTTGAGAACTCTGATACGAAAGCTGATGCAGTCATAAGGTCGTCAAGTGTACAGGCGTCAGGGCATGCAGCGCAAGATGGAAGCTGGTTTATACTTACCTACAAACATTTTTTATTTTATTTATCTGTTTGTAATCAATTTAGGCTTGTAACAGGTTTGAACAAACAAACACTATTTATTTCAACTAACGTAGTCGTTTATTATTGTGAACAAATATACAATAGAACTACTTAAAGTCTAGTACAGTACAGGGAGCGAGACCCCGTGCGTGCGCTAGTGTAGTAAGTACTGGTTCTCAGAGCAGTCCAACCAGGAAGGTTGAAGCAGACCGAGAGCGCAGCGAATACTGAATGTGAGGACGATCGAGTCTTCGCTGCGCCCCCGCCAGGGGGCGCGGCAAGCGGTATCGGGGCATTTGCCCCCTGTCCGCGGAAGCCATACCTGGGCCCGTGACTACGGGACCCGTCATTGTGTTGCCAAAAGTGGCCTGGGGTTGGTGGGCACGCACCCGTGCGTGCCCATATGTGTGGTTGTGGTGTGAGTGACTGTAGGCGCGCCACAGCGCCGCTGGTGCGGCGTTGCTTTCTTCATAGCACCTCGGCGGCCCATCCCCGCCAGGTGAGACCCCCGGTTACCCGGAGGAGGCCCAGCGGAGGACGACCAGCGACAGAGGTGCCAACTTACGACGCACCTACAGTAGATGTGTGGCTCCCGTCCGTCCCGTTTCCAGAGCTAGCCGGTTGCGGTCCGGACTAAGGGGCCGTCGTGTATGTGTGGGCGGTATTGTCCTGTGTTACACCGCCCAGTGTAGCGTGACACCGCGAGCGATCGCGAGCCACGCGTGAGACTATGTGTGTATAGTGGCGTCTGTCTGTGTTAGTTGTGTGTCATGCCTATATTAACTTAGAACACGACACACAACTGGGTGCGAGTTTTATGTAGAGTCATATTGTGCAGGCAAGCTGTGTGTAGCCAGGAGCAGCTTGCCTGGAGTCACGGCCGGGGAGGGCTCACGGTCAACCACCAAGTCGATAGCGGCCCCGCGTCGGAGGGGAGGGGGCGCGCATGCCAGGTCACAGTGCGCCCACCGTATGGCAAGCAGGCGTGTCGGCACGCGCGACCGTTACCGACGCTAGGCGACGACTGGGGGACACGTGAGCCCTAGAGAGTCTGTGAGAGGAGACGGCGGAGGGGGGCGACCTTACCTCTAAGGCCGCGGAGGACCCACAGGGCCGCTCTCGACGGTCGAGCCGTAGTACAGGGTGGTGAGCTCGGCCAGGCCGTCGAGTACGGTCAGCCCTGGGTCTTGGCCTTCCCTGATGGCTTTTATCAGGCCCATCAGTAACTTGATGGCGCAGGCAGTGAAGTTCTTATCGGCGGGGCCGGCGCCGGTCGGTCTCGCGGCGCCTGGCGTCGCCCCATGCATAGGGGGCGGGGCCGGCGGCTGCGCTGTGCCGGCGCCGGCAGTTGGATTCGGTACGTGTGCGTGGGCGGGCTCAATAGCCGCCTCACTCGGAGATGGGTCACTTGCCTGCGCCACGGAGGCAAGGTCGGCCCGTTCACTTACTTCTTCTTGAGCGGAGGGGGGCGCGGGCTTGTTGCCCTTGCGCGCTCTCTTCTTCTTCCTCCGCTTCCTCCGCCTAGAGGAGGGAGGTGGGGCTTCTCCCCTGTTTGTGGGCCCATTGGCCGGCGCCATGAGCGACTCGCCTTGGACCTCATTGGCGTCCACATTTTTCTGCCTCTCGGTGACCTGTTGCGGTCGGCGTGAGGCGGTCGTGGCGGCGACTGTACCCGCTCGCCTGTTCCGTATTTCCGTTTGGAAGACGGGACACTTAACGTTGTTGGCGGGGTGATCACCCCCGCAATTGGCACACGTAGCCGGCTCCTCCCGTGGGCGGGGGCAATCACGCGCGGTGTGTCCCTCTCCACAGCGGACACAAGCGAGCGGCCGGTGGCAATGGTGCGACGAGTGCCTGAATTTTTGGCACCGGTGGCACTGGGCGGGCCCACGTTTTCCCCGCCAGGCCTCGATCACGACACCCTTCATGAGCATGAACTCAGTGGTGTCGAAGAGTGACCGAGACTCCTGCGTCCTTTTAAGGACGGCGTGGAACACGCAGCCGGGTCTTCCCTGGCGCGCCCTTATGTGGCGCACGTACTCCGGTTCGTGCCCCAGCGCGCGGAGTTCCTCCGTAATCTCCTCTGGAGTGGTGTCTGCAGGCAGCCCCCTGATGGCCACCTTGATGCTGCGCTCCGCAGGGGGTGAGTAGGCGAACCAGGCTGTGCCGTCCCTCTTTTCCAGGTCCGTCAGGTAGCTCTGGACCACCCTATATTCGTCCCCGCTTTCGGGCAGGAAACGAACCCCTTCGCCGTAAGGTCGGGCGTTGGGGGGGTGACCCAGCTTGTCCCTTAGGGCCCTAAAGTGGGTGGCCCATCCTGGCAGCTTCTCCACCACCAGCGGAGGATACCTAGTCCGCTTGGGCGGCTTCGGCTTGGGCTGAGCGGTGGCCTCTCCTTTCCCGTTCAGTGGGGAGGGGGCCGCCGGTTGGGGGGGGGAGTCAAATTGTGCTGAGACACTCACCCTTCTTGTCTCCTCTCGTCTATGTGGGGTCGGCGGTGATGGTGATGCACGGGGTGTGCGTGCCATCTCCGCGTAGGAGGGCGAGGCGCCATCGTCCCGGCCTGGCGGCGGCGTGTGATCACGCTGCGGCCGCGGCGGGTCGAGGCAATAACGCTTGGCCTCCTCCTCGGACTCATCTGTGCTCCGGCGCCGTCGCTGCGGACGTGGCTCCGGGAGGGACTCGTACCTGAGTTCCATCAACGGCGTCGGAGATATCGGTGTGTCGCGCCGGGCCCTCGGGTCGCCTGGCCTGGAGTTGTCTGAGCCGGCTGAGCCGACCGACTCGATCGACATGCTCGAGCCGCTACGCGACGAGCACGCCGAAAGTCCCGCCGGCGAGTCGTAGGCCGCGGTGCGAGGTGGCGCAGGGGAGCACGGTACCTGACCGGCACTTGGCGTCTTGGGTTTAGGTGCGGGCGCCGCGGACGCAGCCCCGGAGGACGCAGTCGACGCGGCGGGCCGTTTCTTGTGTGCGCTGTTGTGCGCAGGCGGCGACGGGGTGTGCGCTTTTGGCGCGGGGGTGCGGTCAGAGGCCGCAGGAGGGCGCCGCTCGGGCGCGGGTGTCCGCGGGGGGGGCACATTCTTCCGTGCGGTTGGCGCAGGTGGGCGTGCGGCCGGCGCGGGAACACGCGGCGGCACACGTACCTTTGGCGCAGTGATGCGCGCTTGTTGTTGCGCGCGGCCTGGGTAGGCAGAGGCGGGTTTGGGTGCTTCTGTCGGCACCGGGCGGAAGGATGACGGGCGCACGACCACGGCTTGCGGGTGGCCCGGCGAAGGCGACGGCACAACGCGGGCAGGTGCCGCTGACGACGTCGACGGCCCACGCGCCGCCGCTGCCGCGCTTGGTCCTCCTTCTCCACCTCTTGGCTCCTTCGCCTTACCTGGGCTCTTCCTCTCCTCAGTGTGAGGAGGAGGGGGTCCAAACGGAGCCGCACCGACCGTCTCGAATCCAATGTTTGGCATCGATGACGTCCGGTCCAGCCCCGGGCGAAGATCCTCTCTCCAGCCGGCGTCGCCGCTACCAAACGGGTCGCGGGCGCCAGGCTTCGACATCTTCTTGATTTAAAATATGTATTTTATACTGTACTTGCAGTTTGACGCGACCACATTGGTGAGCAGGGCACCAGGCAGCACGTAGGCTCCCTCTGTGCTCGCACCAGTGCTAGGCACCCGCGCGAACACAGAGAAAACAGGAAAAGTGGTCCGAGCGAGCAGCGAAGTTCCGCGGCGCGCCTCCAGGTGGCAGCACACACGCGTGACTTTTTGCAGATATCGCAGCACGATGGGCGACCTCTGGCTGGGACTGCAGGCGAATCCTGAATGTGAGCGCGGCGGTGGTCGAGTTTTATAGCGGCCGGTGTGTGGCGGGGCGCGTCGTGGGGAGTAGGCCCCGCCTCCTCGGTGACGTCCTAACATCGTGGAACGGGAGCCGCGTGCGCCGCATGATGACAATGTTTTGTTACAGTCTCCCCCTCTGGATCTGAAGACGTCCCGACGATGATCCAGGATTAGAGGCTGTCTTGGGTCTGCCACGTTTCTTCGCTTGTCCTTCGTTATCTACAAGCTCAGGTTGCTGTTTCCGTGGCCGCCCTCTCTTTCTGATGGGCTGTACAGGAGCTGGTAATGTGGGTGATCTCGTGACGTAGGGCATCAAAGCTGAGGAGTGATACACCCCAACCACAACTTCTGGCTTGTGTGGGTCAGCAATTTCGTAAGATGATGGACCATGCCGCTTCTTAATCATGTAAGGTCCATCACGTCGTGGTGCAAATTTGTTGCTCACACCTCGAGTGGCATTGCTCAATGAGTGGGTTGTAGCAAGTACCAATTCACCAGGTTTGTGACCAGGATCCTCTCGCCGCTGTTGATCTACGTACTTCTTACGCCGTTCTTCGCTATGTTCCTGTACTTCTCGAGCTCTCTGCAGGGTCGTGGCCAATTGCATTAACTTTGGGGTGATCTCTGGGATGAAATTCTCAGATTGCCAAATCTTCCTGAAGTCATGGGAAGTGTCATCTGGTGTTCTCAGTTCTCTTCCAAAGGTTAAGAATGCCGGCGTGAATCCAGTTGATAGGCAGTTCGCGGTATTCATCGCAAACCTAATACTCGGAAGGTGCTCCGGCCATTCTCTGTGCTTGTCCTTGACCAGGATAGCTAACTGGGGTTTCAAATCCCTGTTCTTCCTCTCTACTGGATTCGTCTCTGGGTGGTACACAGGGGTGAAGGCATGCTTGATGTTCAGTGTAAACGCAACTTGTTGCATGACGGCACTGACAAATTGAGGCCCATTGTCACTCGTCATCCGGCGAGGTAGGCCGAAGCGAAGGAACACTTCGTTAATCAGTGTCATGGCACAATTTTCTGCGGTAGCCTGATGTAGGGCGAAGAGTTCCACCCAACGTGTTGCTACATCTTCCACGATGAGAATCCAATTTTTCCCGTCTGGGGAGGTTGGTAGTGGGCCAAACAAATCAAAAGATATGGCCTCAAATCTTTGATTCATTATAGTCGTTTGGAGCAATCCTGCAGGTTTCCGATTGGATGATTTGTAGCGCTGGCACTCCAGGCAATTCTTAGTGTAACTTTCAATATACTTCCTCATGCCAGTCCAATAATACCTGTCTGAGATCCGGCGGTACGTCTTCTCTGAACCGTAATGTCCGGCTAAGGGATCTACGTGGTAAGTAGACAATATATTGGCCCATTCGTGTTCGGGTACTGCCAATTGTGCCTCCTCAGAGTCGGAATGAGGACTGTGTCGGTAGAGTAGCCCATTGTTCAGCAAATAACCCTTGTTGCTCCAATATACCGCTTTCTCGTCGTTATCCAAACTTTCTAGGTCCTTAACAATCTGTTGTAGCCTCCCATCTTTTAACTGCTCAGCTCTTATTTCAGCTGGACTCCTTAGGGGCATATCAATGGTAACTGTACAAATACCGCAGGTTTGTACTGTCTCATCATTACACGGTGGTCTGGAGAGGAAATCAGCAACAACGTTCGTTTTACCAGGTGCATATTTGATGGTAATGTCGAATGCCTGTAGCTGTAGGGCCCATCTCGCCAGCCTTCCAGTAGGCGTTTTCAATGACATGAGCCACTTCAAGGCTTGATGGTCCGTGATTACGGTGACAGGAAGGCCTTCGATATATCCACGAAACTTTACCACCGCCCAAACCACAGCAAGCGCCTCTCTTTCAGTGGTAGTGTAGTTCCGTTCAGCTGAAGTCAGAAGACGACTAGCGAACTCAAGAGGACGTTCGTCTTCGCTCTCCCCCTGGACCAAAACTGCTCCTATAGCGTAAGAGCTTGCGTCGCTTTTTATGACGTAGGGTTTGGATTCATCAGCTTGTCTCAAGATTGGGGCGGAGGTTAGGCGATACTTCAACTCATTGTAGGCGTCTTGTTGTTCCTTCTTCCACTCCCAAGTAATATTTTTCTTTGTTAAGCGAGTCAGGGGTTCTGCAATCGTCGCAAAGTCTTTTATAAATCTCCTATACCACGAGCACGTTTGCAGGAAACTTACTAAATGTTTCTGGTTGGCGGGCGTGGGAAGCTTTGCGATAGCAGCAGTCTTTTCTGCGTCCACTTGCAGACCTTTCGGCGTGATATAGTGACCCAAGTATTTGATGGTAGGACAGCAAAAATGGCACTTCGCTCGATTCACGGTAAGTCCAAATTCTTTAAGATTATGGAACACCTTCTGTAAGTCTTCCAAATGATGTTCAAATGTTTGCGAAAATACGGCCAGGTCATCTAGGTATGCTAACATCTTCACGTCAGGCATACCAACTCTCAGGCGGTCAATGAGTCGCTGAAATGTAGCTGGAGCGTTCCTTAAACCAAATGGCATTCGGGTAAATTTGAATATACCAAAAGGGGTGATGAACGCCGTTTTGTCTTGGTCTTCTTTACGTACGCCAATCTACCAGTAACCAGCTTTCAAGTCAAGCAGAGACATGAAAGGCGTGGGCTTCGCTTCGTGGAGGAGATCATCAATCCTTGGCATAGGATAGGGGTCGGGTACCGTTATGGCATTGAGTCGTCGGTAGTCTATACAGACTCGTGTGCTTCCGTTGGCCTTCGGTACTAGCACAACAGGCGCCGTCCATGGTGACGCAGATGGTTGGATGATGCCATCCGCTAACATGGCCTTGATCTCCTGGTGCAGAGCTTCCTTTCGGGGTGGTGATAATCGGTACGGCGGGACCGAGATTGGTTTGTCATCTACCGTCTTGATTGCATGCTCAATCAGCTTCGTTGGTTCTCTCTTCATATTAAAGACGTCGTTGTTTTTCTCCAGCAGCTCATCGACTAGTTTTCTCTGGTCCGTTGTGATATGTGCCACCACATCGATCGAGTCTATACGAACGTCCCAGTTGTTTGCGTCAAAGAGGCTGGCACTCTGTGGAGATAGCTCGACGTCTTCTCTGTGGACATTGATTTGAGCGTCTCGCAACATGAAATCCATGAAGCTTGGGGAGTACCCATCGAATAGCCGGGGCCTCTTCTTGCTTGGAGGTGTGGTAGTAAGGTCTATTGGAGCCAGTTTATAGTCTATTGGAGTTGCTGCATCACCTATGGGCATCACCATCATCAGAGGAGGGGTCGATGGAGGCGTAGGTATGGACGTGATCATGCTAGTTGCGTCCTCACTGTCTGTCACGGTCATCGTGCTGACTGGGCTTGGTAACTCAGTTATTTCCTTGACGGAAGTAGAATTGAAAATTGTGAACTCTTCCGAGTAAAGTTCGTACTGCAACTCGGGTTCATCGATGAAGTTCCACGTATGCGTAGGCATGTTGATCACCACACCCGCATCTTGAAGGTAATCGACACCTAGTAGTGTACGGTTGTCCCTTGCTTCTTTCAGTACGATGAATTCTGTACGTACTTTCCGACCGCTCAAGTCCACCACAGCCTTGCACACTAGCACCGCCTGCGTTTTCTTTATGCCATCGGCCAATGTCAGATCCACCACTTGCTCTTTGAATTGAGATCCACACTTCAGCAGAGATTGGTAAAGGGTGTACGACGCGACACTCCTTTTTGCGCATGTGTCCATGTACGCCGTACCCATGATCCCTTCGATTTCTAGGAACACGACAGGCCGTGAGCGTGTAAGTTCAAGAACGTCAAGTGCGCAGAAACTAATGTCTTCTTTTTTTACCAGTGCCGAGTTATGTCTGCACGTAACACAGTTGCTTCGGTAAACTCCGGGTGTTCCGCATCCATAGCAGGAGAACTTCGGCTGAGAGGGAGATGGTGCCTGCGTCTGAGTCTCTGTGACATCTTTCACCGTAGTAGGGAGAGTGCCTTCAGCCCGCTTCTTTTTCCGACACACATCTGCTGTATGCCCCGGATTTTTGCAGAACGTGCACCTTAGCTTTCCCTTTTTCCCCTGAGCCCTGCTTTCGTTGGGTTCGCCGGTCTGCGAACTAGCTGCGTACTCCTGCAAAGTCTCTTCGATTCCTCGTGCCGTCTCCAGAAGCTTCTCAAAAGTAGGCACTGTATCTCGCGGCATACGGTTTCTGATTTCCAAGCGGATGAGCGCGAAGATCAGGTCAATCTGCTTCAGGCTTCTGTGTGTGCTGGAGGAGGAACCAATGAAAATAATGACCTTTTCCTGGCAATAAATGCCTCCGTCGTGATGCTCGCCTCCTGAACTTCATGGGTAATTTGGTGGTACACCATAAATGCTGGTTTCTTCGGAGCAAACGTATGGCGTAGTTTACTACAAAAATCTTCCCATCGTGTTACACCAGTTTTTACCCCCTGCCACCACACTGCTGCTTCGTCTCGAAGTAATAGTGGGAGACCCTGCAGTGCGTCTGAGTCACTTATCTTCTCCGTTGACTTATAAACGGTAGCTGCGGCTAAGAAGGCTTCCACTGCATCCGTGTTCTTTTTCCCGTCGTACGTGAAGGTGCAGGATGCGAATGTTCCCCGTTTATTGGCCAGGATTGTACCCAGGAGCTGCTGGAACTTGTCGTCTGACATGGGCATCTTGATGTTTCGATGTGGGAGACGTCGCAAGGATTCAATCTTGTTGCCTGGATTCGGTCTCGCGTTGTGCGCCAGATTGTAACAGGTTTGAACAAACAAACACTATTTATTTCAACTAACGTAGTCGTTTATTATTGTGAACAAATATACAATAGAACTACTTAAAGTCTAGTACAGTACAGGGAGCGAGACCCCGTGCGTGCGCTAGTGTAGTAAGTACTGGTTCTCAGAGCAGTCCAACCAGGAAGGTTGAAGCAGACCGAGAGCGCAGCGAATACTGAATGTGAGCGCGGCGGTGGTCGAGTTTTATAGCGGCCGGTGTTAGGCGGGGCGCGTCGTGGGTAGTAGGCCCCGCCTCCTCGGTGACGTCCTAACATCGTGGAACGGGAGCCGCGTGCGCTGCATGATGACAATGTTTTGTTACAGGCTGAATTAAATATATACATGCAATTAACATACAATTTTAAGAACTATAAATAATAATTGTTTGTTAACATTCTACGAAAGTAAGTGTAATATTGTTTTGTAACATATGTAATGCTTTAAATTCATTTGTGTTAGTAATGAGTTTCAAGTTGAATCTCGAAGTCAGATTTTTCCATACCAAAATCTACCCTGGTCTTCTTTTTCCACCCTTTAAGGGGTGCTTTGGAAAAACTTATGATTGCAAATATTATTATTTCCTTAAATTAATATTCTTGCCATGTTTCCAAGTAAATTGATTCACACATAATGACTTTTTATACAAACTTAAAAACCAATTAGCTGCCGTCGTAGATGGATTTGGGAGTTGTAACCTAGCCAGTTTTATTTCTTTCATTACGAAGAATCTGTTGATATGTAGTTTATTAGTATCGACTCACGGGATTAAAATGTCACCATATCAATTGTTGGGTAGTATTACTAGGTAACAATAGATATTAAATACTACTGTGGTATATTTATGTAATCTACTTAATAAGTTCTAGACGATGAATATATTTTTCATTGAAATTTTAATAAAAATAAATTAAAAGTTCTTTTTATTTCTAAACCATGGCCACCCTATTAATGTTTTTGTTTTTTTCTCTAGCCTATGTCACCCGGGATAACACAAGGAATCTAATGATACCACATGCATTAAAATCAGTTCAGGCGTTTAGAAGTTATGGTGGAATAAAGAAACTCACAAACAAACATACATACATACATACATACATACATGAACGTTAAAAACATAACACTCTTTTTTTGGGGGCAGTCGTGTAAAAACTACATGACAAATAATTATATTTTTTGTAATGCACGGAATAATTCTGGCTTAGTTTCACTTCCCCTCCCCAGTCTATAAAAACAATCAAAACAATTCGTTCTAGTTTCTGGGGGCCTGAACAAGAATTACCCAAGTTTATTTTGACTCTGATTTACTTTTATGCCCGCCCGGCACGGTCCACACGATGACCGCCTCGCGTCGCCCGCTCGCGTCCGGCTTGCCACTTACAACGCGCATTCCGAAACCGCGAGCTGTAATTAATCATTTTCACAGCCACCCTACATACCTTTGTTAAGCATGTATTTAATAAAGTAACTCATCGAAAAACATTTTGAGCTTCGTGAAGCTAAAATATTAGAATTTTCCTACTTTGAGCTTCATCCAGGCACGCTTGTCCAGCAGTTTATACCCCTATAAATAATATATAAGAAGCTTTGGCGATTCGCGTTTTCCCAACTATGTTGGAGTCCGCTTCCAGTCTAACTACATGCAGCTGAAAACCGGTATTTTACATGGAACGACTGCCTTTTTGACTTGTACACTAGACAACCCAACAAGTTAGTACCGAGAAGGTATCAGTCGCATCTTCCAAACCTCCATCTTAGACGTTTAGTTCCGAAAGTGGAGAATTAATGTCAAGTATAATAAGAGTAAGCAATTTTCGTCTTGAAACCAAGTAAAACATTTCTTTATCCTCTTTCCTCTAACTTTTATTGCAGTCGGGGGACAGTTCTCTGGATCAATTCTTTACAGGTCCCCTAATTCCGATGTTGTTGCGGATTAGGCGCACAATGCCACATTCTCAAAATGACACACTGTAATTTCGCAAAATGCCACATTCGCAACTGGCTTTTGTAATTAGTCAAGTTCAAGTCAAATTTTATTTACTAGCTAGATCTAACGATAAACCACCGTACTTGTCCAGTGGCGGGGCATCATTACTGTTGATCAACTGTTTCTTTTAAAATACTGCAGCTACAAACAGCATGCTTATTCAGCTGCATTTAATGGAAGACGAATCTAACATGAGAAAAACTACTTAATAGGGACGGTCAAAATGACTTCATTGTTGGAAAATAACAGACTCCATGATTCCTGATTTTATATGCAACAATTAAAACAAACAATGATTATTACTTTATTTTAATTTTATTTTCTTATATTCAAGTGGAACAACATACAGCTACAATATCATAGTATAAAGAAAAGATATACAAAACATATGAATAATACAATAATATATCTTTCAATTAATTTAATTAAACGCTAGGAAATAACTCAAGCATAATAAAATTTAAAACTAAACTTATTTGACTTTTATGCTTATCTTTTACATACTATACACAAATCAAAAGAGCTTACGGTATTTATTTCTAGGCAAGTCAAGTTGCATTGGTCTTATAAAAAAGTTATCAAATATACATATCGGAGAACAGGGTATTCTTCATGATGATATTGATAACACAGGATGGTATATCTGACAAACGATTAAATCAACCACATGGAATGCAGTGAGGTTAGTAGGAAACACGACCACGACCAACCGCAGCGCCGTCCACCCCGGAAGCCCCTGCTGGCTCGGGCTCCTCTAAAATTGACGAGCGCCTCCGTCATCATTCATCTGACAGTTGTCGTTATAAATCGTGTCAGAACTAAACACACCCAAGCAACTACTAAAGAGGTTGAACTACACGACAATAGTTGCTCGACATTCCAGTAGTTCTGATTTTATTCACGTTCAGAGACTGCAATCTCCGACATACATAACAAAACATCAGGTTCTGCAGCCCCCGAAGTTTTAAGCAGAGGTGTAACTAACATCGCACGGTCTACATTTCAACAATAATGTTGAAGTCTTATTATCATCAACGAATCCTGAATATGTAGTGGCTACTTTGCCTGATCTGGGAATCATGGTTAGCAGTATTGTGTTTTTCTTAACTGAAGCTGTGTAAAGTCAAAAACTCGATGAACTGGGACTTATATAGCTTAAGCATACTGTGTGTCTTATAAGACACACATTATGCTTAAGATAAGGTAAATATAATAAAAGTAGTATATAAAATTGACAAAATATAACTTTAGTATCAAATAATTTATAATTAGTCAGATTACTCTGTAACTACAAAAATATAAAACATTTTCAGGCGAAAACTAAAAAAAAGAGTTGCTCTCATGAATTCTAGGGTTCCGATTCCGTTGGTTGCAGCCATAGCATTACCATTGGTTCTTGCAACTGCTATTTTCAACACCTTCACATCTGGATCCGTCATGTTTACCAACACATTGGCAGAGAGGCTCACCCACCTCGTTGAGGGTACACACACCGTTATTCAGGCAATATGCGTGGCACGCGTACACTTCACAGCGGTATCCCGAATAACCAGTTTTACAACTGAAACAATGACAATGTTATAAATCTAGTTTCAATGAACAAGGAAACTAATCCAAGGATTAGAATTGACCAAAAGCTTTGTTAAACTTTGTTCTAATAATATTATTATGATAAATACACATTATGTTATTTTAATTTAGGACTTAAAACTTTTACGGAAAACGATTTTATGTCTTTCGTATATTATTGATTGTAATATTTATGACAAATGGATTTAGGACATATTATATTTAGGGATTTCAATTTTATGGCATGTGATATTATGTGATATTTTCGTGAGAGTCGCGGGCAACCAGTGGATGCAAACGGCAGGCTGCCGATCTTTATGGCGTTTTATGGGGGAGGTCTTTGTCCAGCAGTGGACGTCTAATGGCTGATGATGATGATGAAGTTATCATTCGGACAAATGATGATTAGGACAAAAAAAAGTTATGGCATTTTAAATTATGGATAAAAAAGTTAGGTGACACAATAGAGAACCGCTTATATGTCCTGTTTATAAGGCAAAAAACTCAGTATTTGCATTAGTACCCCAAGAGCAATCACTAGAAGTGGACGCAGCATCAACCTCAGTTGTAACAACTTAAAAGAGCTTAAGAGCGTAGACGGGCTGCATTTTTCCATACAAATGTATTCCCCTATTCTCTTCCTGGATAATGCCTCTAGAGTAATCGTTTTTATTTATAAAAATCCAGGTCTATTGAAGGCATGCCCCTGTCATTTTTTTTTTTTTCAAAAAATTTATTACAAAAATAAATATGACTTACCAAAAACCTAAAAAAATACCCCGTTTTTACCTACGTAATCAGATGACTACCAAAGAAAATTGAAAAGTTTTTAAAATAAAAACAAGTAATAGGGGCATAGATCTATTCTTCCTTTAAATTTTGATACCAAATATAATTTAATTGGCTTAGGTTTCGAGGAGAAAACAGGAGAATACGAAACGTCGATCGGTCAAGGTTTTTTATAGGTAAAATCGTTCTTTGTCTCTATCGCACTCTACGGGGGGAGACTAGAGCGCAGCGCGACGGCAATAGTTTCTTCATATACCTATCTACGCAGCCCGTCTACGCTCTTAAGTATTTAAAACAAAAAAATGCTGACTGCTGACCGTGGACCTACGTTTGTTTTTCAGATTGGGCAAAGTGTGATTGGGTTTTTTCAAATTTTTTTCATTATGAATGTATCAGTAACCGCTACGAATTCTAGATTTTTTGATGACAATATGGTCGCCCTTCGTTACATGGAACTTCAACGTAACTGTTGGATAAACCTTAAGAGATTACAAAACCTGATGTTTTGTCATGTAGGTATATTTTGATAACTTTTGTATAGGTACTTAGGCAATGGAACTTTACTTGTTGAGAAATAAATACCGAAATAATCATTGTTGTTTTAAAATGCAATAAAATTAATCCACAAAAAATATGACCACATAATTGTGACGTTCTTGCGTCAGGTTAAAATTTTCAATAATCGACAAACAAAAGTACCTGATGAAGGAGTTGAAATAGTCAAGTGGATGAAGGCTGGCCACGTCACATGGGTACTCCTGGAGAAGTAGGCAATGATTGTTATTCACCGGATGCCTGATGGTGGTCAATGTCGTCTAGATAGACCAGCAAAGGTGGTGTGACGATGTGATCATGTTCGCGAGGCAAAAGTGGCCAGGAATAACACAACACAAAGATGTTTGGATGGAGAAAGGGGAGCCTTTGCCCTGCAGTAGGACTCAGCATAGGCAAACCAAATGACAAACCATTGTACTTGTCTAGTGACGGGGTCATTGCTACCGATCGGTTGCTTCATGTAAAATGTAATATATAGCATACTTATTCAGCTGTATTTCGTTTAATGGTTCCAAAGCCCGTTATTATCTATGTGGAAGTCCATAGACAGAAAAACGAGAAAGTGTATTAAAACTATGTGCAACGTACATCAAATCAAAGTTTGTGATTCCTGTGCGAAGTCATTCCTAATTAATATAACTCAAGAATGTTTTAAAAGTATTTAGTTATTTTCTAGAAGTTTTTTTTTATTTTTGTTACATTTGTATCGCTACTGCTACTGGTAAACATTTGTGAAATCAAGATGGATGAGTTAGTACCGATTTTAGTCACGCCCCGAAAGATAGATCATTTGGGGCGTGACTAAAATGTGTGTGTGAAGTTTTGCTATGAACATAGATCTATGTTCAAAGCAAAACTTCATACACACATATTAAGTCCCATGTTTTTGTGAAATATATAAAAAAATCATGATATAATAGTCCACTGCTGGACATAGGCCTCTCTCAATGCACGCCATTAAGCTCGATTATCGGAACATTCGGCAGCTGCTAACAGTACCACCCAACGCTTACACTTCAAGATTTTCATGTTTACAGCTGTTCAAAGGTCTAGTGGTCACAAGTGCGTCTGCTGTGTATGAGGTACTGGGTTTGATTTACAGGTCAGCTAAGTTTTATTGGGTTTCACCCTAAGGAATTACTCTATAGCAGCCACGGAGTGTAGATTTGTGGTCGTTTCATCGCAATAGGCTTGCCCCCCCTTTACATGGGATTTGGACATAACTAACATAATTATTTGGGTACACCTCTGTTTGACCCTGTGGGTATTATAGGTATGATCTTATGTTATAATCACACTTTACTTCGACTAGCACGTGAAATAATTCTGTAACATCATTTTCGGCAAATGGTGAAACAATATTTATGTTTAAAACTAAGTTTAGTAAAACTATTGCCATTTCAAAAACTGTGAAAGTGTATCCAAAAAGACCTTCACATCGTAGAAACAGACATAAGTTCATTGAAAGATACACCGAATAATTATATGCGAAAGCCGATAACGTTGACCTATAAGTTATCAAAATACATTTAATAATGATTTGGGGATATCCCAAATCAACGCTCGCGTTAATCAGAACTCTTATCAAAGAGTTCAATCGCCAGTATGCCTAACAGTCTTGTTAATAGGGCAAAAAGTTGGCATTGGCATCAGTTTTCTAAGAGCAATCACTAGGAGTGGACGCAGCATCGAGCTCAGTTGTACCAACTTGTTGTTTCTGAAGTAAACAATGTGTAGAACGCGGTGTGTGCTCGCGTTAGTGGTGTTGTACGTGGGGTTGGCGCAGTCCTGGGGTGAGTGGTGTTCCATATTATCAACGTAGTGCCCCTCGGGTCAATCTGTAGGGTAAACTGTGAATTGCAAGGTTCATCCGTGTATGTATGGGTAGACCCATAACCCGTAGGTTCTCTCGATGTACAGCCGCAATAAAATAGTACGTTCTAATGTACATCACAGCACTCGGGAGCCCTATTATTCACATATACCTATGAAGCTTATAATGCTCTGTGTATCTAATATGATAATGCGATCAGGATATTGTTGTGACTGCCACGCTTCTGTAGTGCCTCGGAAATGTTTGCCTACGCACGCACTGACGCATTATGGCGTAAAAAATCTACCTCGCTACTCCGCAGGCTGTGTGACAGTCATAACACTATCCTGCAATCGATAGCCACCCGGGCAGATAGCCCGCTAGTGAGGGCCCTAACCAATCGCACCCGATCTGTCCTAGCTATTTTGTACTAACATAGGCACAGGGGGCCTCAGCGGTGCCATCCGTCTTACGTCAGCCATCGTGTGGATGCTTTTGCTCAGCTGTTATCGTGCATGCGGCAAACGGGAACCGTGATGCGAGCGGTTGAGAACGTGCCCGAAGGCTAACTCTCTTTTTCGACTCTTTTTCGTTGGGTTTGCGGGCTGTTCGAAAGAGATGCCTCGGCACTGGACCTATAGGGCTAAGAAGGAACATGGGTGGTTTTTACTCAGTAAAATCTGTTACTTTCTTCCACTCCGCCCAGAGTGGAAAGATTCATTTGATGTTTTCCCACCCTCCACAAAAAAACGAACTCTTTTTCTCTTGTTTCAGACATTGCTGCAACTAAAGGAGATCGGTTAGAATTTTATACCAACGGTATCAAAACAGAATCTATTCGTTTTGACTCCAAAAACCTCGCAGCGTTAGTTTACGCTGAAGTTCTTGACATGATGCTGTTCGTCGATAAGCAGAGCGGCAGTGACGCTGTATGTGGTTATGATTTATCTTCCAAAGAAATGAAATGTTTCACTGAGAGAACCGGGCGAGACATTCACGGTCTTGCTTTCGACCCGGTCAAAGAGAAAGTGATTTTCAGTGACACACGGCAGAGAAGCATTAATTGGATTTCTTTAAAAGACGGATTAGTTGATAATAGTCACGGTTTTTTTTTAACCAGGGACGGAATCCCCACAGATATTGCCGTGGATAGCTGTAGAGGGTACGTTGACCATTGTTCAATTCGTAACAAATTCTGTTATTACTTCGTGCGGTTCTCTGCCTTTTCGCCGAAAATTGTTTGCCAGATTTTCACTTGCCAACTAACGTTTCGCAGAATTTTATTTCGCCGAATAATCATTTGCCAACTTATCATATAAGTTTGTTTTATTTCCCAACCTCACAGTTACCAATTGTACGTTTGGTCTGACTTTCATAATGACACTTTTTAAAATGCCAACTTTCATGTAGCAGAATGTTTTAATTTACGTAATATTCATTTAGTTGTTTATTGTTTACCAAATCAAATGATTGGAACCTAATCCCTCTAGTCCATTTTGACGGAGCCCCGCTCCGCGGGGCTCCTACTTCTGGGTGGTTTACAAAAAATAACCACGAAGGGGATGGCGGGGTCTATTCGCTCGCTTCGCTCGCTCACTCGACCCCGCCATCCCCTTCTAACCTAACCTGTCAGAGTCGGGGTGCCCCAAGTCCCGAGCTCGCTTCACTCGCTCTTGCATCCAAGTTTTCCTAGAAGCGGGTAAAAATGTGTGATTTTATTTTTTATTTTTTATCATTATAATTTATCAATGAATGAAAAGGGAACACAAAAATTCATTCGTCTAATAGTTGTGTGGCCTAGTGAAATGTTTGACAAATGATAAATATCCCAAACGTTTTGTGTCATTATAATAATCGGCTTAACAATAATTCTACCAAATGAAAGGTTGTCATACAAAAATTTGCTAATCGTTAGTTGTCAAAGTGAAACATCGGCGAAACGTTGGTTGGCAAGTGATAATCTGCCAAACAATTTTCTGCGAAAAGGCAGGATACCACTTCGTGCCTAAAAAAAGAGGTTTTATTTTTACAGGTACGTCTACTGGATCAATCAATTGAAAGAGCTCGGTTTGATGGTTCCGAAAGGGAAGTTATTATTACTTCAGTGTCTATCGATTCACCAAACAAACTGGAACCACACAGCCTGGTTATCGACCAACAGACACAGAAAATGTACTGGACTGAGCCCGAAACTAGTTACATAGACCGTGTTTATATGGCTGATTTAAATGGAAACAACAAGCAACCTTTTCATTCTTTTCTATCAGCGGAATTGCATACTCAAATATCATTAAATACACTGACTGTTTCAAAAACAAAGCTCTACTGGGTGGACAGCCAGTGGTCGCGCCAGGACTCAGCCGAACCTTATCTCGGGCCCATGGGAGACAGGTCTCAGAACAGCTGCCGTCCTAACGCGATCAAATAGACGCGATACGCGCCTCCGATAATATTTCAAATTTGAACTCACCTGATTTCTTCGAGCCGGTTTATCCGTTATCCGCTCGCAAGTTGTGTAACTGTGTATGTGTATAATGAGTGTATATGACCTTGCGATGGTTTGCTGGTAGAACCGGACCCCCTCCACGACGTTCCGTCCACGTCGCCAGGTGCAGCAACCACGTCGATAACGCTAGCCCACTCCACTCACTCCGAATGTCTAAATACAAAGCCTCGGTGCTTTCCCAATAGCACTCCCGTGACAAGGCAAACCAATGATATTATCACTAACCCGTTCGACATTCACTATGTCGCTAACCGTACTGCTTAACTAGTATAATTGGGTGCCGCGAAATGACTCCACAAGTCGATTTAATCAATGCGCGTGCGCTCTCACCCGTGATTCTAAGGCTACTATAATACTC